>LPNX011019033.1:295714-437754 GCA_001517045.1 Pseudotsuga menziesii | reverse complement strand
GTGTTGGATGAGTGAGTAAATGAGGCTCACTTTGCTCTCTATTTATACACATTACAAAACTTTACTTTTACCCTAATTAGGCCAACTTGTCTAACTGATTGGGGCGACCTACCTTGGGGAAATATAAAAATAATATTTATTTTATTCTTTTCTTTACATAATCTTCCTCAAGGTTTACATTGATTATTTATAGGTTTTACATGAGTAATTACATGAGGAAATACAATACAAGCAAAATAAGAATAACTTCTGAAGTTTCACAAATTCTAACACTCCCTCTCAACAAGGAAGGTATTCTTCATATATGGTCATCTTTTCTTTACATAATCTTCCTCAAGGTTTACATTGATTCTTTATAGGTTTTACATGAGTAATTACATGAGGAAATACAATACAAGCAAAATAAGAATAACTTCTGAAGTTTCACAAATTCTAACACTCCCTCTCAACAAGGAAGGTATTCTTCATATATGGTCATCATCAACATCACAAACATCTAGTTCTCTTTTGTACATCTCATCTATCGCGATCATCTCTATACATGTTGAAGGTTTTCAACACAGTCTCAGTTCGTCGAGGTGTCATCATGTATATGATAGAGTCCATCGGTAGATCTACAAGCTCTGCAACTCTACATAGTCCATTGGAGAGTAAAGCAATCAACATCTCATATGCTACGAATCCGTCTCTACCCAAGAACCAAGACATGGTTCACACGACCATCTACTACCTGTTCATCTCAAGTGCCGATGGGATTTCTCCCACACCTGAGAACTAGGGCAAATAGAGGTCACCAGTGTACATGACCATCTACTACCCGTTCGTCTCTACTACCGATGGGATTTCTCCCATGCCAGGTTGAGAACCAGAATGAGTAGCGGTCACTAGTGCACACGACCATCTACTTCCTTCCCGTCTCAATATGCTGGCTGTATTTCTCCCATACCAAGCTGAGAACCAGGATGAGTAAAGGTCACCAATGTACACGATCATCTACTACTTGTTTGTCTCTATTGCTGATGGGATTTCTCCCATGTCAAGCTAAGAACCCATATTGAGTAGAGGTCACCAGTGTACACGACCATTTGCTACCTGCTTGTCTCAAAATGCCGATGGCATTTCTTCCATACCAGGATGATATCCAGAACAAGTAGAGGCACCACTGTGAAAGCGATGTAGATGCTGGTATCAACTTCCCCTCTTCATGAGGGATACATTTTCTTCTACTCCAAGTCTTCTACGAAAGTGTTCAATTTTTTTTATGCGAAGAGGCTTGGTAAGAAAATATGCAATCTCCTCATCTGTCGGAACATACTGTAACTCAACACACCTTTATGCTCCATATCACAAATGTAGTGGTATCGATCTTTGTATGTTTTGTCTTATCATGAAAAATGGGATTCATGAACATATGTATGCAAATATGATTATCATAGTGAATCACAGTTGATACTGGAATCTTCCCAGACAATCCTGCAAGGATATTTCGAATCCATACTGCTTATTGGGTTGTTGTATTGGCATCCATATACTCATCCTCTACATTGTTGAGTGCTATTGAGGTCTGGTTCCTGCTACACCAAGAGATCACTGTAGAACCCAAAATGAAGCAACATTTGGAAGTACTCTTCATGTCTACAACACACCCGACCCAATCTAAATTAGAAAATCCTTACAATGTCAAATCACATCTTGAAGCATATCTTAATCCATATCCCACAATGCCATGTAAGTATCTGAGAACATGTTTTGTAGTAACCCAGTGAATCTACCTCAGATCAATCATAAACTGGCAGAGAGTATTCACAACAAACATATATTTGGTCTGGTGTTCATCGAAGATCCAATCAACTGGTGGTACATGGTGGGATAAATCAAATCATAATATGAAGCAGATTCCCTCAGCTTTGTCTGATTTGCATCCATCGGAGTAGCCATGGACTTGTAGCCCAACATCCCAAATCTCTTCAAAATATCAATGGTGTATTTTCCTTGACTTGGGAAAATTTCCTTATGCCTTTGCCATACTTCTAGTCCCAAGAAGCAATGCATCAATCGAAGGTCCTTCATTTCAATCTCAGAGGCAAGCTTCTTCTTACACCATCCAATAAGTTTATCATTACCTGTGAGAAACAAGTCGTCCACATTCAAAACCAAAATTAGTGGCTCATTATCCACAATCCTGTAGTAAATATTGAGATCTACATCATTGTTGGTGAATCCCAAGTTCATGAAGTATCCATCTATCCGTCCATACCAAGCACGAGGTGCTTGCTTAAGTCCATATAATGTCTTTTTTCAGTTTACATACGTGAGGCTCTTTTCCATGGACAACAAACCCTTATGGTTGTTCAATGTAAACTCCTTGCTCGATAACACCATTTAGGAAGGCGGTCTTTACATCTATCTGATTTAGTTTCCATCCCATAGCTTAAGCAATAACAATAATGGTCCTAATAGAAGTATATCGATCCACAAGAGCAAATGTCTCATCGCTGTCAATTCCCTCTTTATGAGATAATCCTATGGCAACAAATCTATCCTTGTGTTTTTCCACACTACCATCTGCTCTATGTTTAATCTTGAAAATCCATTTGGAAGTCACTAATTACTTCCCCTTAGGTCTCGGTACAGCCTCCCATACATCATTCTTCGTGATGGACTTGAATTCCTCTATCATGTCATCCTTCCAAACTTGGTGTCTGGATGGTTCTTCATATGTGGTAGGTTATGAGTCAATTATGTGGTTCATTAGTGCTACATAACTCCAGGACCTATGAGGTCTTTTGCTTTCTCAAAAAGTGCCATGTGGAGCTTCATGGCCCTCTACATCCTACAATGGTTGTTGTGCCCATCTAGGCCTTTTCCAACCTACTGCCATATATGTGGGAGCATCAACTGGCTCAACTGGATCAATGAGATCGATTGGTTCATTGTTTTCTTCAAACTCCCTCTGAACTACTAGAGGGAGAGATGATATAATCTCTTTGTCGTAATCAATCTCCATATCAGACCCTCTTCCTTTCTAGATAGACATTTCTTCTTCAAAGGTCACATCCCTACTGACTTCGATCTTCCTCGATCCTGGGATGTATATTTTGTAGGCCTTTGAAGACTCATTGTATCCCATGAATGTTCCCTTCTTGCCCGAAGGTTCTAGCTTCGTCCTTTTATCCTTGGGCACATGAATGTAGACTAGACAACCAAAGATACGAAGGTGGCCCACTTCTGGATTCACTCCTATGAAAGCTTCTTCCGAAGTCATGTTCTTCAAGATTTTATGAAGGCTTCTATTTTGTACATAAACAGTTGTTCTGGATGCTTCTTCCCATAAGGTGATAAGAACATTGGTAGACTACGGTCATTTATTGTGGCTTTAGCTGCCCCCACAACTGTTTTGTTCTTTCTTTATGTAACCCCATTTTGTTGAGGGTTGTAGGGAACCGTGAGCTCCCTCTTGATTCTTGATTCCTTGCATAAATCATTGAAATCTATAGAGGTATATTCTCCACCATTGTCTAATCTCAGGGTCTTAATGCTCCTTCCTAGCAGATTCTCGACTTGTGCTTTGAATTCTTTGAACTTGTCGGGTACTTCCTCGAATTCCTTTGTCTTGAGAAAGTATATCCATGTCTTTCGTGAGTGGTCATCAATAAATGTTACATAGTAGTTGTAAGCACACGATGAAGTAACAGTCATGGGTTCGCATAAGTCAGAGTGAACTAGATCCAATATTCCCTTGGATCTGCTTTCACTATTTGGAAAGGAACCCTTAGTATTCTTACCAAGTTCACATCCTCTACATATTCCAACATGGTCTACATGAAGCATTGGTAGACCTATCACCCTGTTCCTTAATGCTAGGAGAGCTTGATAGTTTAGTTGAACTAGCCTTCTGTTCCATAGCTCACATATCTTGGTGGAATCATGGACTAATGCTTAATATGGTAAGGTTCTCAATTGACACAAGCTCTCCTATCTTACACAAATTACTTTTGTTGTGTTCATGCAAGAATTCTTGTGCCAAGAGAGCATATTCTCGTATACAAATGTCACTCCATATCCCTTGCCCTCTGAGGAAGAGATGGAGACAATATTCCTTTTCATACCATGTACATAAAGCAGATCACTCAGGTGTAGTAAGTCATTGGATTCTAACTGAAGAGAGGTAAATCCAAATCCTTTCATAGCATGGTTGGCGTCATCTCCAAGTACAACATAGAGATGAGATTCTTTATCAACAACTTTTGAAATATTATCTTTATAACCAGCCATATGTTTAGAAGCACCACTATCTATAAGCCATGTATCACTAGTGGTGGGAACAATACTTGATAAGGCTGATATGAAGAATTATTATGTACCATCTTCATTTATTTGTTTCTTGTGATGGTGACCTTCTTCTACATCAACTATTGAAGCTTCATGCTTCCTCTTATATGTACTAAAACACTTGTTTTCTATTAAATTAAGCACATAGATCTGTGGACCAACACACAACTCACAAGATGGATCATACAATTTTACTCATAAATTGAAGAACGAAACAGTGCAAAAATGCCTTGCAACCATGAATGCTTTCATTAATCAAAACTAATTACATAATTAATTACAATGAAGAACAATGGCTGATAGCCTCGTGCAATTTGAATCCATGTGAGGAAATTTGAATTTGTCTGACTCTACTTGAGTGTATGGTTAACTGACTTTGTCTAAATCATTATCGGAGTTCAAAAACCCAACTCAAGTGTCTAATCCAATGTTAATTATTAGTTAACCAGTTTAACTGACTGAGGTATGTGAGTAAATGCACCTCACCTACTTGCATCCATGCAAAGCTAGCGCTAACTGAGTAGAACTTAATGTAACAGACTAGAACTGAATGTAACTAACTCCTAACTGAGCTTGACTAGTCACTAGCTGAACTCAACTAATGGAGGTTGCTGTTGACACTCCCAGTGGCTCCTAATTTGTAGGGATTGATTTAGGAGGCTCCTAAACTGATGCATGCAAGTGCAATCAGTGGTAGTTGGCCTCAATTAGTGTTTCCCACACTCTACTAACTGGTACATGTGCCCTAATTAGGCCAACTGGACCCAATGGCGCTAGTGACTAAATATAGACTGAAAGGACTCTTGATTTAGACATAATTGACCAAATTGGACAAGGGAGGATTATAATCCTAATACCCCCCCTGAATGCTAACTTGGACAATTTGTGGGCTCTGGTAACTAAGACCATAGGTCACCCATTACAGCAAGTAAAGTAACTGCTAAATACAAGGAGTTGGGGAAAAAACCACATGGGAAAAAATCCCCCCCCTCCAACTAAGCAGATAGAATTAGGATTCAAGTTTTAAAAACTTGAAAATGTTGTTGCAACCTTCATCTCTGTGATGTAGCGAAGCAACATGCATGATGTTCTGTGCACAGGGGTCATGGGGCCTGGCATGTATACTTCTCCATCTTCTCCCAAAATGATGATGGAAGGAAGGAGGAATGTAACCTTTGCCTCTTTCT
The DNA here is from genome assembly GCA_001517045.1 of Pseudotsuga menziesii. Taxonomy (NCBI): domain Eukaryota; kingdom Viridiplantae; phylum Streptophyta; class Pinopsida; order Pinales; family Pinaceae; genus Pseudotsuga; species Pseudotsuga menziesii. The sequence continues at coordinate 432,235 of LPNX011019033.1, read as the reverse complement.
GGATGAAGAGGTGTATGATCCACCCTATTATTCTGAAGGCAATGTAACTGATCAGACCTTGCCATGTAGCATCTCACAGGGAGTTTGTTGCATCTCTTTGAAGGAGGTAATATTGCATGACATAGCGCAAGGTTCTTTGTCTTCTGTGTGTCAGGTGGATTTCCAGTCATCTTCCTAGCTTCTCACTTGGGAGTAGGAACTGGATCTAAATCACCCTGAATCTCAATCTCATAAATTGATACAGCTGGTTCTGCGATACTAGTGGAAACTGCAAAAGAAGTAGATGGAATGTTTTTAGCTTCCCTTTTAAGTGGAAACTGAGAGTGCATTGGTTCTGAAAATGGCATGAAGTGTGAGAACTCATATGCCTTGGAGGCATGATTTGCAGCACCCTTCGCTATGATGTTACCAGTAGAGATATATGTGATCTCCATTGAGTCAAGACCAAATATCACTCGCTTTGGAGAGCCAGTATGAGTCATCTGGTATACAGATAATAGATTTGCAGTTAAGGAGGGAACATAAAGCACATATTTGAACTTTCCATGTTCAATCTTGATAGAACCCTTCCCTTTGGCTTGCATTTGATTGTTATTACCCATTTGAATACTAGGACCATCAAAAGACTATAAGGAAGAGAATGATTCTCTAGATGCAACCATATGATTGGAAGCTCCAAAATCAATGAGGAAGGCATGTGCTTTTGAACAACTATCCTTTAGTGCATGGCATGTCTCTTCATGTTCTTTAGTTTCTTCTCTATGGCCAGCCTTCCTTGCGCTAGCAGGTATAGTAATGCTATGTTTCTTCAAAAGAAGAGCCATTTCATCAATTTTTCTTCTCGTACTGGATTTTTTGGGGTCTTTCCTTTGCCATTCTTCTTGCTTCTCTTCGAACCTAAAGGCTCATTTGACTGCTATTTCTCCACAGGAGACTCATCCTTTTGCTTCCCCTTACCATTCACAACCTTAGGTCCTCCTGTAACCAGTGCTTGATCTCTGGAAGAACGGATGATCCCCATTTGGATCAACTTGTCATGCTCATGGGTGAGAGATTCAATGAAGGCATTAAGAGTGGGCATCCTCTAATTTGGAGTAATGACATTCCCTTAATAAAAGGTTAATACAAAGACTGAGTAGTCTGCACCAAGTTTTGAGAGGATGGCAAGGATGAGTTGATCATCCTCCTTCTCAACCTTGCACAGATTCAACTGGAATACCAGATGCTTAAATTTGGTGAAGAAATCATTCAATGTTTCGAATTTGGCTGGATGAAGAGAAATCAGATCATTCTCTAGCTGATAGATCCTCAGGTCATCCTACTTATCAAACAAGGAAGCAAGCTTATCCCAATCCTCATTGGGAGTCTTCAATCCATTGACGTGGAAGAGAAGATCTTTAGAGATTAAGAGGCACAAGCATCCATATGCTTCAACAAGCCTATTCTAGTATTTTTATTTGTCAACATAATGAACCGGCTCTGCCTCCATCTCCATTGTGAGTCTAAAGAGTCTTCTGGAGTGAAGTTGCATCTCCATGTCCTCCTTCCGCTGGTGGTAGTTGAAAGCAGTGAGAAGATCCACTGGAGGGGCCATTTCGAATGCAGTGAAGGAGACTGCGCTGTTGTAGTGAATGTAATGAAGGAGACTGATAAACCTGTAAATCACACAATAAAAAAGACAAAGTAAGGTCGACATCTTGCACTCTTGTAATTTTCTTCACACCTAGCATAGTTGATAAAGCAAGGTTGATCAACAATTCCTTTACTTGGGATATTAAGTGGCAAATTCTTCACTTCTGGTGTAGTACTCGAAGGAGCAATTTTGCTCAATTTTTTTTTTGATCCAAGTATGAATATGTAGTAGGAGAATTGCCTTGTCCTGGCGAGGCTCTAATACCATATTAAATTGAGCACATAGATCTGTGAACCTACACACAACTCACAATATAGATCATACAATTTCACTGGGAAATTGAAGAATGAAACAGTGCAAAAATGGCTTGCAACTGTGAATGATTTCAGTAATCAAAAGTAATTAGATAATTAATTACAATGACTCTACTTGACTGTATGGTTAACTTACCTTGTCTAAATCATTATCGAAGTTCAAAAACCCAACTCAAATGTCTAATTCAGTGTTAATTATTGGTTAACTAATCTAATTGACTGGGGTAGGTGATCCAGATTTATACAGGAACGCAACAAAATACACAAATAACCATAGAAACAAATATGCAGTGGAGATAACACTTCATTTCATTAATCAATAACTGAAACTGGTTTACATATAGAATGGAAATAAACTAGCTAGAGTGCTGGTAGCTTATCTTTGAGAAGAGATGTGGCGGCTACATGCCTCTGAACTCTGTGTTACAATGAGGCTCGAAGGCCTATATATTGTTGAGAAACAATGGAAACCCTACACATCCAAAAACCTAACCCTAGGAGGTGAAACGCTAGAATGTGGGCCCCATTGGGTAACTTGGTACATCAATTTCCTGGGGTCGTAACTTTAGCATACTACCTCCGTTTGATGCACATGATACATCGTTAGAAAGATCTATTTAAGGAATGCATCCACAAGTGACAAATGTTGAGTCCGGAACAAACTCATATATGCCCAACCATTTGATGCCGAAAAAACATCGTTTAGGGCCTCAAAACGGCTGCAAAAGTTTAGGACCCGAAAACTGCCAAAAATAGTAAATTGTGCTACAATTAAGGAAACTGGAAAACTGAAAGAAACAATGGTGGGGGTCCAAGTGGAATAGGTGGGTGGCCACCAATATCCTCTTGGATCAGTAGGTGAGTAAATGGGCCTCACCTACTTGCATCCATGGCAAGCTAGCGCTAACTGAGTAGAACTGAATGTAACAGACTAGAAGTGAATGTAACTGACTCCTAATTGAGCTTGACTAGTCACCAACTGAACTCAACTAATGGAGGTTGGTGTTGGCACTGCCAGTGGCTCCTAATTTGTAGGGATTGATCTAGGAGGCTCCTAAACTGATGCATGCAAGTGTAATTAGTGGCAGTTGGCCTCAATTAGTGTTCCCCACACTTTAATAACTGGCGCATGTGCCCCAATTAGAACAAGTGGACCCAATGGTGCTACTGACTAAATATAGACTGAAAGGAGTCTTGATTTAGAAATAATTGACTAAGTTGGACAAGGGAGGATTATAATCCTAACATTTTCACAGTGACCATATTTCTTGCACCTATGCCGTTGTATATGTGATAAATCCTACTTATTTTCCCTCCAATTTAGAGAAAAAATTGGTCTCTTACCATGGTGCTTATGGTTGTGAAACTTCCTTCCTTTTCCCTTTCCTTTCTTGGCATGAGTAATGAAGTCTTGATTCTCCTCAACTTGAGGACCATGGAATCTCTGCCTTGTTGCAATCATTGTCTCGTCTTGAGTGCATTTTGCTCATAACCTGTCAAATGTGGGTAGCTTGGTTCAACCACTTATGGTTTGGATGAAAGAATCCCAAGATGGTGGAAGACCATTTAGAGTGGTCATGAAAAACTCCTTATCTATGTGTTATCCACTAGACCTTAGCTTGTCCCGAAGTTCGGTGATCCTCATGAAATATGAGGTAATTGATTTGGGCTTGACGATCTTCATATTTGATAGTTGGTTCCTCAATGTGAGAGTCCTATTGATGCCAACGTGTTCAAATAACTTCTTCAATGTCTTGAACATCTTCCTAGTTGTCTTCTTTTGTGATACTTGCATAACCATCCTTGACTGAGTCCACCAAAATCCTTCTTGTTTTAGCATCACTCTTCCTCGACCAGGACTTGTCTTCTTCAGCTTCTAGTTTTGGAACCATCTCATTAACAAACTTCAAAAGATAATTTTCTTTCAAGATGATAATAACTCTAGAATTCCAAGAGATGAAGTTTGTATCCCCATCAAGACGAACTTCAACCTTCATTCCAATCATCTTGACTGCAGATCTGAACCAGAAACCATAGCAGAAGTAAGGTTAAAAATGAAATTTTGACTTTAATGAAACTGACCTCATAGGTAGATGCATTTTATCAAGGTGAGTTGAGGGAAGGCGAGGTCGATCCAAAATAGTGGGATGATCAGCAAAAAACTTGAAACCCTAATATCTCCAACAACGAAATTAGGTAAAAATTGAAACTTCTTGGAATTTGATATTTCCTTCACTAAAAAATGTGCCTTACCTAGAGTGAAGTTTCTACAACTGGTTTTCTGCTGAATAGATGAGGGAAGGCCTTGGTAGGTTAAACCCTAACTTCCAGCAATGGCTTCTTCTATAACTGCTATGATACCATGTTAGTTATTACAAGATTATAACATTATAACTTAATTGCAAATGAACAATAGGATATCTCGAAGAAAGACAAAGCACAAAAACAATAATATAAGAGTTTATCTTAGGGAACCCAATGGGGAAAAACCCAACAACCTTCATATAGAGTTGATAGCTTCTAAGAATAGAGTACAATAATGTGTGTGTGTGTGTGTGTGTGTGTGTGTGTGTGTGTGAGAGAGAGAGAGAGAGAGAGAGAGAGAGAAGTATCTCCAAGATAAAATCCCATAAAACACTCATTTTCATTGGTGCTGTGAACTTCTCCTAGAGTGAGCAAATGTGGGGAAAATTGTTGTCGTAAGTTAAAGCACAAAGGAAAAAAACAATTGAGGCTACTAAGTCATACTATGTACACTTAAAACAAGTATTTTTAAATTCAATATAAGTAGCTTCAAATTGTTGAGTGGACAGGTTGGTTGATCAATTATTAACAATGGTCCATGTTTTTTATGGTGGAGTTTATGTGCAAAGGAAAATGGTTTCCAGAAAATTTTTAAGACGGATAAAATAGAATCCCATTCATGGATAAGAGCATCATCTATTCCAAATCATAATGTTACACTACACCACTAGGAACCTTCAATACCATGGGTGCAAAGTCAACACAATATTGAGGAATCATATATGGTATGGCAATTAGGTCCAAACTTTGGTATGTGTGATTGCATTTGGAAAAAAATGGATATTTTTGCAACCATGTCATTAAAGTTAGCATGAAGAGGGAGGAAGAAATGATATGAAATTAACACTTAATTTTCAATTGAATGCTAATCGTGAATTTGTTTGGAAGAATGAATTGAAGAAACGAACAGAAAAATGAAAACAAAAGATAAAAGTTGATATGAGAGTTCACCCATCTTGGGATACGTCTCAATATACGCTTCAAATGAGCAGTCGATCCATTACTAAGTTGCAAAATAGACATCAAATACTTATTACATTCAATTTGATCTCTGACATGCAATAAATTTTGTCTTACAGTCCCTTAGCAAGGTCATGTAATTCCTGGAAATCAATCCCTTCTCTCTTCCTAGTCACAAAAAACAAAAAATGCTTCATTTCTCCATTATACAGTTTGAGAATTTAGAACAAAAACTATAGACTACACGTGTTGTGTTAAGGTACTCGTAGTGATAAGGCATATGGGTTATATAACATATGTTGATGGTTTGATCCAATGTGGGAAATATGTTTGGGGATAATGAATATTTGAAACTTCAAATAGAAGATCTGAAATCCTTCCACCGAAGGAAAGCTAGTGGTGCAATCGTTAAAACTCTTTGCTTTTAAGCCTAAGGTTGCGGGTTCAAACCACCTGTCCATCTTTTCATTGGAACATTGGACAAAAAAACTTTATATATAGTATTTGTTTTTTAACAAATAAATAAAATTCATGGCACGTTGGTTGGTATCGATGAAGATGGGGGTTCAAACCTCCCATCTTCCTTTACGCTGAAATATAGGTGAACTCAACTTTAAATAAAAGTTTTACATCATATGGTAAGTTGTAATGTTAGCACACTAATAAGTCGTTTGAATCGTATTCTAGAGGTTACAAGTTCAATTCGGCTCAACCTGTCGTTCTTGTGGCTACCACATGGCAGCCTCTCATTGGTTCAACTTCTTCAATGGTGATTGGGTGCATAAGGATGTCATTTTTCTCTTTTGTGAATAGTATTGGAATATTATGAACAATTTGGTAGATAGTGTGGTCTGTATGGACACGGGATCGAAGAGAACATAACAATAGTATTGGAATATTATGAATGATTTGGTAGATAGTGTGGTCTCTATGGACATGGACATGGGCTCGAAGAGAACATAACAATACAAGGACGTAAGTTCCCTTTCCATATCTTCATATCATTGTAAGATGTTACCCTACTCACCCTTGAGAGAAGTAATGTGGTTATGATGCATTTGATTAATCATTGATAGTGTGGTCTCCATGGACATGGGCTCGAAGAGAACATAACAATAGTATTGGAATATTATGAACAATTTGGTAGATAGTGTGGTCTCTCTAGATAGGGGCTCAAAGAGAACATAACAACACAAGGACGTAAGTTCCCTTTCCATATCTTCATATCATTGTAAGATGTTACCGTACTTACCCTCGAGAGAATTAATGCGGTTACGATGCCTTTGATTAATCATTGATTGGTGGAAGAATTTTGAGTTGTGTTCTCTCTTTTTTATCAAACAAACCCTAGACTTTTGCTTGCAAATGTTCTCTTCTTGCTCGTATCTGAGGTCAATTTGAGATTGTAGAGAATCTTATACCAGTGCTAATTATTCTATTCATTCGTCTTCAATTTTTTTTGTTGTAATTACTCCATTTGTTGCTAAAGGGTTTGTCTTTCTGGGAAGATATCACCAAAAACCTCTTTATTCCACATTTCTAGCTTGAAATTGAGATGTTTGAAGTGTTGTTGAAACCGATACATTTTGTTGCCTCGTTGAGGTTCCGGTTCACCCCACCAATGTACTATTATTCTCCACAAAATATGGGTGTTGAAGCCAAAATTATTCAAGTCGAAATGGCCAATTCCTTGGACAATCATCCAAATCTATGGAGAGGTCGATGGACTAATGATCCAAGAGCTAACACAAGGAATAATAGAGGCTTCGATAATCAAATTTATCAGAATAATGTTTTCCGAGATAAGAAACATGTCCAGGGGAGTGGCAACCTATTGAGATCCGCCTCTTGGATGATTACAAGTGTAATTACCATTGAGGGTTTCAATGTCGATCAAGTTGAGATCTGTTACAGTATCTTGAAACATTTCTTTGGTTGGTTCTAGTATTCGAATAACACCCTTATTTTTAGAAAGAAAGGTAATTAAATTAAAATCGCCCCCTATGATCCATTTATGAGGACCAATAAGAGAATAAATGTCATGTAAGGAGCTGAGTAAGGAAGCCTTATCTTTCGTACTGCTTGGAACATTGTTGTTAAGCAAAACTTCCTATGACTGGTGCTTTGACACAGACATACTGGATGAGACAAGATTTACATCTAAAAGATTCCCTTCAAAAAGATTAGACCCTAAACATTGAATTGACATCAAACAATCCTAATCTAAAGGATGGAAGAAAAAGATTTCATGTATGTTATTTATGAAGGTTGATCCTATATTTTCTTTGTTCCTTCATATCTGCTCCTTGTTGTCAATCTAAAGACCTACAACACAAACATGATACTTTCCTCAAACAAACTTGGCTACACAAAAGAGATTGTTGAAATCAAAATGTAACATGAAAATGAAACTGGTTAATCAAATTCATATCAATATACAAGCCAAATATGATACAATGATAAATACAACATATAGGGAAGGGAAATGTGTCCAATATTTATTGAATGATAAAAATAGTACATTGCATACCTTGTTCTGCTTGACATCCATCGAAATTAGAACTCCAAGTCTCTCATGCTCAAGTATTCCACAAGTCCCACTCTAAATCTCCACATACACAAGGGTAGAAAACACTTGAGGGCAATAGTTTAATCACATAGGGATAACGATTAATGATGAGGATCGATGATAGGAAGGGAAGGAGAATGTATGGCAAGTAATTACTCCAACATAGTAATATAATGAAAAATTCCCCCCATTTGGTCTATATCACTTCTTTTTATAGTCAATGAGGATAGTTACTAGATGGTTGGGGAAGTTATGACTGTGCAGGTTAGTCTTGAAACCACCCTAACTCCTTCATTTTTTTAATTTTTATAAAAAAAACCAGAATTTTTGAGGGTACTCACACCTAAACCAATATGAACAAGTGAATGGTTCACTAGCAAACAATATGCAACACATTAATTCAATAATTTTATTGCATTCACTGGTAAATCAAAGACAAGGAGCGATTGTCTCATTCTGCATGATCATTGGGTGTGAATATGCTCTTTTGAAGGATTATAACCTTTCAGGGGTGCTTGGGAATGACTATGGTTTACGTAAATGTTTACTACCATATCAATAGAGGTCAAATCAAGGCTCTTCAATACATAAGTGTCATGTTTTTGTGAATGAACAATGACACTTGGAGTGTCATCTTTTGAACTGTCGTCATGAATGGAGAAGTGTCAATTTGAGCTATAACAAATGCTCCATAATGTGTGAGGTAAAAAATGAACACGATGGCCAAAATATATTATGATAACCAATGGAATGGGAGGTTGAGTAAACTTGGTTTGAGATTCCAAGAGTCCCACCCATGATAAACTACTTGAAAGAAAAAGAGCATGTCAGATAATATTTTCCCTCAAATGTATATGTCCATGCTCCAGGTGATAGAACGCAGTTGACAAATATATACACTACGAATCCATGACATATATGTGAATGATGTAATGATCATGACCACAAACGAATAACAGTGGATCCATGTGATATATAAACATTGTCATGGTCACGAAGATGATACACGGTGGATCCATGCCAAATGGAAGATCATAGCTACAAATAGATATAAAGTGGATCTATGTAAATCTCGAGATCATAGCAATGAATGAACACACATTATATCTATGTCTCATCATACATCAAGAGAAAAATATATAAATGAATTGAATAATGGCTCTCCCAATGGTACTAGTGTCATATGTGTATAATTTAGGAAAGCTAAGGATCCCCATGCATGAATGCATTAACTGTGAAAGAAGGTTGTAGGATAGAGAAGCAATTCGGTTAATATTGATCAAATAATCATGGTGAAAACTGGACAACCAGGAGACAAAATTGGCCAGCATAACATTACATGAATCATCATTAACCTTTTTGTAATTCAATGGTGATACAATAGGAAGAATTTGAATTCCATTGGCAGGATTCGAATGCACCAACGTGTACTGACTCCAGTGCTAACTCAATGTGGAAAAATCACCACTTGAGACTCACTAATGCAACTCTAGACAACTGAATTAGTTCACACCTAGTTAATTGATCAAGGTAGGTGAGAAAATGCACCCAACCTCCCTTAAATAATGCAAAGTGGTGCTAGACTAATTGGATATGAACTAACTTATGGGAATCAAAGCACAATTGAACATAACTGAACATTGACTAGGGTCGCCTGATGGTGGCACTCAGTGTGGGTTCCTAAATTATAAGGATTGGTCTCTAGAGCTCATAAACTCATGTAAACTAGCACATCAAGTGTTATGTAGGCCCCATATGATTACCCCATGGCACCAATGATGTGGAAATAGACTCCTAAGCTAGGAAGAGACAATTAGACTATGGTGGTCAATGGAGGATTAATTAATTAATCCTAACACCGCCCCCCCTTAATCCTAACTTGGACAACATGGTCCTTGGAAACTAAGACCAAAGGTCACCCATACAATCTAAATGCAAAAAATACTACTAAATAATTGAAGAATTGAGGAAAACCCCATAGGAACCCCCCTCCCCCCCTCAAAATGAGCAGGAAAACCAGGAACAATAGTTGATCAAAGCTTTACACCAAGAAGAGATACGGGATAAACAAATCTCTTTTCAATGAAATATTTGGTGAATATTTCTGCAATATGCTCTTCTATAGGGCAGTAATGTAGAGTCCTAACCTTACTATGCACTAGTTCCTAGACGTAGTGCATGTGGACTTCAATGTGCTTGGTCTGTTTCTTATGTACTGGATCAATGCATATCCTGATTTCACTCTGATTATCACAAAAGAGGCCTACCGAAGGAGAAGTGTGAATTCCAAACTGCCTGAATAGTTGCATTCACAACCCCCCGATACTCTAGTTCAGTTGAAGAGAGAGCAATAGTCGCTTGCTTCTTTCTTGATCAACAGATTGGTCCAGATCCCAACATGAACACAAATCCTGATGTAGATTTCCCAGTAGTACTATCACCATCCCAATATGAATTAGAAAACCCAATTAGATGTATTTGTGCACCAACATAATAGTGAATTCCAAACTCCCTCGTACCTTGCACATATTGATAGATGCGCTTTGTTGCTTTCCAATGAAACTCATGTGGTTCTTACATGAATATGGTAGCAACACTCACAACATAAGATAAATATGGTCTTGAATGGGTGAGGTACAATATCCTACCAATCAACTGTCTATAGAGTGTACTGTAAACTAGTGGTGTGGAACCACCATCTTCAACATGATGCTAGATAAAAAGGGGAAGGGTGTTGCTTTACAATGAGTCATGTGGAATCTTTTGAGAAAGTATCCTATGTATATGGATTGTGTAATCATGATTCTTGAAACATTTTGATTTACTTTGATACCAATAAATTTCCTTAACAGTCATAGATAAATCATGGAGAATGCTTCGCTCAAAGTTAACTTGATGCCTCTCAATCCAAGAACTGAGCCACTAGTAACGAGCAAGTCATCCACATATAGAACAATTACCGGTAAGAAGCCCCCCTTTTGTTGAATGTAGACATTTTAGTTAGACTTTCACCTCTCAAATTTATGTGACATTAGGAAGGAATCCATCTTGGCATACCATGCACTTGGGGATTTCTTGAGTCCATATAGAGATTTCCTTAGTTTGTAAACCAAGGAGGAATCTTTAGTGTACCCCTCAGGTTGCCTCGTATATATATCCTCTTCTAGGTCACCATGGAGGAAGGCACTCTTCACATCCATACGATGTACCTCCCACCTCTTCGAAGTTGCAATGGCCAACACTAGCCTTATGGAGTCCATTCTTACAACAAGAGTGAATGTCTCATTTAGTCCAGCCCATGGACTTGTGAGTACACCTTTGCCACTAGTCGAGCCTTATACTTGGTAGTGGTTCCATTAGTTGCTAACTTGGTATTGTAGATCCATTTGCAATGAACTAGTTTCCTCCTAGGAGTTAAAGTGACAAGCTCCTAGGTTTTGTTGTCTTGTAGTGAATCATACCCATTATCCATGGTTGCCTTCCAACTTAGATCAAGGAAAGCCTCTTTGTAGCACTGGGGATCTGACTCCATTATCATGAAGCACCTCTTTAGGAGAAGTGGATCTGTACGACAGAGTGCAATGTTTTCATCATGATATTAGTATCTTGTCCTTCTTCTATCATTTGGATCGCAAACACCATTCCAGGCAACTTCAATGAGATTTAAAGCCCTTTTAGGCTTTTGAGTGGGAGTAGGTACTTGATCTGAATTTGGATCTACTTGAGGTTCATTCTCAACATCAAGATCTTGGTAATTTGATCCTCCTATTCGAACTCTGGATCTTAAATAATAGTAAAGACATCTTTATTGGCAAATGAATTTGATTGAGTAGTTATACCTTCTTCAGCTGGTTGTGGATCATGCACCTGATATTCTTCAAATTGAACATTGTGCTCTATGAAGCACTTTTTGGTTGCAATCTCCATCAGTTTGTATACCTTTGCATCATCTGCATATCCTAGCAATATGCATTCACTACTATGAGCTTGGAAGGATTTCCTCTTGTTAGTAGGGATTATGGCCAATGTTTTGGAGCCAAAAAACCTCATATGTGAGACATTGGGCTTATTTCCCATCAATGCTTTGAAGGGAGTGACCCCAATTGCTGGCTTGTGAGGCACTATGTTCTGGATGTACGAAGCACAGTTTACTGCTTTAGCCCACATATATGGAGGAATATTTCTTGCTTCAAGAAGGAATGTAGCCATCTCTTTCAAATATATGTTCTTCCTCTCAGCTACACCATTTTGTTGTGGTGTGTATGGGATTGTGTGTTGCATTTGAATACCTGCTAAGGAACACCATTTCTGGAATTCTCTTTTGATGTACTCTCCTCCATTATCTGATCTAAGTTCTTTGATCTTCTTCCTAAGAGTGTTCTCAGCTAAGGCTTTGAAACTTTTAAAGGTTTCAAACACCTTAGACCTCTGCTTGAGGAAGTATATCCAACAATACCTTGAGTAGTCATCAATGAAGGTCAAAATGTATTTAGATCCATTTATAGATATTGTGGGTATTGGTTCGGAGACATCACTATGAACTAGGTCATGTATAGAGGCAACTCTTCTTGCATTCCCAACCTCATACCTTCGCTTTGGGTGCTTACCTATCAAGTAACCATTACATACATCTTCATAGGACTTAATGAGAGGACATCCCTCAACCATCTCATCATTGTGCAACTCCTGGAGATATTTGAAATTAAAATGGACAAATATTTCATGCCAAATCCTACTTATTTCATTAGCATGAGTCAATAAGTCACTGGAACATGAATTAGGAAGAAAGTGATAAAATTCATACTCCTTTCGCTATCAGATTCCCAGTAGAGATTTATGAGATATCCATTGTGTCAGGATCAAATGTCACTCACTTGGGTGAGCCAGTATGAGTCATCTAATATACATACAACAGATTTGTTCCTAGGGAAGGGAAATAGAGCACATTCTCTAACACTCCATGCTCATATTTGATGGAACCTTTACCGACAGCTAGGATCTGTGAATCATCTCCCATGTGGATTCTTGGTCATCTAGAGAGATCCAAAGAAGAGAATGATTATTTGAAGGAAACCATGTGGTTGGAGGCTCCAAAATCAATGAGACAATCTTGTGACTTAGAAAAGCCTGCCTTCATAGCATGGAACCTCTCATGATCTTCAGTCTTATTTCCAGCATCAGACTTCTTTGAACCTTCAAGAAGGGAAATATTGTTCTCTTCAAGGATCCTAGATATTTGGTCTATGGTTTTCTTCATACATATATTCTCTGGATTATTTCCTCTCTTGCAGTAAGAGCACTTGGCCTTGTCAAACTTCTTCTACTTGTCCTTCTTGGAACCTGAGGATCCTTTTGAAGGATTATGCTTATCCTTAGGCTTGAAATAAGTGTTCTTATTTTCTTTTCCTTTATGCTTCCCCTTTTCTTGCACACTATTAGTCTCCCCAGCTAAGAGATCTCGATTCTTTGAGGCTTTGAGATCTCCCATCTATATCAAGTTGTCTTGTTCCTGAATAAGAGATTATGCGAAGGAATCAATGGATGGAATTTATCAATTAGGAGTTGTCAGTATCTCGGAGTGAATGGTGGATATGAACACTAAGAATTCTAAGCCAAGTTTTATCATAATTGAGAGCACCAATTGCTCATCCTTCTTATAAATCCCACGCTTCTTACACTACATGATAAGGGATTTGAATTTTGAGAAGAATTGTTGTATAGTTTTGAAGTTTCTGGGTTGTAGTGCAATCACCTCATCTCTAGAATATGGCCTCTCAACTCATCTTTCTTTCCAAACAAGGATTCAGACTTATCCCATACTTCCTTTAGAGTTTTCAGTCCATCAAGATGGAAGCGTAACTCCTTGGATATGTGTATGCACATGAAGCCAAATGCTTCATCCATCTTGTTCATTTACTTCAACTTCTCAAGCGGTTGTTGGGGCTTGACCTCTCTGCCCATGGTGACCCTGTACAGGTCCTTGTTGTGCAAGACTATTTGCATATCAACCCTCCATTCAAGATAGTTGAAGGGTTTGAGGATCATGGTAACAAATTTGTTGAATTCTCCATCTTCCAAGTTCAAGGAATAACTAATTCTTCAAAATTCTTTGATTTACCTGCAAAAACACTTCAATTCAAAATCAAACCAATTCAAACACTCTCCACTTCACCATGTGCACTTTCTCTGGGTGCATCACACATGGCTAAAATTCTCTGGACAAAATCCAGAGGGAGCAAGGCAAGAGTACTAGGAACTATGTGGAACCCGATTTCTTTTGGTGCATAAATGGAAGTTTCTAAGGTTTGAAGCTAGCCTGAATACCTGCTCTTATACCATGTTTAATTTATCAAATCTTAGGATCCTCAGGCCTGAATGAATTCACTTCAAAAGAAGGTTGTAGGAGAGAGAAGCAATTTAGTTAATACTGATCAAACATTCATGGTGAAAATTGAACAACCAAGAGACAAAATTGGTCAGCATAACTTTACATGAATTAACATTAACCTCTTTGTAATTCAATTATGATACAATATGAATAATTCAAATGCCATAGGTAGGATTCAAATTTCGAATTCACCAACTTGGACTGACTCCAGTGCTAACTCACTATGGGAAAATCACCAGAGTATAATGACTCGAAGTTGATGGGAAGATATCCATTGGAATGGAGGAACTAAAGCATCACACATCATCCAACACGAGGATATTCTAGGGATAATTTGATTTGGGAAAGGATTGGGACAAAGTTTTTCATAATGGACCATTGAGTACCTCTCTTGCATGCACCAAGATGTGAATAACACATGGAAGAGACCCCACGAACAACAATTGATAACTAAAGTTATTGACAGGGGTGAGGACTTCCACCAATGACGAAAACATAATCCAAGGTACAACACGAATCCTAAAAATGTGAATATATTTCTTGACATCAAACACTAAAGGAAACCACTCAATCAATGACCAATGTTAAATTGTCTATATTGAGTTCAAGGTTACATGTCTATGATGTAAATAGTGTTAATGTTTTATCAAATTTGCCTAGATGATATCTTAAAACAATTTGCCACTAGAAGATCATTGAAAGAACAACATTTACAAAAACATAAGAACAAAAGAACACCGAGATTTTCCTCGGGGAAGCCAGAAGGGAGAAAACCCCGCAAAACTTCCTCAGTATAGAACTCAACCAGTGTAGTGTAAAATCCAGACAACAACTGCTTCCTCCTACTTGGTGCGCTACTACTTCTCTCTCTTGCTAAAACCAGCTTGAGTGAGTGAATACAAATGAAGGGGAGCACCTCCCCATTTATATTCTTCTATTGACTTGACCTCTAACTTGGTGGGGCCGACTTCACTAGCTGACTTATCCAACTGGACATTACAAATAGCATTTATTATATTGACACTTGGGTACTAATGACCCAACTTACAATATGAGGTTTACATTGCATCCTTCAATGACTCTAACAAGACCAAACTCATCTCCAATAGGAGGAATACAATACAACTAGAATATCTTCTAAAGTTACATTACTTTAACACTCCCTCTTAACTAGGAATTTATTCAACTTTTAGTAGGAACTGCTACTATTACAACTGTACAACTGACTGGTGAGACTCTATATGTCATAGGAAGTTTTGGTACAACATCATACATATTCATCATCGATCTCAACTGGACCTTCTTCAACAAACATGTTTTTTTCAATCTTCTTCTAGAACATCTCTTACATCATCAACATGTGAATGCTGAATCATCTTCTGGATCATCATCCTTTGCTTCATATTTTGAGCCATCTTCTGTATTATCATTATTTGAACTATCATTATTTGCAGTTTCAGTACGTGAATACTGAACCATTACCATCTGCATTTTTAGTACGTGAATACTAAGCCATCATCGTCTGTAACTTCAGTATGTGAATACTGAAACGTCATCATCTGCATCAATAGTATGTGAATACTAAAACAATCAACAACATCATTAGCATATTAGTGCTAAAGGTCAAAAGTAATAGATCATCATAAACATCAACATCGGTATAGATATACTAAGGCTATCACAACAACATCTCAACATCAATCAATCATCTGTCAAGCATCTCAATAAGTATCAGTATAAACAATAATGAAACTAACATCAGTATAGAAGTACTGAAGCATACATCTCAACCAGTCACCTGAATCAACCATCTCAACAATCATCATATCAATGCTAAACCAATCATCTCAACAGTCATCAGCATAACAATATTGAATTACACATTTCAGAAATCAATGTTGAACCAATCATCTCAGCAGCTACCAGTATAGCAATACTAAGCTAAACAGTCATCAGTATAATAATACTTAACTACACATGCCAATAATCAGCATCCATCAGTATAACTATAATAAGCTAACATTTCATCATCTCATCAGTCAACAGTATAGCAATAACGAAACAACCATCCTGCCCTCTAACTATCTTGAAGTAGCATCACGGTGAGTTCTCTGGTAGATCCACCTGGGCATTTTGTCTAACTTACTAACTCTTTCGAGCCAATAATCCTAGTTAGACAGATGGATCTTCCTGGGGACCAACAAGCCTTGTACTAACTTACAAACCTACTTGGGTTAAATTGATATAGTCAGACATACTAATCCCCTTAGGATCAACAGGATTCGTCTGACTAACCCTTTCGGGCCAAACTGTCCTAGTCAGACTTACCCTACTCTAGACTGAGCTACTCACCACTGCATCCTTCTTCCATCGACTGTCACTCCCACCCTTCTTCCATCGATTGTCACTCCCACGTTCGAGAGAGGTCCTTCCGGACTACACCAAGCTTTTCTCGAAAGTATTCAAATTTTACATGAGCCAAAGGCTTGGGAAACACATCTGCCACTTGTTCCTATGTAGGAACATACTTGAGCTTTATAGCTCCTTTCTAAACCATGTCTCAAATGAAGTGATATCTTACTTCAATTTGTTTTGACTTATCATGAACCACTGGATTTTCTGTCATCTCGATACAACTCTGATTATGACAATGGATATCAGTAACATCTATCTCTTCATCAAATAAACCTGCCAACATCTTTCGAAGCCATACTGCTTCACTACAAGTTGAACAAGCAAAAATGTATTTTGCTTCTATTGTGCTAAGTGCAATACTAGCATGCTTTCTACTGAACCAAGAGATCATGCATGATCCCAAACTAAAACAACCATTTGAGGTGCTCTTTCTGTCTTTAGTATTTCCTGCCCAATATGAGTCTGTGAACCCATGTAAACTGATCTCACTGTCTGAGGTATATCTGAGCCCAAATCTAAACATCCCTTTATATACCTCATCACATGTTTGTTGGGTAAAATTATTGCTAATTAATTTACCTTCGATTTAATTATCAACCAGGACACGTAAACTTTGAGTTACTACACTACAAGGTAAAATGGTTTCAAGCTCATGCCTAGGGTGGCTTCAATCTACTCACACACAAAGAAAAAGAATGTAGTTCATGAAACTAACTACTTTATTGAGCAACCAAGACCAAAAGTTGTTAAATCTGATCTAAGGAAAAGAATCAACCTGCTGAGTACTGTTTACAATCCAAAAGTTTATCAAATCCAATTAATGAAACCTACAGCAATTTCAAACTATACTAATTGTTAATCTATTTTCCCAAAAGAGCAATCAAGCAATCAAATGGTTCCTTAAAGGAAATCCTACTTGTGCAGAGAAATCTTCAGCTTTCAAACTTGCCTACAAAAGGAATGCTATTTGATCAATCTTAGTGTCTTACACCATTCTAACACAACCTCTAAGACTGCACTCATCATCCATACAATGGCTCTTCTTCAAGAACTAAACCTAATTGATACCAACGTTATCATTCACAAATAATTACAGAAATGAATTTGCCTTTTTACTAACAAAAGAAACAACTCTACTTGTATTCCATGCTCACAAAAGTAAATTGAAAATATTCAGACAAAACTACATTTCACTCCAATTTGACTGACCTACAAGATTTATCTATGAACAACAGAAATCAATGTGTTATAGCGAATACTGCCAAATATTAATGAGCTGAACTTCCTCTCTCTAATCTCATTCAAGAGCTTGAAGTAAACAATGCATAATTCCAATCCTCTATATAACAAGTTTGAAATGCTGTCCTGAAAACCTTATGAACTCTATAAACTTCTAAAACCTCTGTAAATTCTATAAATGCTGCAAGTCCTTTAAACTCTTTAAAACTCTACAAATCTTTGAAACACTCTAAAGCTTTGTAAATTCTATGAACTATAAGAATTCCAGACAAGAAGTTTAACCATTCAATACTTAGTACTAATTCTGGAAATGAAAGAAATATGGATCCAACACATCTCTCTACTCTTACTGTTCTTCAAATCTATATTCTACCAAATCGAACCTACAAATAGAGCTGGAAGTAATTAACTATTTTATCTAAGGGTGTTTAGTAACACAATCAAGCCTATCACACACATTTCAGTGACATCAACTAATTTAATGTAAGCATATATTTAATTCCCAAACCACGAGTTGTTAAAACTGCTGGCATACATACATAAAAGACAGTATCAGAAATATATAATGTAAGTTTTCTTACAGCAATGAAAACAAAACTAAACTATTCACAAATAACAAGAGTTGAAGGTGGGCCTGGCCTTCAACACTTCCAGATCTGAAATTGAAGCTTTAAGAAAGCAAATGCAACAGTCGATCAATTAATTAAAAATCAGAGTTTTATAGTATCTCCTTTTTTTCATCATTCTAAGACTTTATTTATACATGAATAGATGGACAATATCCATCCCAAAAATCATAAATTCGTGCAACCACCCAGAAAACGACCAACACCAAAATCTGGAAAAAAAACCACATCTGTTCTGGAAAGGATTTCTCCACATTCGTTCAGAAATTCTGAAAATTTCCCACCACTATGGGTAAATGGGGTCATTTATGAAGTGGGTTTTGAACCGTTTTGAATAATTCCCAACCGTTTGCTCAGAAATTGAGCCCGAAATCAGGTTCCTCATTAATGATGGGAATTCCATTGCCGGATTGCTTGAGATTAGGGCCACAACTTCTGGAGGAAACAGAGCATTTGAATGATGACTGATAGCTCATAATCCATATTGAAATGACCAAGCATAAAATCCATGTGTAATTTTGGACAAATGAATCGCCCAAATATCTGAATCAGTCAACATATGCTTGTTAAGTGCCGGAACAAGTGTCGGATCGAGCAACTAGAAGAACCACTGCGTGGGAAACAAGAGCTTGTCAATTGATCAACATTTAATTAAAAACTAAAGTTTCATTTATGAATTGAAACCCAACAAAATGATAAATAAAGTAATAAGAAATTTCAAAAATTCACCTGTTAAAGCATCTTGGAATGTTACCCTTGAAAACGCATATTCAAGCACAAAACACAACGAAATAAAGTTGAATATACTTGATCTCATATAGATTTGAACTAGGAATAGGGTGCTAGACAAGCAAAAACAGGAGGTCATCAATGTTTTGCTCCTATCAGGTGAATGTGCTTGGGATTCACCATGTACTGACTTAGTGTGTTTACAGCAAAACATATATTAGGTATTGTATTGGTTAAGTACATTAGTGAAACGATAATCTGTTTGTACAGAGTGGAATCTACATCTTCCAATGTATCATCATTTAGTAACTTCAAGTTTGTTGTCATTAGAGTAGTCATGGACTTATAATCTAGCATTCCAAACCTCTTCAGGATTTCTATCGTATATTTTCGTTGGTTTAGGAATATCTCATATGGGGTTGTCAAACTTCAAGACCTAGAAAGTAGTGCATCATTCCAAGGTCCTTCATCTCAAATTCTGCAGTCAGCTTCTTCTTGCATTCATCGATGAGTTTGTCTTCTCCCGTTAATAATAAATATCCATATATAAAAGTAGTAGTATAAGCCCATCATTCTCAACCTTATTGTAAAGGTTAGAATCTGCCTTACTCTTGGTAAAGCCTAAACTCATCAGGAATCCATCTATTCTTTTGTACCATGCTCTGGGTGCTTGCTTTAGCCCATACAATGCTTTCTTGAGTTTGCATACATAAGCTTCTTGATCATCAGTCTCGAAACCTTGTGGTTGTTCAAGATACACTTTTTCTTCTATCAAGCCATTTAGAAAAATTGTCTTCACATCCAATTCATGTAACTTCCATTTATTCTTGGATGCCAAGGTAAGGATAGTTATAATTGAAGTGTACCTAGCTACTGGAGCAAAGGTCTCTTCATAGTCAATTCCTTCCTTTTGGGAGAACCCTCTTGCTACAAATATTGCCTTGTACTTTTCTATACTACCATCTACGGAATGCTTTGTTTTGAAGATCCATTTTGAGGATATCACTGATTTGTCTTTTGGTCTTAGGACAATTTCCCACACACCATTCTTTATTATGGATTGGTATACCTCGACCATTGCATCAACCCATTCCTTTTGTTTTGTTGCATCTTCAAAACAAGTTCATTCTTTATCAACTAGATCACTCATCAAGGCCATATAAATGGGATATGACTTTGGCTTCTTTCTTTCTCTGGTGGTTCCTTCTGGGATACCAAGTGTTCTTGCTTCTTCAATTATATCACGAGCCCAGGAAGGCTTTCTCTTTCAAGAGATTATTTCATTGTGCACCTCTGCGGGCAACTGACGTCCAGTCATGTCATGAACCTCAGGTATCTGACTTTCTTCTTCATTCTTAATTGGTTTAGGATTTTCTGTAACTTTGATAGTTTCATGTTCTTTGTATTTTCTATATTTCTTCAACTTTCTAAAAGCTGAGTCTTCGTCAAATGTTACATCTCTGCTAAGCTCAATTTGATGGTATCCTGGGATATAGATCCGATAAGCTTTTGACTGTTCACTATATCCGTAAACAATCCCTTCTTTCCTGAAGAATCTAGCTTTGTTCTTTTTCCTTGGGAATGTGAATATACACAGGACAACTAAATATCTTTAGATACTTACCTCAGGCTTCTCTCCAGAGAACATTTCTTCTGGAGTTTTATTCCCAAGGGCAGTGTGGGAGATTCTGTTTTGTACATATACTGTTGTTCTGGCTACTTCTGCCCATAGGTACATTGGTATATCTTGGTCATGTATCATGGCTTTTACTGCTTCCATTATAGATCTATTCTTTCTCTCTGCCACACCATTTTGTTGAGGATTATAGGGAATGGTGAGCTCCCTCTTAATCCCAGCTTCCTTGCAGAAATAATTGAAGTCATTTGATGTGAACTCTCCTCCATTATCTGATCTGAAAATATTTATTTTCTTCTAATAAATTTTTTCTATTAGAGCTTTGAATTCTTTAAACCTTTCAAACACTTCATCCTTCTTTTTCAGAAAATATATCCAAGTCTTGCGGGAGTAGTCATTAATAAAAGAGGCATAGTAAACATACCCGCTTAATGAAGTTGTTTGTATTGGTCTGCATATATCTGAATGGATAATATCTAATAGCCCTTTTGCTTTGCTGTCACTCTTTGGATAGGGATTCTTAGTATTCTTCCCTTGTTTACATCCTTTGCATACACCTTCATGTTTGATCTAAATTTCAGGTAGACCAGTCATAACCTTACTTACAATTGGAAGAGCTCTGTAATGAACATGAGTAAGCCTTTTGTGCCAAAGCTCACATGGATTTATTGTACTGGTTGCTAAGGTTGAATTTGCATGACCCTTCAACTTGTAGAGTCCTCCTCCAATTCCAATTTCTACTGCATCATCTAAGGTCTTTCCTTTTGACCACATGAGTACTTTTCCATCTATGAAGATAACTTTGAACCCTCTCTTGTCTAAGGCTGAAATAGACAGGAGGTTCTTCTTTAGTCCAAGGACATATAGAACATCCTTCATCTTCATGGATTTTCTAGAATCCAACTTATAAGATGCTTCTCCCATTCCTTTGATGGGCTATTAGGAGTCATCTTCAAGCATTACCTTGTGAGGAGAATCCTTTTGTACAAGGTATGATAGCGAGTCCTTGTAACCTGTCATGTGCTTGGATGCACCATTGTCTATTAACTAGGTTTCATTTCCTGGTGAGACTGATCCTATTAGGGTAGATATCAATACATATTCTTCACTGGATTCTTCGTCTTTCTTTGCTTCCTCTTCAAATTCTTGATCACTGTCTTCAGCAGCATGGGCTTGAAATCTTTTCATCTTTTTAACTATTTATGCTTTTATGGGACAGTTGATGGCAATGTGTCCCATCTTGTGACAAGTGAAGCACTCATAATTTCATAAGTCTTTCTTGGGTCTTTTGAACCCTTGAGTCTTGTGAGGATGATCATGACTCTTCCTTTTGTACTTGCCTTTGGCATGGGCTGTTAAGGCTTGGTCTTCATTATCATTTAGCTTCACTTCTCTGGCTAAGATTCTTTCTTCTTCTTGGAAGATTTCTGAATTTGGTTAGTTTCCTTCTTGAACAGATTCCTCGAATAAAAGATTCCCAATCTCTTGGAAGACCATTTAGGGTGGTTATCACAATTTCTGCTTCTTCTACTGTATCTCCAATGGATTCTAGTTGATCTCTGATTTGGGCCACTCTTGAAAAATAAGATTGCATAGCCTCTGAATTTTGAGTCTTTCACTTTTGAGGTGATTCCTTAGGGTCATCTTCCTGTTGATGTTTCTCCCTTCAAATAGATTGGAGAGGGCATCAAACATTTCTTTTGGAGTTTCCCTTGATCATACTTGAGGAATCAAGTTATCCTTGATGGAATCAACTATGATCCTTTTGGCTATAATCATGTCCTTCTTATGCTTGGACTTAGCTTCCTCCTCTTCTAGTTCTTTTACTTCCTCCTTCACAAATTTGTCAAAATCATTCTCTTACAGGATGAGCATGATCCTATACTTCCATGCTCTGAAGTTTTCAGCTCCTTCAAGCTTTTCATCTAGCTTGGTGCTCTTAGTCATCTTCAACAGAATGAGAACTTCAAATGGAACAAGGAGAAAGAGTACTTACTTGAAGAAAATAGTTTATGGGTGACCTAGAGTTTGATGTAGAAACCCTAATTTCTCTACTGGAAACCCTAATAGGGTTTAGAGGTGGAAAATGTGCGCCTCCCTAAGGCAAGGTAGACTGTAACTTGCTTTCCTAAGATTAATGATGAAACCCTTGGAAAACTAAAACCCTAGTTTGTCACGGCAGTAGTAACGGGTCCAAAATTGAGAATTCTTGAAATTCAATTTTGTCACCATAGAAAGATGTGCCCTTCAGAGGCGAGATGGATGAGCCCTCTTTTCTGGTTGAACTGTCGAGGGATTTGTTAAGAACAACAAACCCTAGTTGTGCAGTGTCTGCTTTTAGTGTGGCTCTGATACCATGTTAATGTTTTATCAAGTTTGCTTAGATGATATCTTAAAACAATTTGCCGATAGAAGATCACCGAAAGAACAACATGCACAAAACATAAGAACACAAGAAAACAGAGATTTTCCTCAGAGAAACCATAAGGGAGAAAACCTGCAAAACTTCCTTAGTATAGATCTCAACTAGTGCAGTGTAAAATCCAGACAACAACTGCTTCCTCGTACTTGTTGCGCTACTACTTCTCTCTCTTGCTAAAACTAGCTTGAGTGAGCGAGTACAAATGAAGGGGAGCGCCTCCCTATTTATATTATTGTATTGACTTGACCTCTAACTTGGTGGGGCCGACTTCACTAGCTGTCAGGGCCAACTTGTCCAACTGGACATTACAAATAACATTTATTATATTGACACTTGGCTACTAATGACCCGACTTGCAATAGGAGGTTTACATTGCATCCTTCAATGACTCTAACAAGACCAACTCATTTCCAACAGGAGGAATTCAATACAACTAGAATATCTTCCGAAGTTACATTACTTTAACAAATAGGGTCAGGGTGTTATGACTCTAGGTTAATGCCTCGAAGTATATGAGTCATCATTGACAAGTGACAACCCACTTGTGACAAGTAAATTGGGACCTTCCACACAAGCATGAGTTAGAATACTGGGTAAAATAATACATGATGAAAATAGTTGATGTCGAGGAATGGTTGACACATGGGGTCAAGGAAAATATAGAATGACCGACACAAGCTTATATCGTTGAATATTGAGCATGACACAAAAGTGATGAGGGAAACTTTTCAACATAAAGGGAACAATGATATAAATATGTAATGTATTATACATTAACATATTCTCCGTATGATTAGGAGAGTAACTAATCAAAGGAGTAGTAACTCTATGACCAAGTTTAAAGTCCTAAGTCCAAGAACTATAACCCAAATTATTGATAGACTAAAAACTAGTGCTATGTTCAAGGATGACTAGACTTGCGTCCACTGTTAAACAAACATTAGAAATATTTCCCTTCCCTCCCTTTTTAAAATATTTGATTTTTTGGGTCTTTTTCACATTATCAAGCCTAAAAAGGAATAAAAGCATGCTATAATACAATGGGGAAGACATGATTTGGATGGGTGTGCAACTACGTTCCAAGAGCACAAAACATACCTATGTAGAAAACACAAAAAATGGATGTGCAGGATGTGGATGCTCTTGAAGCATGTATTCTCCGGTAAGGGTAGAAAGATGTGACTACAATAAGGAGCAAAGGTGAGCGGGATTAGGAGAATGCAATGGTTGTAAGCAACTAAAGGCACAGGCAGCACAAGCAACGAGAATAAGACCATGAACACAGAATCAATTGTATCCAAATACAATGTCACAAAATGTAAAATTTGAGAGTCCCTTGGGTAAATGGCCAGAATAAAAGTTATAGAGGGTCACAAGGCTTTATCTCTATGACATGGTAGGACTATATAGGGACTCTCCAACCTACCAAAAATATCAGCATGGTTACCATAATAAAACGACGTTTTAACCAGGGCACCCATGAGTAGGTAAGCTCTAACATGGAAAACGATAACTTTACTGAGAACATAGGGATAATGCCATCATTCCATGTGGTGTGATCCTAACTTTTAAAAAGATGTCAAAGCTAAATTAAAAGTGCATGATAGTCATGACCTAGCCTATATGCTAGTTTTATATAAGAAACATGTAAAAAGGACCACCATTGGAAAAAATGTCACCTTAGTTCAAGTTTACCTTTCAAGAATGACCATTACTAGACAAGAAAATACCATTAGTAATAATATTGGTGTAAAAAATAGGGTAAAAAACTATATAAGGGGCCATAAAAAAA
The DNA here is from genome assembly GCA_001517045.1 of Pseudotsuga menziesii. Lineage (NCBI taxonomy): Eukaryota > Viridiplantae > Streptophyta > Pinopsida > Pinales > Pinaceae > Pseudotsuga > Pseudotsuga menziesii. Next base: position 407,208 of record LPNX011019033.1, on the reverse strand, counting down.
ATTAGAATATATATGTGAAAAGAATTGTAAAAATATTTTCACTTTGACTTTTACCTCTTGGAGAACATTTGTGCCCTTGCTCTTGGCTTGGTGATTACTGACTACTCGAGACATGAAGTTGAATCATGTCAACTCCAAGTGTTTTCCTTGAACTTTCTCTTTAATTTTGTTGGTTTATTTTAGCATTTTAGTCTCAAAATTGGGTTTGTTGCTTCATTCTAAAACCTCAAGTAAGCATTTGCGAGCAATTAACTATCCGGTAGCGAATTCCTTGGAAAATCACACATGTCTATTGGATAGAGTGCAAATGGACACCTGATAGGATCATTGCAAGCGAATTCATGTGAAGAGTAAGGAAAACTTGCATCGTAACTAAAATAATGGGTTTTGACAATAATGGCTTTCATCCGGAGAGAACGTGAACATGAGAACATGGATTGAGATGCAACTTGAGACCCATTAAACCATAATATGCTCCGTCAATTTGCATTGTTGAATTTTTTTTGAATATACGATATGACAACACAAAAGGGATTATTGCAAACCCTCATACAGTACTAGGATATGAACCAGGGGGTGTTTGTGATAAAAGGAGAGGTTATAGAGCTCACTGTAAATGATGTATACTTCCTAACATGTCTTTTAGGAAGAGGATCTCTTGTGAATTTGAATGGAACAATTTGTGGAAGAAGTGCCCTCACGGTCCAAAAATATGTGAACACAATTTACAATATTGCGCACTGGTCTTTATTCGTGTAAGCAACAATATGCGATATAGTAACGTGACTAAAACAAAATTATGGGAGCCTCTATAAGGAAATGCTGGAAAAAGATGAAGAAGATAACATGCAAATTCAACACATAATCATGGTGGATATAAAAGGGACTCCTAATCCTAATAAAGATCTTTAGCATGGGTACCAAATGAATAAAAGGGGATATATCTAGCGTACCCATGTTTTTAGTAGGCTCTAACTCACTAATTACAATGTGTTATCATGTGGAGTCAAGGTCAATGTTGCAATTAATGAGAGTGGATACCAAGGCTGATGATGTTTCAAAAGTTGATAATGCATATGTGACGATGGAGTGGATCTATTATATATGTCAGTTTGAGATAACATTAATTCGATCTCCACATAATTATGTCTTCCTATTTTATTTTTTTGTGTATCACAACCCTATGCATAGTCAAAAAGTGATTCTATGCAGCGCCATTAGTTCAATTTCTCTCAAAAATGTAACTCTAGAGTTTTTTTAGGCACTTTTTGGAAAATAATTTGTGTTAGCAAGTTTAAAAGGGGTGGAAAATAGTTATTTTACCAAAAATAATTTACCATAACTTACCAAACTTACATCAAAGTTTCAATCTTCGGTTGCGCAAGCATCGTTGAACATAATCCACAACTGTTGCCACCATGTACAACACCATTCTCTCTAGTTTCATTTTCATGCAATTGATTCAAATTTCGATGGATTTATTGGTGTACATTATCTTTGCAAATTATGTTTTTGCACGTACGTGCTTAGTAGTCCTATAGGCCCCATATACATGCTCCTAGTCACATGCTACTCACATACACATTACCAAATATGTTATTGTTTACATAGGAAGGCAGTACACCACCACGATTGTTTAAAATTTTAAAAATTAAGCACTAAATATCCGATGTTTGATATTTGCAGGGTTCGTTTTGGTTATGCAATGGGTGGATATGGAACATGAATTGGTGGATTAACAAGTTGTAGTTCATTAAGTTGCATTAGGATCCCTCGTCAATTTGGTTGATTGCTTTATTTTTTTCTTTGTGGGGGCATGTGGGCTCAACCACAATTACTCAACATCTTGATACAGTATTGGGATGTCGATAGAGAACCATTTGTCATTGATGGATTCGTTCTCACCATTGAGATAGAGGATATAAATTTTCTCATTGGTTTGTCTCGCCATGGTGAATTTGTCAATCTCGAAGCACGTCCTCGAGGAAGACACTTGGTACATGATTATTAACACCTTTTGCAATGCTGATGTAGAGAACATTTGCTCCCAAGTACTATCGGAGAGGATTGTTGATCTTGGTTTCAAGATCGTTGTTCTCACCATAGCGAGGGTGGTCGGCTTGACTCTACCTCATCTTGCTTCTCATCCATAGATGTATTATGCAATTGGGTGTACAACACGTAGTATATGATTGTTGCTCAACTCTATTGGTAAATTTTAAATCTTAGTCATCCCAATGTAAGATAGGCGTCCTCAAATTGTTTGGGTATGGGACTCTCTTAGTCTCAATTTTTATCAAGCGATTTTTGCTTATTGGTCCTTGTACTATCATGGCCCCACACAATCCTCAATAGGCACACATGAGTGTATGGGGAGACTTGATGAAAAGGATTGGAGGGGGAAGTGTTCTCCATTCCTTCAGCGATGAGTTGTTTGATTGATGGTGGGCTTATGTTATCACTATTGATGACTACCCATATGAGTTGACAGATTTTTTCCAGGATTCTGAGTTGTCACTCCCTCCATATTGGTAAAATGTTTTTATTTATTAATGTTATTCTATTTTTATGGTTTATGAAGATGCATATGATTTTTATGTATTTTTTCTATATATGATTTTTTTGTGAGAATATTTCTAACATTTTTTTTCATCATCTACATTGTGGTCTGGTTCAACTTACAGGTCCATGTTGTAGGAGGATACATCGTTAGGGGGACGAGGGTCTAGAAGATATTGAGCCCTCTAGAGTGATTGGGAACCTCTAGGGGGACCTGGAAGGTTTGACCAACTAGGTGCTTATGGTTAGCATGGAGGACATGTCAAAATGGATGCAAAAGCAGGTTGTGGGGGTCCCATGTATTTGGGTTTGTATTCTTCATTGGGTAGCCTCACTAGTAACCACATCTGTGCATGAAGAACTTGAGGCACAATTCTATCCTAATGATGGATTTTGAATAGAGGCCTTGAAGCCCTATATTTTGTATATGACTCTAATGCTAGATGGATTTTTATTTGTATTTTGAACTTGATGTACATCCTATACTATGAAACCTGATGGAAATTATCGATTGCTCTTTTATATACAAATATTTGCTCACTTGTGAACTTTATATGCCTAAATATTGATGTGTCAAATGGTGATCTAACACATAATTATGTACTGCATAAGAGAATAAATTGAATCTTCTTGGAACATGTATGTATGAAATAAATTTAAAATATCATTAAAGCAGTCTAACCCATACAAACCTTCTTAAAAAAATAGGGTCACAGACATAGTATAGGCCATTAATTCATGACACTACAAACTAAGAGCCCAAGTGGACTCCCAAACTCTCAATTCCATGCTATATGGCATCCAACGAGAGTTCAATAATTGTACTATATTTGGAAATATTGTTGGTTGTCGTCCAAGGCATAGTCCTGAACTCACTAGTTGATATGTAGGTGAATATATCACCCAAGTAGTGGATGTGAGGTTTAGAGTGTGGCTACTAATGCCATCTTCGTAGGGTATAAATACAGGTGTTTCTGACACTAATTATCAATCGAATGCAAAGCACAATGAGCGACGCTAAAATCACAAGAAAAATACTAATACATGAAAAGCAATCTAACTACTTATATTACGACTAGCTCAAATCATTTCCCAGCAGTTGTCTCCTAGTCATAATACTTCTTCAAGTAGATCCCATTTCTAGCCCATTTAGCATATTTGCTTCAAAATATTCTAACTCATAGGCTCCTTTGCTCAAGTCTTATCTCACAATGTAAGGATTGAGGCACATTGAGTTAAATTTCCTTGACCCTATTTCATTGTTGTCTTGGTCATAAACAATTACCATATCTCCTTTGCAAAAGACATGGGAACGGATAAACTTACCATACTAAGCCCTCATATGTTTTTTCTGCACTTGTTTAATAGTAGACACCTCTCTTTTATGTTCATCTAACTATTACAGGTAGACTAAGCGTTATTCATGCTATCTAGTGTCAGGCAAGAGCTCGATGGCTAGATTGAGAGATGGGATTTAACATTCAATCAATAATACAAGTTCAAGTCCATGTACAAGGTATGGTTTTCCCAAAGTGTCATATATAATGTTATGTGCCAATTGGTTTTGCTTCTACTAATTGTCTATTGCAACATGGTTTTCAAGGCCTTATTAATAGTCCCTACTTGGCCACTTTATTGTGGATAGTATGGAGAGGAAAAATCTTGTCGAAATCCAAGCTTGGTTACTAGTTTCGACAACATTTTATTTTGGAAATTACTACCATTATCGGTAACAATCTCTTTGGCAATACGAAATATAACAATGATCTGATTGAATACAAATTGTGCAGCTGCCTCACCATCACACACAAATTTAGCCATGGCTTCTGTTAAGTCATGAATTTGTTTTCTTCAATCTTATATTTTGTTTGTGTTTTTGAAACTTGCTTATTTGCTTACTTCTAGGAAATTTTGGTTTAGAGCTAAATTTTGAGTTTATGCCATTAGGTTTTCATCATTTTTGTTTTTCCTATGTCCTAAAGGGTTCTATAGAGTATATTTTGATTAATTGTTTCATGAATAGCACTAAGATCAAGGTTTAATCATATAAACCTAGTTTTAAAGTTGGATTATTGATCAAATAACACAAATTATATTTTTGAACTTTCTTGTAGCGCAAGGGTAAAAATAATGCACTGGCGCGCTACAAGAAAGTCGCGGGTGCTCAATTTGTCATTTTTCACGCCGATTTCTTCAATGATTTCGTTCCTGGGGTGACTAATCACATCAATAAGTAGGTTTGATATGTGTCTCGTCAGGATAATCATGTAAACAAGTGTTGGTCATTGCGTGAGGGAGATCGTGGCAGTTAGAGGTAAATGCATGGCAAATCATGACAGCGAGTGGAATAAGGCGAGATTAATGGGAAAGAGGTTCTCGAATTGAAGATTACGAAGCTGGTGGAGACGCTGGGGTGGAGACACATTGCTAAAAAATCAGAAATTGACAGTTGAAGGAAGAATTAGGGTTTCACAGCGTGACAGTTAGAGGTGAGCTGGAGAGTTGAAGACACTTGGAGCGTTCAATTCGACATTTAGCCAATCCAGGAATCAACTTCTAACACTTGCATCAAGCTTGGAATGAGGTATCTCGCATGACCTTGGCCATGACCTGTTAAAATTGGGGTTTTTTCTGCTAAGCCTTATGATGTCAAATTGTTAGAGGAAAACATGAATTCATTTATTCAACAAACTCTTAATGGTGAGATATTAGTCCAAAGGTCTAAATGCGCATCGTTTGATGTTAGTAAAGTTCAGAACAACCTTGTTAAAGATTTTTGGTGCTGTGTTTAACCCAAATTATTTAAACTTGGCACAAAGCATTTCCTGAATTCGTGATAGAATAAACTGTGTAAAATTGAGGACAAGTAGCCTGTGAGAGTTCAAAGGAAAATTGATTGCCAAGACTGTGAAAACTTGAAGAAAATAGGCTGTGAAGTCACTAACAGGTTCTGAAAACCACACAGAAGATGAAGAGGAGTGGGAAGACTAATAGGGCCGAGCCCACTGAGCTAAATTGGATAGACAAATTTCCAGGATGTGCTGAACTCTTTGAAAATGCTGGATGGTTAAAAAAAATTAAAAAGATTGATGGATATAATGCTGAAGTGTCACACAGGTTTGCTCAGTGTTATAACAAAGATATAGTATCATTTGATACTTTGAAGTTCAATTTGACTACAGGTTTGGTGGCTGAAGCAACACGGTCAAAAATGAAGGAGAACTTTGGTTCAAGAAAGTGCCATTTACTTTCAATGCACAAAGGTATCTATTGCCTGGTATTGTTCCAGATTGGGGCAAGGGAGTGCCCATCCATAATTTCAGAGCTGAATGGGTAGAGTTGATCAAGGTTCTACAAAGTTACATTACATGTGAAGGAAGGTATGCCTTCGTTTTGAAGTATCATTTCAGGTTCCTTCAACACCTTAGTGGTGAATCAAAGATGAATATGCCTTTCTTCCTGCTAAAGAGCTTACAGAAGATGTCCAGCAGGGTCAAAGAACACCAAGACCATACTATTCAGTCCATCTTTCACCATGGACTTATTAAACTTATTATTAATAGTGTTATGCATAAAGAAGGAAAGACTTGGGAATACTTTCTCTTTTGGTCAGGGTTCCAAAACAACCAAGAAGGACAGTCTACCAGAAAGCTAGCTGATAAGGGACAAACCCTGATCAGAAAACTAAGACAAAAAGTGAAGGTTGAAGATGAAGAATGTGTCAAATTAGAGGAGGTTGTAGAACCTACAAAAGAAGATTGTGAATAGCAGCATCCAGATGACAATGAGAACCAAAATCTGCAATTTATTCACAAGGATACTCAGCCTGTTCAGAATGAAGCACTAGCAGAAACATTCGTTGATGAAGAGATTATACTTACAGAGAAGATTTCAGCTGATGAAGAAAACACTAAAGTCCAAAAGCAAAGTCCAATTACAATCTTGTTTGAAGATTAAACATACTTGTTGGAAGAGGATAAGTTGACTGTTAGTGATAAGACTAGGGTTGGCACAAAAAAGGAGTTTTACAGTCAGGAGGATAGGATAGCAGTACCAAAGAAAAAGAAGCTTACAGTTAAGGAATTTGCCTCTGTCATTCATCAAGGCAAAAGTTTAAAAATGGTAGGAGAGCTTGCTCCAGGCTGGAGACCCAAAACTAGACCCAAAAACAAATTAAGGCTAAACATGAAGAAATTATTAAACTCTAAGTTGAATACAGAAGGGATAACTGTGATTGATACTTCTTGCTCTGATGAAAAGCTGGATTTTGGCAAGGGTGACAGCAAAGGGAAAAAACCATTGAAAACAGAAGAAGAATCTAGCCTCACTGAGACCAAATTGTCTGCTGTGTTTTTGGAAATACGAGGTAAAATGTTGAAGGAACAACAAAAAGATGAAATATAGGTTTCCTATTTAGAAAATAAACTGTTGATTGATGAAAATGTTCCTGGTGAAACTGATAATCAAGAAAACCCAAGTTTTCATGATACTTCTACAGAGTTGCTGCCTGAGGATGAGGAAATCTTTAAAAAACTTAACATTCCATGGCTTCCTAATGAGCTGCAAAATACAACAGGAAGCAAGGCATTTGACTCAGAGAAATAAAATTTATAGAGAACTATCAAGCGGTATAAACATCAAGTAGAGTATATGCAAGAGACAAGTGATGGTTTGATTATAGCTAATAAAAGACTCAGGCAAGACCTAGAAGAGGTGAATAATCACTATCAAGAACTAATTGCAGTCTCCAAAGAGGCCTTAAAAAGGAAAAGAAGTACAGAGTTACAATTTGCAGGATTAAAATAGACTATCAGAAATCTATAGTTACAGAATGAAGATCTTACTAGAAGAATGGCAGAGATGGAAGCAGAGCAACAGAAAGCTAGGAGAAAGGCCCAAGCCTTAGAGGGGATAGCTTTGTTAGCAGAAGCTGCTAAAGATCTATGAGCATTGTTAGCAAAATCAGTTACTTGTTATGTTTTGAAGAATATTTTATTTTTGTAATTACTATTTTTATAAAACCATTTCGATGAGTAGGTTGAAAAGCGGTTAGGGTTTAGCCTCTAACTGAATTTTGAAAGATAGTATTTAGGGAGGTCACAAAGAGAACTAAGGGTTCGACTTTTGGCTGGCTAGAGGAGGTCTCTTGACTTGTTGATAAGCTAAGTATATGACTCTCATGTGTATTTGAGGAACTGATTATGAAATATATGCTCCATTTTACCCTTCAGTCTGTTCTTTGGCTTCATTTCTAGCTTGTTTAGCTACACAATTGGTAATTTCATTGTTGGTTTATAGTTTTTATGCTTGTAATGCTTGCCAGTTGTGGATGAACTTCAATGTTATTTTCTGTTGGATACATGGTTATAATGTTATGCATCTCAGTTTCTCTTTACTTGTGATTTAGTTCTTATTTGGGTTATGAATGTATTCCCTCTTGTCACCAAACTTCACAACCAGAAAACCTTTTAAAAACCCTAAAAACCTAGTTTTGTTTGATTGAATATTTGAGATTATGTTGGCTTGTTTCTTTGTAGTCTGGAAACAATTTCTGGCATAAACAGCTTCGACCTACATATTGTGTAGTCTACCCCCTTTTTTGGAAGGGTTCGACAATAATGACAAAATACAGAAGAGCGGGATCCGCACATACCTAGCATGCAATATTTTTTGGGTTGTTTCTAAGCGTATTAAGTGATCGCCACATGCTCCTTGTGGCGAACCAACTTAACTCATACACGTTAACTATATAAAAGAATAGTATAAGTAACTATAATCCATAATGGATAAGAAAAAAATATTGAATAATATGAATGGGATGAATAACATGATTACAAATATTAAAAATGCTTGTATATATAATCATTAAAGGGCACCTTAGTAACTCATCATAAAGAGTTGCAACCTTTAATAATTATTGTTACTCGTCAACTAGTATTATTTATTTTTGTATTTCTTAATATATATTATGTGTTAGGGTTAACTTTGACTCACAGATGAGTCAAAGGTGGTTTAGGTATAACACATGGTTTGGGCATATGGTTTGTTGTAGCCCATGGTATTGTCCCATGGTGTTGCATGTAAAGAAGCCTTTATAAGGCTTATGGAGGCTCCCTTGTAAAATGGTGTAGAGGTGAGTCGTTGCTAGCTCGCTTGGCCTGTTGACTAGTTTTGGTCAAGTCAATGAAGATCTTCATTGGTGTCGATTTTCCCCACATGGAGTTTTCCAGGGTAAAATTAATATGCCTAATGTGTGGTTGCTTGTGCTTATTATTTTCTCTCATTTTATTGTTATTATGCTCCTTAAAGACTAATGTCATGTTCATAACACTTTTCCATTGTAGCCATTCATAACATTCTTGGCTTCTCCGTGAGTTAAACATTTACCAAGGATCGAACCCACTCCTCGACAGTATAAATTATTACCTATGATAAGATAGTATTTTGTATGGTACAAATACATCATTAGTCCTCACGGGATAATTAAGATGGGACCCTATGAGTATGGAGATACACCAATATATTTCCATACCAATGGTTTTTGAGTTGATGAGGAAGGCATGTTTGTCAAGTAAATATTCATTTTCAATTGGTTCATCATGTTCTCTTGGAAGTTCTTACATAAGCTCTACAAATGCCAAAGACTATTTTTACCTAACAGATGCAAATTCTAAATCGAATTCCTATAGAATTACAATTATTTGTTATATTTAACTTTAATTATGCGTCAAGACAATATATGTTGAAAGGAATTGACATTTGCAATCGTTGTAGTTCATCTTAGAATAATGTAGTGCCAGAGTCTTTGGACAACATGAATAGTTGTCAGCAACATTTTCTCAACATGTGAGTACCTCAATTTTGGTGCGGCCAAGTTCTTGCTCAAATAGTAAACTGTAATGACCCAAATCAAAAATTCCAAACAAAGGCATAATTTGGGGAAAAATGTCTTGACTAGTCTTGACTCTAGGGGCTTCAAAACGCACAAAAGAGTATCAGATTTTGTAGTGACTGATATGGTGAGTCTTAGGATAACTCAATGGACTTTCTAGCCACTCCATAACAGGTTATAGACATCTGCAACTTGATTCAAGGGCATTGGAAAAAATGGTAAAATTACAATCAATTTGTGGTGTAATTTCCCCTAAGGTGTGAGCAGAAATGGCTGTCCAACTCATATGCGACCCTCTCAACTTGTCAAAAAGAGTATGGTGGCTAATATTAGACTTAATTTAATATGATTTGGTGTGTTTATGAGTTCTGTAACAAAGAGTTAAAGCTTCATATTCGAATGCATAAATTCAGTGATATTTGCTTAAGGGAGATGACATGTAATAACTTAACTTTGACTCACAAATTGCATATGTGATGGTTCAAAACATGGCATAAGGAATGTATAACATTAAAATCATATCAATATATCACCAACAACATATAACATCAGATCCAAGCTGCAACACAAATCATATATACAACTCCATTGAAATGGGAAACCAACACATGGAAACTAGTCACACCATAGCTTGGAAATGTGGACATTTGCATATGAATTTATGCTAATTTCAACTTACAGATATGATGGGATACATATTACAGAGCCATAAATCATTCACCCATGCTTGGCCATCAACTGGACTCAACAAGGCGCAACCACCATTCACACAGGTGCACCATCATAAAGAAATATGGAAATATTGAAGTAGGGATTGAGAGAATGGGAGGAGAGATGGGTAACAAACATTAGAAGCCTTCTATATGATTTTACAAAAATTCTTTAATCTCCAAATGAGATTTTAGGGTGGCCTCTCCAACATCCAACTTGGATGAGAATCTAACTCTCTCGAAATTGTCTCACTAGCAGGGAAAGTGAGCACTCACCGTGCAATGGACAAGCTAGTGCTTTCCAAAATGGCAAAAGAAAATTCTCAAATGATAAAAATCCATTATCATTCCTCATGAAATAATTTTATAACCCTCCTAAGGTCCTCCAAGGTCAAATTCCCTCCCATAGGCTTCCTTCAACTCATCCTTGATGTTTAGTAACCTCCATGACACTTGTCCTTCTCCTCAACCTTTCATCTTCCTCCAAATTCAAATTCCTACCACCAAGCCCCAAGTGCACCCTCTTGGAGGCTATTTTTAGCCCTGACATGTCAGACTGTCATAGGTCTATAATCAGGTATGACTTCTCCTAGAATCTTCCATCATTGTTGTCATAAAACACAGGGAATCTCTCTCCAAGTGGCACCTAGTTTCTTCCTAGCCTCTTCCTCTTCCATGGGGATTTATTCCTCTTCACCTATTTGAATCCTTGGGCTCATGATATGTTACTTGACATGTCCACACCTTCAAAGAACGCTCCATTACTCATAATTTCAAATTTGGGGTTAAGTCATGCCATGTGTAAGGAAGAATCTAGCCACCCAAGGTCTCCATGAACCTCCAAATGTTCTCATGAAGAAATGCCACTTTATTTTCTCCATATTTATTATTTGTATCACCCAATTTAATGTGAAATTGATAAACTAAAGTTCTCTTGGGTCCCATAGCTCCCTTGCTGCAAGATTTAATGCCTCCTCCCCAACCTAGGGAACTAATAGATGGGCGACACATTGCTAACTAGTAGTCTCATTGGGGTGGGGACATGAAAGTCCTCCCCACCCAATATTGTTTGTCCTCAAAAAATGCCAAGTTTGGATGCTACAAAATTTGTTCCTCTTCCGGGAAAATCCTTCCATTGTACTAAGTATTATTTTGTTGTTCTACTCCTTAACCTTCTTTCCCTTGTATTCAAATTTTTTTCTAGAATGAGAACAAGTTGTCCTTCATCATACAAAGGAGGTAAAGTATCTCAAACTGAAATATGCTGACCTATAACCTTATTTAGACATCAAGCATGAAATACATTATGAATTTTACTTCTTATGGGAAGCTCCAATTCATAGGCCACTTCTCCAACCTTTTAAATCACTTTGTAGGGACCAAAAAACCTTGGTTTGAGTTTTTATGAACCTTTACACTTTATCGTGGTTTGTTTGTAGGGATGCAACCTCAAATATACCAAGTCATCCACTTGGAAGTGCCTCTCCACTCTATATTGGTCTGCATATTGTTTCTGCTGATTTTGGGCAACCTGCGAGTTATCTTTCAATACCTTCAATTTTTTTTTACTTTCTTCAATCCAATCCTTAGCTTTTGGTGCTCTACTATCCCCAAAAAAGTGGTAAATAAAAGTGGATGCATCATAATCATAAATTTCTTTGAAAGGAGACATGCCAATGGACATATGAAAAGTAGTATTGTAACAAAACTCACCCAAATGCAACCTTTTTTTCCATGCTTTTTGTTGCCCACTAGCATAGCTTCTCAAGTTGCATTCCAACCATTGATTCAACCTTTATGTTTGGCCATCAGTTTGTGGATGATACATTGTGCTAGGTGTCAAATTTGTCCCCGCCATCTTAAATATTTCTTGCCAAAATGCACTAAAAAATCTGCTATCTCTGTCACTAACTATGCTCTTAGGAAACCCATGCAATATGAAAACTTCTTTAAAGAATAGTTCAACCACTTATGCAGCAGTGAAAGTGGTAGTAACAACAAAGAAATGAGCAAATTTAGTGAGCCTATCCACCACTACAAATATGCAATCCTTACCAAGTACCTTGGGCAAACCAATGATGAAGTCTATGGAAATGCTCTCCCATTTTTGTTCTGGAATAGGCAAGTGGTGTAAGAGGCCAACCAAATGAGTGTGCTCCACTTTATTTTGCTGACATGTGGGGCATTCATTAACATATTTCAAAACATCATCCTTCAACCCTTTCCATGAGAATCTTTCCCTCAACATTTTGCATCTTTTAAAGAAACCGAGGTGACCTCCTAAAGGAGATTCATGAGTTTTCTTTAAAAATTTCTCATTCAAAATCGAACTAGGGACCAAATAGATTATATATTTGTAGTTGAAGATTCCTTCCAACACCTTATACCTGTCATCATGCCATAGTCCCATCAAAAATTTAACTTATCCTTGACATACTCTACTTCTAGTATGGCTTTCCAATTTTCTACTACATCCACTAGAAAAAGAGATGGTCTTCTAGATAAGGCATCAACTACCACATTATTCTTGCCCTTTGCATATTCAATATAAAATTCAAATGCTTGAATCGTACTCACCCATTTTTGTTGCCTTTCATTTAGATCCTTTTGAGTGAGGAAGTACCTTAGGCTTTTATGGTCAGTTTTGACCACAAATTTGTTTCCCACCAAGCATTGCCTAAAATCTATCAAAGCATGCAGGATGGCTAGCATTTATTTATCATAAATGGATTAAATATTCTCATGTGGTTGTAGCTTCCTACCCTAGAAATCTATTGGGTGTTTTCCTTGCTTTCTGAATGCTCCAATTCCTTCTCCTAATGTATCACATTCCAAGACAGATGGTTTAGAAAAATCACGCAAGTCTAGAATAGGATAGTTGCTTATTACCTATTTCATTCTTTGGAAAGATTTTTCAGCCCCTTCACGCCATTAGAAAGCATATTTCTTTGTCAAATACGTGAGAGGTGAAGTGATTTGGGAGAACCCCTTCACAAACTTCCTATAGTAGGTAAAAATTCTAATGAATCCTCTCAATTTAGTGAGATTTTTGGGATGAGGCGATTTTATAATTGCTTTTATTTTTTCCATATCCACATTTACACCATCTTGACCAATGATGTGTCCAAGATACAAGAGCCCTGTCAAACCAAACTCACATTTTGATAGCTTAGCAAACAAAGATTAATCATGCATAATTTTTAATACCTCTTCTAGATTATGCAAATGTTCCTTCCATGTTTTAATGTAAATAAGAATGTCATCAAAGAAAACTAGTACGAACTTACGAAGTTACTTATGGAAGATATTGTTCAGGCATGATTGGAATGTGGTAGGAGCATTTGTCAAGCCAAAGGGCATGGAAACAAACTCAAAGTGACCATAGTGGTGTTTGAAAGTAGTCTTTGGTATGTCTTCTTCCCTCATTTGAATTTGATGATAAGCAGATCTAGGGTCAATATTTGAGAAGAAATTGGCCCCATGGAGCTCACCAATCCTTGGAATGGGATACCTATTATTCACTGTATTCTTATTCAATGCTATAAAATCAATGCACATCCTCAAAGTTCCATCCTTTTTCTTTACCATAACAACTGAAGAAGCATATGGGTTGGGACTAGGACTTATGAGACCAACCTCTAAAAGTCCTTTAATGGCCTTCTCAATCTAATCTCACAACATTTTGGGGTGTCTATAGGGTTTCATTTTGATAGTTGTGTTCCTATCTCTAACTCAATGATATGCTCCACCCCTTTGTCTAGTGGTCTTCCTGGGGGAAAGTCTCCAAAAACCCTCTCATACTTACTCAATAACTAGTCCATCTCCTTAGGATGATTGGAAACCTTAAAGTGAGGCTTAGAAGATGTAATTAAACATTCAACAGCCCATTCTATGTCTCCATGCCTTAAGATAAACCTCATACTATGAGAGGACACCACTTGATTTGGGTAAGTGTGCATTCCTCTCAATAAGATGGGTTTCCCTTCCGAATTTTTGAACCTCATTTCAAGGACTTAATAGTTCATTGTCTGCTCCCATAAAGAATACAACCCTTGTACTCCCAAAACCATTTTTGTATCAACCACATTCACTACATAAAAATTGTCAGTGATAGTATGATTTCCTATAGTAACTTGAAGCTTTGGAATCCATTTAGTGGAGTCCATAGAATTGTTACTTGGAATGATGAATATGAAACCATCAAAATTTTGAGCTTGTAACTTTCTCCTCTACACCAAGGCTACATCTATGAACTTATGAGTGGTTCCTCCATCCACTAGAACCGTGACCTTTTGGCCTTGTATGTTATCCTTGAGCCTCAAGGTGTGCAATCTAGGCACACCTGAGAGCACTAAAAATTTTCCTGTCTCAAGAGTGGGTTCTTCTTCTTCTGTTGTTTCGTAACCCTCTTCTTGGGCTGCAAGTTCTGCTTCCTCCTCCTCCCCCTCTTCATCATCTTTAGAGAAAACCTTAATGTAGTGTGTCTTCCTCTTTGCAAACTTATGTCTCGGAAACCAAGGTTGTTGGCATGTGAAACACAGATTCTTTCTTCTAAGTTCTTCATGAGTCCTTTTGCCATGGTTTCTTACCTTCCTTGAATTTGGAAGGGAAATTAGTATTGGGGGGGTATTTTGTTCTTAGCAACACATTCTGCAAATCTCTTGTCAAATTCATTACATCCTTCAATGTAGCTGGCTTATGGGATTTCACAAGCCCTCTCAACGGTTTTGTCAATCCTCCAGTAAATAGTAAAACCAACCTAGCTATAAATACATTAGAAACCATTACTGAGAGCTTTTCAAGTTCTAACATATATGCTTCAGGAGTTCCAACTTGCTTCAATTGTGATAGTTCTTTGAAAGGAAGTTCAAGGTCTTTCCTCTCAAATCTCTCCATTAATGCATTGGAGAAACCCTCATAAGATAAAATATGATCACGTCCCAAGGTTCTAAGACCATGGAACCACAAATCACTAGATTCCCCTTCAAGATCCAAAATGGCCATTTTTAATGCGTCTTCTTCAACCATAGGATTTAACTGAAAATACACACTTAATTTTTGCAACGAAGCACTAGCGAACATTTGGGAAGAACCATCAAAGGAAATAAATATTACTTTACCCATGGTATACTTTAATTCCTGGCTACGAGGAGGTTCCCTATTCCCAGTTCCTCCTTGCTTGAACTGAAGAATGAACTGATCGAAAGGTAGGACTTTCCTACATTCATCACTTAGTTGCTGCCAATCGTTTGTTGCTTCCCTCATATGATAAGTAGTGTAAGGGCCCTCTTTGGACTCTAAAAACTTAGGTATTGCAGGTCCGGTCTGATTCTTGAATTCACGGGGTCGGTTATTATTATCACTCAATAATTTTCCTATGCTTGTGGTAGGAAATCACTGGGGTAACCATTTCAAACCAACCTTTAGACTATATTCTAGCCTATACAGTCAAAGAGGGATCTCTCTTTGTCACAAGAACATTCACATACACATTTGGCTTTAAACAAGCATTCAGAAGGCTAGATTTATGAGGGGAAGGGTTGTCTGGGTGTTAAAGGGTGTAAGACAAACAAACAGACAGTACCATTGGGAAATGGAGTCAAAACCCGAAACATTCAAGGACTTACAACAAATAATGACCAGTGATAACCTTCGTAGTCTAAGGCAAAATAAGTGTTAATATTCAACAAAATATATTTGAGAGACAGCAGGGGGAAATGAGAAGAAGCCCAATGAGACAGGAGGCACCTATCCGTGGATGAATATCCTGAAACAACTTTAGCAGAAGTGACAGTAAAGGATGATAACTAAAATGGAGCATCTAACAGAGGATGAATTTCCAAGACATTTACCATAAACACATAACAAAAGCGTTATCTTATGCACGGAGCGCTAAACAGAGAACGAATTCCTTACACACAATGTCATACCCCAAATTGCAAAAACATTTTATGTTTTATGAGACATTATGTTTTAATTTTATTATAAAGTTTGTAATTAATGACCAAGTGGGGTCAAGGATAATTGCATGTAATTGTTGAATATTTTATTAATTAATAAATGAAAGACGAGACAACAGATCAAGGAGGCTGTTAAATGAGTGTTTTACTGGCCACTTGGTGGAATAGGCTGGGTTGAAAGCAGATTGACACTTGGCAGCATCCTCAAACTACTTCTAGCTGCTGCAGGAGGCAACTTCTCTATTTTTGTGGTCATGTTCCCCAAGAAATTGGAACAAGAGCAAGTGGCTCATTAAGTGAAAACCGACCCAAAAGACCTAGGCATGCTAATAAAAACATCCTATTGAATTCAACTGAGGCTGCTCATTTCTTTACTTGTGAAATTTCTGAGTGAAATTGGGGCACACGAAATTCGATGGAGGGGACAGGTAGAAGTGTTTGTGTGAAAGTGCTGATATACTGAACTAGTGCAGTTGTTTTGAGTTGAGTTCTTACTTACTACTACAGGAAGAAATATTATTGTTGATTACTCTATGGAGTTGGAGAGGTTTGTAAACCTATTCTCTCACCTAGTGCTTTCAACCAGGTGGACCAGTAGATAGGCTCGGGGGTCCTAAGATTTGCAGCTCAGCTGTCTCCAGGAGTTGGTTGGGAGGAACGGGCTCCTTAAGTTGTTGTCTCCTCTGCTATACAACCAGGTTCTACATGTTACTTCTATTTTCTCTATGCAAGTATGGAAATCTGGAATGTATAAATTTAGGATTTGATGCATCTATATGACTATTTGTTAGTTAGTTAAATCTTTTATTGATCTAGGATTTATAAGTTATGTTTCAGTTATGTATTAGAATAAATAATTTAGAGTTAATGTAAATTTACTGATAGATAAAAATACCTGAATGTATTTTTCCACACCTTCAAGAAGGTAGTACTCTAGTACAGTAGGTGAAATAAGTATGATGAATAAATCAAATTAGGAAGTGTAAGAATATGATTTATTTACTTTCAACTATTAAATCTTTATAGGAATATTTAGCAGATAGATTCCTCTATTTTCATAAGTTCCATTATCTAAAATGTATCTGTAAAAATTATAAATATCAACTATTGCAAAAGAATGTTTATTAGAAGTCACTACACAGTTTGTGTAACTGTGTTTCTTGTTAAGCATAATAATCACATTGTCTTTAAAGCTCAAAAACCAATATATATAATTATTAATTATTACAGAAAACAAACAAATAACGTAAGTAGGATTAACTTAGATTTTAAAATCAGTATAATGAAATTATAGTAATAACTTAGGTTTTGTAACTAACAACTGAATAATTTCAGTAATACTATCAGTAAAACTTCAGATATCATTTTCATCAAAGTGAAAGCAACGATAACGCAAGTGTTAATTTTTAACAAAATAAAACCCTAAACAAGGAAACTTTCAACCAAAACTTTCCATCTTTCTTCTTTCCAGAATAGGGTTTTTACAGTTTTACCCATATTCTCATAAATCAAATTCTTCAATTTTTTTTACAATTATAATATCTATATTATAACTGCCTTATATTAAATAAAAATTACACAGAACTAGTATTAGACTGTTTATTAATTATATACTAAAATAAAACAAAAAAAGATAAATTAAGTAATCCTAATCAATTTTACACAACAGAGTAGAAATCTTTCAAAATAAACAAAGTCATAAGGAATAAAATTTTAAAATCAATACTTTAAATCTTTCATAGGTTTAAAGGTCAATTTCACGACCAAGAAGAATTTCACTTCTATTTTTCTTTTCTTAACTTTTATTCATAATAAGAAAACCCTATAATAATATTTAAATAAAATACAAATTTAATCAACAAAAACATCTTAGAATCGAAGACCATAATTCTTAGAAGGCTGTAAAATTTAATAAAAACAAACACATGTTCTTTTAAAAACCAGTTTGTCTCTATCTGTTAATAGTCTTAACAACTAAATGGTCGAGCCACACGGATATCAATTTTACCCTTTAAATTCAAACCTGCGAAATAAAACCCTATCATACTTAAAAAAAAACACAGCACATCATAAGAAGTTACGACCTGTCCCAAAAATAATTACTGTAAATCAATCAAGTTATGGCCAAAATGGCTTTACAAGAAATTCATCAAAACATTCAAAGTCACGGCCACATGGCTTTTCCAAACAAAACAATGTACAACGTAGCCATAGCAAGGAAGTTGAATCTCGGTGAAACAACATCATCCAAACCCTACACAGTACCACAGAAGAAACCTCAGGTCATGGAGCTGAGGCTTACCAATCGATCAAGCCATGTGGTCAACCCTAGTTCGCAACTATTTTTGCCAAGTCATTTCTCCATGCTCAGCTGGAAGTCGTATGTCGAAACCTCCACCTTTCAACTTTGCACATTCAAGATTTAAATAATAGTAAATAACTTATTACTTACAATTCGTTTAAGGTTAAAAGGAAAAGTAGTTGACAGTCAAATTAAATAGATAAAGAAAAATGAAAAAATGTTACCTATTCCAGATTCAGTGCTTACGGCCGTGAATAATTCTTTAGCAAACCTCCAAGTTACAATCACGCTGAAATATGAGAAATGAACCCACGGAGAAAACACCATTACAAGAGTTGTGCAGAATAAAATACTCCCTAAGGACCTCGACGAGAACAAGGAAAACAAATAGCAAGCCACGACAAAACCCAATTCTTTCCATTGTCAGTGCAAAACCACATTGTAAACTGCGAGCTTAGAACCAGAGTTCATTGTTATCAAAAGGAGGTTTCAACTCGGCTGAAAGGTGGGTAAAGACACTCGCGGCTAGGCATCTGGAACCAAGGCCCTCGCTAGTGGAGGTAAAACAATGGCACCAATGGCCATGAGGCCATAAGCCTGACGATGAAACACACAACAAAGAAGGTTTGGGCAAACATTGTGAGTTTTTAGGGTTTGGACAACTTTTGTAGTAGGGTTTTTCCAACGCAAAACCCCATCCACCAATTATTTGCCATGTATTTTCCACTTCCATTCAAATTTTGTGGGTTCATTCTCTATAGTATCAAGAATTGGGATAAAGCCTGCAAAAGGGTCATATATAACCTATGTCATAATCTCCTTTGAAAAACATATAAGCACTAGACTTTTCTTTTATTATAAGATGCCTTAGGATAGATTGAAAAGGTATTATTAGTTTTAATTTTTGCATAGATAAGCTCTATAACTTTAAAATAAGGATCATATAATTAGTGTTAACACATGCAAAGGTTTTGGGTTTATAGTTATTCTCTAGTTAATGGACTTGCCACCCATGAAAACAAAGCTTTGTTGCTTCAGTTATAACCCTATAATGTAGTCATTAGTATCTTCTTTTGGTAATTACTAGGCAGTTAATAAAATTGTATTCTGCATGAAATCGCTAGTTCCATATATGTAGAAATGTCATTTCTAATATACCTTATGACAATGCCTAGACTTAGGTTCTACTTGTTTATATAACATTAGAATGTATGTTGAGACAAATGCATAAAAATTACCTTGGTAATGAGTAATAATGTACCACAAGACTTAGTTTGCAAAATCATCCTTCTCTAAAGTTGCATGTAAGACTTAATATAACAACAGATGCATAAAAGTATGATGTACAAGCTACAGTCAAAGCTAGGTAGAAAACATCTAGTTCCATGTTGTGCTTGGATTTCCAAGTACTCATGCTTGTAAATAAATAAATAAGAAATAAATATACAGGCAAACTTTATGTCCTTAAACCAAGAATAAGAGGGCGAACAACTTAGACCTCAACGTTGAGTAACGACGTAACAATTTCAATATACGGAAAATATACAAATTTGACGATACCTTCTTTTGCTCAAAGTTGTAAACTAAACAAATATTCTAGCATTTTACTTATGCTACTTGAGATAATTAATCTTGATCCTCAACTGGAATACAAAATGTCTTACGTGTAAAAAGACCTGTACAAGAAGCATCACTTCACTGCATTAACTAAAAAGCTAAGTAAGCCTCGGACATGAACTGAAGTTCCTTCATTTTTAAATAGAAAAACAAACTTTAGTACATAGTAAACAAACAGTTGTTTCAACTAATATTACTTTAGATCATTCACTTGCTAAATCTATCTTTAATACTTAATTATGAAAGCAGATAGTGAGGTATGGAGTTACAGAAATTAATAAAGGAATTGGTTTTTTAGTTTCTAAATTAGACTCTAAAAATGATAATTGTTAACGGTTAAGTTACCCACGTCATCGATGTTTTTAAACATTAATGGTAACAAGAAAAGTTTTAAATTTTTATGAAATTTTGGAGTATTACACACAACTAGAAATGCATTAATGGAAACTACACAAGCATGGAAATGAACATACATGGGAACACCGACTGAACATTGAACACCGTGATGAATCTCAGACATTCAGGGCATACATTGCATTAATTATCCCAAGAAAAGTTGCAAAGCTACAAAACCAAACACAGAGGCTTCAAAAATGAAGGTCGAAAAAATCCCTTTCTTCCTCTCCTAAGGTTATATTTATAGCGTCATGCGCTCCCGAGACCAACCTCGAAACAGATCCAAAATCGGTTACAGCGCGGGGATAAAAAACACACACAAAATATTAATAAATTCTGACCTAGCAGATTTGCCATGATCATGAGCAAATCGGGAAAGCACATTGGGCTGCGCATGATGGATAAAAATGGAAAACTAGACACCTAGGACTCAGGCCTGCTTGGTGAAAACGACTAGTTAGAGGATCTTCGAACAACCTGCAACATTTTTAATCCTCCTTGCATTTTCTGCCTGCAAAATTGTTCTGGACCGTTGATCTGGATCAGAACTTAATCTGAGCCGCCGAAAGACAAAGCTCGTACCCGATTTCACAATTTTCAAACTTGACTTATCCCTTGCTAGTTCTCATTGTGAAATCATTCTGGGCCGTGGATTAAGAATCTGCTCATATCTCCACCATTCATCCTTGATGATGCATGATTTAGATGAATATGTAGGCTTAACCTTGTAATGATCGACATTCGACAGGTAATTTAGCCACTTGCACGTCAGGATGCTCATATCAACGATGATCGTGGAATCCATTTCATTAGGACCGAATGATTGAGGAAGTCATGTACACATTTGGGTAAAATGTAATTAAATTAATCCATTGTGGAGTTTAATTGATGCTCTTAATATATGAGGGTATGATGTGTGCTGGTATAGGGAAACAAGGCCTTGCCAACAAGACCACCAGATGGGTCCGAGCACAAAACTAGTACCACAAGGGAAATTTGGAGTTTCAAGGCATACTATATGATAAGCCATGGAGTTTAGGTTGTGTACTACTGAATCCATGGAAAATCAAAACATGGAGTCTTGGATCTATGGAAAAAATAGAGCAGGGAGTCCTAAATCTTTGAAATATCAAGGCGTGGAGTATTAGATATATGGAATAGATAAGGGCACATAGTCCTGAATTTACTAGGACATGTTGTCCTAATAAGTTTGAATAGGTGCACAATACGGGTGTGCAATCCAAATTCTCTAGTATAAAAACACCACTAAAGGGCATAAATCAACTAGGCAAGCCCACATAAATTAAACCTTGAACTGATTTAACTTCAAATTTTACCAACTTTTGATGGGTTTTTCACTTTAATATTATATTAATAAACAAAATGAAATATTTCATTATGAGTAACGAATAATATGAAGTTTCCTAAAAATGACACATGGGGGGCATGAATATTAAGATAATTACTTAATTAACTATAAATAAAAAAATGTCCCCACTACGGGTGTTATATGCTAAGGGCAATAACCCCGACACATGGGCATTTGGCATAAAGTGGAGAAGGGACGAGATTGTGGGTAGGCATGTGGCCTCCCCCACTCACTTGACAATTATGTTTTGGAGTCTGTCGTTATTTTCCCCCTCAAAGGCAAGTACCATCCCACGATCGGTCTTTGGTTTGTCATGCAATTATCTGAGATCTCCCTTGTGTGAACTGTCATGGATCCTCGTGAAATTTCCTCCTATGTGAGCATGGTATTATGTAGGGCGGTTAATTCATTAATTAAGGCAGGTTGGAATCAAAATCTTAGCCTTATTTTGGTTCTCAGCCTCGTCAACTCTATTCATCCCCAGAGTAGGACTCTCCCTGCATATCCAATCCTTGCCTTTGGTAGTTGTGGCAATGGGAAGGTGATTAGGTGATGGAGGATTGAGAGCATCAAAATGGTACGTACTAAGACCACAAAGAGGAAAACGACTGATGGGCCTAAGAGCTCCCACTTAGCGAGGGATCAATAAGAAATGGAGATTGTGAAGGGACATTTCGAAACCAAGGTCAATCCCTTGGAAAAATCCTGTATGGACAAGCTAGAGAAAAGGCTTAGAAGTGAAAGGAGGTGCCTCGATGCTCAAAGGCTGGCGAAAGACTTTGAGGGTCTCGTGGAATATTTTGACTCGTATTAAACCAGAGAAACACAACACACAAATACATTGTGAATCTTTTGGTGCATGAAGTTGATGTTTAGCTTGTCCTTGGAGGATTGCTTGAAGGGAAAGGTTAGAGAGGAAGTGGGTGATACGTAGGTGGAGGCTTGTTTGGCAGGCTTGGAGGAAGGGATGAAATAATTGGCACAAAACCAAGTTACCACCGATGAGCGTATTAATAGCAAACTAGATACTTTGATGCATAAACTCATAGGAAAAATATTCAGCAAGTCATCCTAGTCCATGCCTTCATAATTGTAGTTGAGGTTCCGGTGTTGCCCAAAGGAGATCAACTGAGCAACTAAGAAGGAGAATTCAAGTTCTGACTCCTCTTTCATAGTTATCTCTGATGATGATTAGGCTTAATTATTGGTGTTTGGTGTTCACAATTGAGATCTCGTGTTTGGTGTCTCAACTTTTTCCATAACCCCCCGTGTTGTCGGGGATCTTCAAACATTTTGGTTTTTCCCCTAAATTCTTGGAATAGACATTGACAGACTCTAGTTTTTCCTGATTATGATATATAGGATAGACTTTTTATGGTACTATTGTTATTTCTCTACTATTTGGACCCATCATACAAACAATAACTATGATTTTTCAATGTATAGATATTTTTACTAGTGTGATATAATACTGAATTTTACACACACACAAAAACTATAGATAAAAATTTGTGATTGCCACCTTAGGGGAGGGTGGTTAATAATACAAATATTTCAATTTATATAAAAAATATATTGCATGAGAAGGTGAAGTGTCACCCCTCTCAAAACATATGAATATAGAAGGACCACCATGGTATGACAGGGGGAATTGGAGAGCAACCAGATGCTATGAAATTACTTTAGAATTTTTTAACTGGATATCTGGGTTAGCTTAGTTGGCTGATTTGGAATTGAGTGGTGTTGGGAAGAAGATAAAAAATTTATTCCTAATATTGCTTGTGATATCTCTATTGTTGCATTGGGTATCGTTGTGAGCTCATACGTGGCTCATGTTGATTAGGGGTATCAGGGGGAGAAGTTCTCCTTGGATAAGGTTGGGTGGAAAACTAACTGGTCTTTGAAATTGGCAAGAGGAGCTATTCGAGAGAGAAAATAAGTTGAGTTTCAAGTATACTTTTTAGTTTTGTTCAATTTTGATACATTGTGTTTTTATCTAGTTGAAATAATTTATGATTTCCTTAAGAATTACTCTCAGCTGTTAGTTGAAAATTTTATAAATTTGTGGTTAATTATTGAGTGTTTTGTACATTTCACTTCAACTAACCAAATAGTTTGTATGGCATCTATGGATGTATTTTTTTTTATGTGGGGATTAAAGGAAAATAATTTGTTGTTGGAGATAATAATAAAAAAACTCATTGTTTCTTCTTATGTTCTTTAACTCATTCTATTATCTCTCATTGAAATAAGCAAAAGTATTTTGTAAGGGCATGCAAGAAGGTTTATCAAAATTGTTGTTTCTTGTTTTTAATTTATGGTTATGAAAGGAATTTTGTTCATGGTATGTATGTATTTGCTAGTGATATTTGAAAAGCTTGGACAAATAATTGTGAAATTATGAATGGTATTATGTTATTTTTTTGTTGTAATGGCTACCTTGCATGCCATGCGTTTGACAAACTATGCAAACAACCCTTAAAGGTTATAATTTTGTTAGATTTTAGAAAATTGTGTTTTGAGACCACTATGTTCCATTTCAGAGCAACTTCAGGGGTATTCGTAACATATGAACCCGGAACCCTCGTTTTGAGTTTCAAAAAATGTTTTCAAAATCGAATTCCATGATCTAGACAATTTTCCAATTTTTGCAGGTACTCTGTGGGGATTGTCTTGATGTCTGACTATGTAATCAAAATTACCAAACCCCTTACTAAAGCATCGTAATAGGCGGGGCTATACTTTTAATGTCCAAGAAGTGTATGCTTCAATTCGTTAATGAATTGTATTAGTTTGTTATCAAAGTGTTTGTTTTAAGTACTCAATGAAATGTGTTAGTTTGCCATTAAATTATTCGATTAAATGACTCAATAGATGTAGATTTCATGCATGGAAAGTGTTTGACTAAATTCCTTAATGGTCATGGCTTTCATGCATGTGAAGTGCTTGATTAAAGGCCTTAATGACTAGACCTCTCACATTTGCCGCTTTGCTTTTGATTTGATTGTTACATTACATAGATTGTTACCATGCTTATTGTTCATATGCTTGGTGCATACAAGATTAAACAATAAAATAATTAAGAGAAATTAATTCAAAGCATGAAGGGAATGATTCCTTATCTTTGTCCCTTAATTCTTATGTTAATTTTTGGTTGTGGAATTTATGGAATTTGTAAGTTTTTTGACAAACTAGGCCTCCTAGTATTTTATTTTTCTTAACACCTTCAAGGATTATAATTACGAATGATAGATGAATTTAATTGTACTTTAAATTTTATATTTAGAGTGTTAATGTCCAATAGGGCCTTTGCTTCTTATTTTTTGTTAAGTTGGTAAGGTGGGACCTTATAATTGTTCATTTCTATGTAAAAAATGTAATGTCAAGTCAAGTAAAATTATCCCAAAACCTCAACATGGAATAATTAAACCCTAATATTTTCAGCCACATGAAATTTCGGGGGACATATCTAAATAAGCATTGTCTCCCTTATTGTTTATTTATGGTTTGAAACATTTGTCTCTTAGTGGAGGATGGATAGGGTATGGATTTTCATCATTCAAAGGTGGCATATTGAGAATAGGCAACGTTCCTTTATCATTATGATGATTTTCAAACATAGGTGAATCATGGTATGCATAGATTCTAGAATGGGTCGAGGAATTTATGCATCAATAGATTAAATTATGGGGTCTCATTGTTTAGCCTTGGGCTGCCCCATCCAACAATTCCAAAGTAAGTTTGGTGAGGGTTTTAACCCCAACCATCTTTGCATTCTAGAGGGGTATATGGGGTTCTTTTGTAATGCTCAAATGGGTTGCAGAGGTGTGAGAGTAGGCACCAAGGGTTGCACAAGGATATACCCATCCACAAACAAATGCCTCGTTTGAGCCAATTAATTGAAACCTTAGAGTTGACATCTAAGTGCACTAAGAAACTTTTTTTGTTTCTCCTTACTTCCTTCCATACATCATGGTGCCTTCACCTTGGTCCCCTTTGAGAACCCCTGGATCCCTTACTGAAGAAACTCATTCTAGAAACCAAATACATATATCAAGTTTCCTTTAGAATACAAGACCTTCATTAACATACTACACACATAATCGTGGTTGAAAAAACATCTCATCCTATGCCAAATTAAACATTTCGATGAATCAAGTAGGATACTGAGCCTGGTTGGCATTGTTTGTGAAGGAGATCTCAATCATTGATTGAGTTTCCTTTAACCATGATTATAACAATAAAAAGGATTTTTTTCTATACCTTTTATTTATTTAATAAGATAGTAAATATACTAATGTTTCGTTTGCATTGAGAGGAGCGAGGTGCTCTACTTCCTAGTATGGGGGAGATGTTGTCACGTAACGTAATGTTACATTACCAAAAATAAAAAAGAATCAAAAAATTAATATCGACTCATAAAATAAAAATTTATGAAAAGTAATTAAAAAATCCATGTTGTCCTATAAAAGAAAAAAATTTGAATCTTAAACCTATATCTATCAAGCAAGAGAGAGATCAAATTTCTTGAGGTTAAGATTTAAAAAAGAACACCTCAAGAAATTGGATCCCTTTCGGTGCTTGATAAATATGGGCTTAAGATGGATCTATATTTGTTTTAGAGCATTCTCAGGTAAAGGGCATAAAGATTAAGCTACATACCTCCTTCGGAGGGGTAGGTTGCGAAGTGTGAATGAATATATGGAAGTAGCGGGATGGTGCGAAAGAACCCATGTTTTTAAATTGAACAATGACCCTTTATTTGTTTAGTTATCATATTCTCTATATATGAATTCTTTATTTTATTATAAATAAAAGATGTGAAGCATGTGTAATGACCTCAATACCAAATATCAAATACATACCAACTAGGTTCCATATGTAGGCTGATGGAAAAGGAGAAAAGTCATGGAGGTATGTGCGTTAAGCACATTTATCATTTTATTGCGAACTCGCTATGGATGTTGAATTATGGATACAAGGCCAATTCTTTGGACCATGAACATGAAATGTATTTAAACTTCAACACATTGTGTTGACATGGCGTGGGTTCAATGGGTGGATTGCCGGAATAGAGGATAAGGTTAGTTGAAAAGTCTAGCTGTTATAGAACTATATGCAATTTTGATACACAAAAAGGCTTTTTAAATCGTAATAGCAAGGGTATCGAGTTGCCTTGTGTGTGCTAAAACCGAGTTTCCACCAATGTTTGTGAAATACAACTCCAAAACTATTCTTTGAAACTCTCCTTCTTAGCTTTGTTCGTGTCAAGGCAGGCGATGAAGTTGTCTTAAAGGGTATAAGGGATGGTTATAGTGCAAGCATGACCTAACTCAACTGAGGTCGGGTTTCACTTTTAAAATCATGAGGAGGCTAAAATGTAATAAGAATAATAATAATTTATTTTTAAGGTCACAACCAAGCTAGATACCAATTTGGTGTATGAGACCCCTTGTTTGTAGGACAAGGGGCCCCTTTCATGTAACAATGCAACTACTAAAGTCTATAGAGGTGTACATACCCTACCCCCTCCAATACTAGTCATTTGTTCCTACAAATCCAAATGAATGGTCACAATTGCCCTTGGGTTAACCCTATTTCAATCAACATAAATGCTACATGGTATGATGGGTTTGAGGTGGCATTCATCCAGATGGGAAATAATCACTTTTGGTTCTTCAAGTTATTGAACAAATCAATGGCAAAGCCCAATGGAAAACCTTGACAACATTATAACCTTCAATGCATATGTTCATTATTTAAGTCTTCCCACTGTAAAATACAATGCAATTGTGTGTTATTAAAACTACAATTATCATCTTGTATACCATACACAAGACACACGTATTACCTCATGTAGTCAATAAATGCACATGTAGTAGATCATCACCGATACATTGTTCACCAACCTTTATCATATTAACCTTCCAACCACTCCGCATAACATAATATTACTTCACAATATCAATGCTTGGGCAAACTTTGCCAATAGATCAAGATGCTTGTTATGCCACTTAGTATAACCAAATGGCCATGATTGTTATCAATCTACTTATATCGAAGTTTGGATGTTCCATTAGCATAGTATGCCACCTTAGAGGGGACATATTTTTTATTCAAATCGTATCATTTCCCACCTGGATTTTATACGAATAATTTCCTTTCAAACCATTTATATCACCACAGATAATGCACATATAATAAAGGTCTTAAGGTTATGACATTGTGTTGCATAATAACAAGGCTATGTGCATAAAAGAAATAGGATTCTTTGGAGTATCATAACACAAGAATTGAGATAGCTCCATAACCAAAAAAATACACAAACAAACAAACATATGATAAAGAAGAACTCAAAATTGTCTAGTTC
Source organism: Pseudotsuga menziesii (assembly GCA_001517045.1). Lineage (NCBI taxonomy): Eukaryota > Viridiplantae > Streptophyta > Pinopsida > Pinales > Pinaceae > Pseudotsuga > Pseudotsuga menziesii. The sequence goes on along the minus strand of LPNX011019033.1, from coordinate 379,033 downwards.
AACCACCCATAAAAAATCCTTTAATAATGGCCCTTATGCTTCCTCAAGGTCTTGGTTGGAAACCCTCCCTTTCTTTCGCTTCTTGTTGTTTCATTTTAAGATTGCAATACTCAAATCAACACGTGGACTAAGATGGATTTGAGCATTGAAATTTGCAACGCTTTGCAAATTGTTAATTAAGAGTGGGAAACAAAGTCAATAACAAGTCCATGACTGCAGTTGCAGGTTGTGAAGCTATTAGTTGTGGTGACGTAAGAAAATGGTGTGGAAGTCCCTGGTAGCTTATTGAACTACAAAATTTATGGTGATGATAAGAAGTTGAATGAATGTCTGGTAACAATTTATTTGCAATTGGATAGCCACAACCTCTTTCTTATTTATGTTTTTGCCTAACCAGGAAATCAACACCATATGCAACTAAAGAAGGGCAATAAATGGTGAGATCCTTTGCCTCAATTACATTTATTTGTTACATAATCTAGTCTTGAAACAGTATTACACAATTCCTCAATAATGGCAGTTCAATTTTATCACTCAATTTTATTTATTTCGTCTTTTGTAGCAACATAATGAACAGAGTTGCATTTAAGTTCACAGCACTTTGTTTGTTGATTTGTCTATAAAAAAATTATACCCTAAGTCAAGTCACTACCATTAGTAGAGGGAATTTTCAACAAAGTATCAATTGATATGAATCCAAATGGGTTGTGATTCTAGCAGAGGGAATTTTCAACAAAGTATCAATTGATATGAAACCAAATGGGTTGTGATTCTCCTTACATAGAAAGTGGAACGTTTCAAAACACACATACCCCAAACAATGTATAGACATAGGAGTGGTCACAATGAACAGTATCATCGTTACATTAAATAATGTTTAATATAATTATCTAATAATAGATTAGTTTAAATTTATTATATTATTATTATTGGTTATATAATACTATACTAACCTATATATTTTACCCTTAATCTCTATAAATTGTACCACTATAATTGACTCTCTCTAATCCCTACACCTTATACACATAACCACTAGACTACTAACACCTTATCCCTAAGTCACCAACCCATTATCACCCTAACCATTTACATTTTTTTAAAGTTAGTAATCACATTATATCACAAAAAAATACATAAAAATATAGAGGCATCTGGGCCTCCCAAAATGAGAAGACAACATAGAATATGAGTTTTCAGGCCTCTCCAAGGAGAAAACAACCAATTATCAAAATATCCGTTTGATGCTTATCATAAATCATGATTTTATCCATAGTTAGATAAACATAAAGGAGACTAACATTCACTAGACTATTCATCAAAAGAGCGTGCATGTGACCAAAATTAGATTATGTAAAAAAGAAGACTAAGCAAGAAAAATACACTACTTAACTGATCGCTCAGTGCATGAGCATGCAGCTATAATAGGTTCCTTGATCTCTGCCTTGCTATCATCTGGGTGCTCCAATTTAGTGCCACTTGTACCAACCACCGTACAAGGATCTCCATGCTTGATGTCCTGCGCAACACCGTATTGTTTTTCGTTCTTAACGTCGTTGGTAGTCCTCTCTGCCTCGCCACGAGCCCTATCATTCGCATCCTTGTCGGAATCCCAGTGAATCTAACTACCATCATCAATGGTGGCAAGCAATGGTGAAGACAGGTGGTAGAGTGTAACAATGTTTTTACACTAGTTCAGGAGTGCTTGAACTCTATCATGGAGCTCCAAAATGTGAGCTTGTCAATCTTGGTCTGGCTCGTTAACGTCATTTCATATGAGGATAAGAGTGTTGGTAATTTCCACAATATGTCCAAGAAGACTCGTATCCCTTGTGCGTTGAGCAGGAGCATGGAAACCATGGCCTCGTTTACCATGATGACCACGACGAGCCATGTCCTCATTTTCTTCCCTGTGGTCTTCACACGTAGAAATGGTTGTCTGGTTCTGTTTTTTACAACATAAACATGATGCAAAGACCCTACCTCACTGAGGAGAGGGGATCATCATGATGCAAAGACCCTACATTTACAACCATTAACTTACTAAACCTTGATTAAATGTAACCATTAACTTACTAAACCTTAACTGACTAACGCTTATACCTCAACTGCTAAATGACCAAACCCTAACCCCTATCACTATAACCCTTAACCTATACTGTACCATCCAGAACCTTATAACCCCTACCCACTAGAATACTAACACCTAATCCTTGACCCACTAATCCATTATCACCCTAACCCTTTACATTGTTATATTAGTATTGATTACAAAACAAAATATGCTTAAAGTAAGTGAATTTTGGGATTGTTTTTAAAATGTAAATATCTCTTTATTTCTCTAAACATGTAACCCCTAAATATAAATCCTTTATCACTTATCTTTATAATCATTAACTTACTAAATCCGAACTCACTAACCCTTATACCCCAACCTATAATCCCTATCACTCAAAATTCATAATCCCTAATTATTAACTCATTAATCCACTAACAACTTGCTCATAACTCCTATCCATTGACCCATATCCCTGATGCTTGATATCTACCATTAATTACTAACTCTCTAATCACTAACCCCTGTAACCCCTACCCACTAGCCTACTAACATATAACCCTTTACTCACTAACCCATTATCACTCTAACCCTTTGACTTAGTAATCAATTAACCTTATAACCCTAACCTCCAACATCCTAAGTCACAACAGCTAACCCTTTGTCAAAACTACAATAATATTATTTGACATACTGTCGGTGTCACGATGTATGTTCTAATACCCGGTGTCACGATGTATGTTCTAATACCATCTTGTTAGAACTTCGCTATAATTGTTAGGATATTTAGACACTTAGGAGTTAGTTAAGATCAACTTGTGTAATATATCCGTTAGGTAAAAGTGTGTTTATTTAGTATGTATTTGTAAATATTCTAATCTGACGGTCACGATATGTTCTAGACATAGAGTGATCCGACGGTTCAGCTTATCTTAGATCATACCTACCATTGATCCATGGATTAACACTCGATTGGTCTATGATCTCTATTTAAAGAGCATATGGGTCCTTGGCTAATTGATCGATTATGAGAAGCTCATGCAACTTTCTTTCTTTTGCATAATAAATTGCTCCAAGTAGCTATTTAGCTGGGGCCGTGGACTGTTTCCCTCTCAAGAGTTTTAACCACGTGACAAACATCGGTGTGTTGATCTGTGATCTATTAGTGTGAATCGGTTGCTCAAGGTGTTCGGTCTTTTGGGAGTACCATGTGTACCCGAACATGGTATCAGAGCGTTTATGAAGAGCCGCTTTCGGTTTTGATCAAGATCTGGAACCGGTGTTGCCGAAACTTTGAAAGGGTTTCTGGTTCTAGATTTTCTGTGCATTTGTGGCCTATAGGAGTTGTTCCATTGCGTTCAGAGCGTCGTTTTCATTAGGAAATAGTTTTCGTTTCATAGAAAATTGTTTCCGTTTGTTCCAGAAACACCCATTTCGACAAATTTGAAATTATATTGTTACAGTGACGGATTTGTTTTTTTTTTTTAAATCTCTCATATTTTATCAGTTTTTTTATTAGATCTTTACTGTTTTAGTCTCGGACTGTTGCCTTCCCTGGCTGCATATGCTCTTTGTCGTGCACCTTACGCGATCGCGGCGAATCAGAAACATTAAGGGAAAGTTTTTTTTCTTGTCTTCTCAGCTACGTATGCTCTTTGTCGTGCACCTTGTGCGATCACGACAATTTAAAAACAACGAAAAAACTTGAAAACATAGACTTTCCGGGTAAGCTAACCAAGATCTAACTCCATTGTGTGGAAATTCTTTATTTTGTTTTTCGTTTTTTTTTGTGATTTGCAGAGAATAAAAAAAAAAAAAAAAAAAAAACCAGAGAACGAGAGAGAAGAGTAAAAAAAACCCCTTCCTCTTTCTATTATTTTACATACCTTTTAAACTTAGCTCACTTGGTCCAAAGTTGTTTTATTTCTTAGTAAGTCTTGAGTTCAAGTTTTATTAAACTACTTTTTAGTGCATGCAATTTCTATTTTCACGTTACTTTATTGTAAAAGTGCATCTCACATAAATAAAATAAAATAAAAAGTGAGTCACTTAAATCTTTTAATTTATTATCGCATTATTTAAAAGTAACATTATTGTAAAAGTGAACATCACTTATTCTACAAAAGTGATTCACTTAAAAGCAACTTTATTGTAAAGTGATTGTCAATGGTGACCTTGGGAAGAGGGGATTCTTTTTTTTAATTGGTAAGTTAATATCTGCCACGTCGCTATTGAGGACATCTTCAACATTTTCTTTGATCAAGCATAACTTCATCATCCAGAATCGGTTTTCAGTGCCGTTTTTTTTTAAACCGCATATTTTTTTGAGCTCTTTGCATCCAAATAGTTACTCTATATTATTTTGGCCATTATTTTACAATATGGCCGCCCCTTGTGATATTATACTTACAAGTTCTAACTATTTCTCATGGAAATCTCGTATGAAGGATGTTCTGCGAAGTAGGAGACTTTTCAGGATAACCTCAGGGAAAGAAATAGAACCCACTGATGATGATAAGCAAATTAGATGGGAAAATAGATGTGATGAAGCTCGTGGATTGATTGGGATGTCAATCTCTACTAATTTGCGATTCCACATATCTGGAATTGATGAACTTGATATAGCTTGGGAAGAGTTGAAATCCGTGTTTGGTAAACAAAATGAAATTCGGGGTCATCAACTTGAGAATGAGTTGATATCCTTGAATCAAAATGATTTTTCATGCATTCAAGACTATTTATCTAAGTATAAAACTCTTAGACTCTTATGTGCAGAATGCAAGATTAAGAAATAAGACAAACAATGTATTTACCATATTCTTTTCAAACTTGGACCTACATATTCTATTTTTGTATCTACATTCTACTCCATGAAAGAATCGTTGACTGCAACTAGCTATCAAGAGCCTAGTATTGAATCATTTTGTGATTCCTTAATTAGAGAGCAAGATAAGCTCATTCATCTTTGAATAATTAACAATGCGGATACATCTGGGAAAGCCTTATTATCCCAACAGAAAAAAAGGTCCAAGCCTCCCAAGAAATAGAATTTTCGCAATAATAAGCCAAACAACAAGGGTTCCAAACCCTCTCAATCAACTCCTTATTTAAAAAATGACAAATGATCCAAGCCAAAAGGAAAGAAGACTGAGCGTCATTGCAATTTTTGTGGGAAAGATAATCATGATGAATCTAAGCGTTTCAAGAAGATGGCAGCCTTGGAAGCAGCAATGAAGAAGCACCATATCAGCCTAGATTTGTCTTCAGAATCTAGCTCTCATGGACATGCACTTTGTGCTTCTGGTTACTCTTATACTGCATCTTCTTCTTCTACTTCAAATGAATGGCTCATTGATTCAGGAGCATCTTATCATATGGCTAAGGATCAAGCCATCTTTTCTACTATGCATAATTGTAACACCAAACAAATATTTGTTGGTGATGATAGATCTCTAAGTGTTGTAGGATCTGGAACAGTTCCAGTAGAAAATGGTCATTTCAGTGATGTATTATGTGTATCAAAAATTTCCTGCAATTTGTTATCAGTCTTTCAAATTACTCATTCGGGTGAAGATAAAACTGTGACGTTTACACCTCACCAAGTTGTAATCAAGGATTTTAAAAATCCTCAAAATGTCCTTGCTACTAGAACTGTTGATGATATTACCAGGTTGTACAATTTTAACAACTTTGGGTCATCACCTTTTCCTTCAGTTTTTGTTGCTCATAGTGATAACTTGAGCAAACTTTGGCATGAGCGATTTGGTCACTTAAATTATCGCTCATTGCAACAACTATGTAAAGACAATATGGTGACTGGTCTTTCGATGGTATCTTGCAAGGATGGTGTTTGTTCCGATTGTGTATTCGAAAAACATCATCGGGACAGTTTTGACAAACGTGCCTCTTGGCACACCTCGGTTCCCTTGGAGCTTGTGCATAGTGACTTATGTGGTCCTCTTCCATCTGCTTCATTTTCTGGTTTCAAATATTTCTTAACTTTCATTGATGACTACTCCAAACGCACTTGGGTTTACTTCCTAAAACTTAAGAGCGAAGTATTTAACATGTTCTTGGCCTACAAGGCCCTTGTTGAAAAACAATCTAGTCATCAAATTTTAAGTTAAGATCTGACAATGGAGGAGAATATGTTAACAACAAGTTCACTACTTTCTGCAATAAACAAGAAATCCAACAACAACACATTGTTCCATATACACCACAACAAAATGGTGTAGTTGAACGGAAGAACCGTACTTTAAAAGAAATGGCTAATTATATGATCCAATCTAAGGAACTAAGTCTTCAATATTGGGATGAGGCCATAAATTGTGCAAATTACATAGTTAATCTCACACCCACTAAAGTTTTGCAAGGTATAACACCGGATGAAGCATGGAGTAAAATTAAACCAGATGTAAGTCACTTTCGTGTGTTTGGTTGTGAACCATGGGCTCACATTCCGGATGAAAAACGGAAAGCATTGCAGTCTAAAAGTGAAAAGTGCATATTTGTCGGATATTCAGAAGATGTAAAAGGTTATAGACTTCTCCAACCACATTATCATGATATAATCATTAGAAGAGATGTTAAATTTGATGAAAATCTCTTGGCCTGCGAGCCTAACTTGGCGGGTGTGCCATCTTTGGCCTGCGAGCCTGATTCGGCGATTGTGCCTTCTTCTTCTTCTTCCAACTTCCTTGACAGGTTTCCAACTCCAGTTTCTGATGATGACAGTGAGGATGAAAATCCACCTCCGCCTGCTCATGTTCCTCCAATTGCACCAGCACCAATGCTTCCTTGATGGGTCCGTTCAACATGTGAAGCAGCTGGTGATCTTGACGGTGATCCTAGAGATCAACGTCGAACACGTTCTCAGTTTCAACGAGCCTCTTCTCTTTTGGCTTAAGTTTTCGAGAATCATGATCCAGAAACTTTTGCAGAAGCTTGAGGAAATCCAGATTGGGATGCAGCGATGGATGAAGAATATTGTTCCTTAATGGCAAATGATACTTGGGATCTTGTTCCTCTTCCAAAAGGAAGAAAACTTATCAGATGTAAATGGGTCTACAGAACTAAGTATGCATCAGATGGAAGTCTTGAAAGACTTAAGGCAATGTTAGTTGCCAAAGGTTTTTCCCAAGTTGAAGGGATTGACTACCATGAAACCTTTGCTCCTGTCACAAAAATGAATTCCATCCGCCTTGTTCTTTCCCTTGCAGCCTTACATAACTAGGAATTCCATCAAATGGATGTCAAGTCTGTCTTTTTATATGGTGATTTACAGGAGGAAATTTACATGGAACAACCTCCTGGATATGTTTAGGATAACTCTAGCCTTGTCTGTCTCCTTAAGAAATCTCTATATGGCCTTAAACAAGCTCCTAGAGCTTGGTATGCCAAAATGGATAGCTTTCTCCTTAACACTGGTTTTTCTAGATGCCATTCTGACCCCAATGTCTATACCAAGAAAGTAGGAAACCATCTCATCATACTTGTTCTTTATGTTGATGATCTTATCCTTACTGGTAGTGACCCTAAACTTATAACCCATGTGAAATCCAGTTTTAAGCAAAATTTTGAAATGTCAGACTTAGGACATTTGCATTGTTTTCTTGGTCTCCAAGTCTTGCAAACCAAAGAAGGAATATTTCTTTCCTAGTCTAAGTATGCTTGTGACCTTCTTCGTCGCTTCCACATGGAAGATTGTAAACCAGCCCCTTCTCCCTTCGAGTCTAGAGTGAAACTTTCTGCCACTTGTACTTCCCCTGAAGTAGATGCCACCTTGTATCATCAACTTGTTGGTAGTCTTTTATACTTGACTCATTCCCGTCCTGACCTTTCCTTTGCCGTTGGTCGTGTTTCCCATTATATGCAAACTCCTCATGAAAGTCACTGGAAAGCAACAAAAAGAATACTTCGATATATTCAAAGTACAATTCAGTTTGGGATTCATTACAGTACAGGGGGGAAACCTTTGTTGGTTGGTTTCACTGATTCAGATTAGGTCGGCGATCCTGATGATCGAAAGTCTACTGCAGGTTATGTTTTCAGTCTGGGATCTGGACCTGTCACTTGGGCTTGTAAGAAACAACAAGCTCTTGCTCTTTCTTCAGCAAAAGCAGAATATCGAGTCGCAGTTAATGCCAGTCAGGAAGCTTTATGGCTTCGATAGATCCTTTCAGAGTTTGGATTCGAGCAACAACAGCCTACTCCACTTTGGTGTGACAATCAAAGTGCCATCAAGCTTGCCAAAGATCCAGTTCTACATCAACACAGCAAACACATTGAGCTACACATGCACTTCATTGGAAATCTTGTTCATGATAGCATTATTGAAGTTCTCTATTGCGCTACAGATGATCAAGTTGCAGACATCTTCACCAAGTCTCTTACAGAAGCGAAGTTTTCTAAACTTCAATCTATGTTAGGAGTTCAGGAATGTGTCCTTAAGGGGGGATAGGCTCTAATGCCTCCTTCCTTCTCCTAATAGTGTCACTTTTGTAAATCCTTCAATCCTATCCCAAGTTGTTCTTAAGGGGGGATGTTCGGATATTTAGACACTTAAGAGTTAGTTAAGATCAACTTTATGTAATATATTCGTTAGGTAAAAGTGTTTCTTTAGTATGCATTTGTAAATATTATAATCCGACGGTCATGATATGTTCTAGATATAGAGTGATCCGATAGTTCAACTTCTCTTAGATCATACCTACCATTGATCCGTGGCTTAACACTCGATTGGTCTATGATCTCTATTTAAAGACCATAGAGGGTCCTTGGCTAATTGATTGATTATGAGAAGCTCATGTAACTTTCTTTCTTTTGCATAATAAATTGCTCCAAGTAGCTATTTGGTTGGGGCCATGGACTGTTTCCCTCTCGAGGGTTTTAATCACGTGACAAACATCGGTGTGTTGATTTGTGATCTATTTGTGTGAAGCGGTTGCTCAAGGTGTTCGGTCTTTTGGGAATACCCTATGTACCCAAACAATAATGCATATTGAGTGTGGATGATGATTGCAGATGAAGACATGATAAATACAATTGAATGAAAAATGATCGAATGACAACACAATGGAATGCAAATGAGTGTCATAAATACAAGTGAAAGGGAATGCAAATGAGTGTTATAGATACAAGTGAAAGTGTTTGAATTGTGTGGCTCTTGGAAAATTATTTTTATATTTATAAATATTATATTATGTTTATATAATAATGTCAATGACATAAAACTAGTCTAGGGTTCTAAATTAGTCAAACATCAAATTGATGTATGAGATCACTTGGTTGTAAGTAAAAAAAACATAATTTTATTTTAACATGAAGCGAACAAAATTACATTTTGTAGATGCAAAAGCATTACGGGTAAATAGCTATGTGACAAGGCACATAGTACAAAAAAAACAGACCAAAGGTCTATGAAAAAAACAAAAGATCCATATATTACATCATTGTACAGAGAAATCAAGGATTAAAAAAATCCTCTAATTTCCCCTTTTTACCCTTCTTCTTTGTTTTCACTTCTGTCCATCCTCCCTGCAGTGGTGTAGCTACAATGAATTGTTTGTTAGCCCCCTCCTCTGATTGTTGAACATAAACTCGTTCCTTATCAGAATCTGAACTTCCTTATTCGTGTGCATGCTTTAGTCCACTTAATGAAGCATCCATAGGAATCACAACATTTGTTTGAGTTTCCTCACGAGAGTTCTTTTGTCCTAAAGTCTGTGCATCCACTGACTTAGATTTCTTCAGATTTTCCTCATTTTTTTTGTAAATCTTGTTGTTCTTCATCCTCATCCAGAGGTGGAACATAGTCTTCCTGCCAATTTTTACGATTTGTAGTCGACCCCTTTTTCTTCTTTGGAAGCTTTTTAGAAAGAGGGCATGAGTCTTGAAGATGACCTGTCAAAAGACAAAATCTACACCTAAAAGCAGTATTTTCATAGGCCAAACTCTGAATCCAATTGAAAGATTCATGTTTCAGTTGTAATCTATCAGGGAGACCTTTACTAAGGTCTATCTCCACACAAATTCTTGCATAAGTAAATAAACCTTGTTCATTCCTTTCGCTACCACTTTTGATAAACCTCTCGAGAAGATTTCCAATGTCTTCCAGTATTAATGATGCCCGAATGGTAGGGGCAGATTCGTCAACCTCACCCATACCGACATCTTGGTTACCACCATGGAATTTGCATCAAACTCAGGAAACCAAGGTGTTATGAAGAGCCCAGCTCTCCCCCAAAACCAAGGACCCTGCGTCAAAATATTATGATAATCTTCCTGGGATTCAAACTGAACAACAAAAAAACCCTTGGAACATAGAAGGATTTGACATTTGTTTGTCAAGTTTGTGTGAATCCATTGATGGAGTTCAAAGGATCTAGGCAAAAACCCATTAAAATGGCAGATGACATCTACAGATTGTAGTGTAGTAAAAATTTGTTTTACTTGTGAGTTCTTGATCTCCAGGGTTGGTGTAGATTCCAACTTTTCCACTAAATACAGACTGGGCTAGGAAGAAGGTGAGGCCGCTGTCTGTGGCCCCTTTGGACGAGCTGCTTCCTTATAAGACGTAGAATAGGAGGGTCCTTTTTTTCCTTCTGCTCCCTTCCGCAAAGAATGCATCAACGAAATAGTTGAGTTCTTGTAGATCTGACAATCTATCAACCTAGTATCTTCTTGCAACACTTTACCTTCATGTAGAAACTAAAAAGAGGTTCCAGGGAGACCCTCTCTTCGCTCTAGTACATTTTTTAGAGTCTCCACTGAATCTGAAGCCTTAAACCACATCAAAATCGACTTCCCAGTGGACAATTTTATAAAAATACGATAACTTTCTACATCTGCCCTACTTCTAGATTCAGAGGAGGTAATAAACAAGGGACCACCACCCCAGAGGAAGAAGAAAGGACAAAAACAAGCCTATCTGATTCAGTACCTCATGATAACGATTTTGGAGCAGTGATTGAGAATGATATTTGGGGAAACCGGTCCTTCTTCGATTCCAAATAGACGGCGTTCCAACTTCTACATGATCTGAGGACCCAATATTCTGGACAAATGGAATAGTTGACCGCACTGCCCAGTGCCTGTAGTAGGTTTTCCTTTTTCAGTTTTTGTTGTCTCTGAGCGTCTAAGATCATCCTAGCCTGAATCACCAGAGTCTTGGATCGGGTAGATATCCCTCCCTACATCTGCGCCTGCCTATCTCCCTACGCCCTTGCTGCAGGTGAACATAAAGATGGGTGGCGACCATTACTAGGGTTTCCGGAACCATGTTTAGACACCTCGCAACAAAATCGAATGAAGTTCTAATTTATAAAGTTGTTATGTGGATATGATCCAAATAAGGGGACCTTTCATGTATAGCGTTTTGGTTGCTTAATTTAATAAAGGCATGCTTAGTCCATAAAGATATACATACCCTAACCCCTTTAAATCCAAACAAACATGTAGCCTACAAAGGGGAAATACATATCATTCACTGCTAAGCCTACTCAAAATTGTATTATATTGCTATGTATATTTATTTTATTAGTCAACGAGACATGATTCCTCATTGACGACACTGACTTGATCCAAAAAGCTTAGGATAATATGTGTCAAAATCAAAGTACCTTGCAAAAGTCAAGCAAAACATAGGTATTAAGTTTATCCCCTCAACAATAACAAAGCCACTTGTTGATTTATTAAAAACAAAACCTTTAAGATTTGGAAGGTTATCGACTTAAAAATAATGATGACATCCTTAAACATATAGAGAGAAAGACATTGCGAAAAAGGGTCTAGATATAAAACTTAATGATGATGAATAATTGAGCCTCTATTTTATTTTGAAGATGAATGGAATGTTGACATCGACAACTAATTTTTTATAGAGCCTAGAAATTGTTAAAGTTTGTATCCAATAGAATATTGAAGCAAAAATTATAGATCAAAATTACAAAAAAATGATATCTTGAGATGCTTATTTATTTTTGATCCACCTACTTTAAGATGAAACTAAACTTGAAGCATGGGGAGATGTTGCTATAAGGTGAAATATTGTATGTGAGATGGTGTATCCACAAATTTTATGAGTTAAGTGTTAGATGTAACCTTAGATACCATACCATCATTGGTTGAACACATATCACTAGGTAGTTGTATTTACTTCTTCCCCATGGACACTATAAGTGCATGAATGGATGAGGTGTACTATGGAAATTAATGAGTAATATACATACCATTACGTTGCATTTTTATTTAAATGTTACTATTTTTTTGTTCTCTCTATTTTTGTACATGTACATGTTTATGAATGGGCCTAACGATTAAGAATATGTTTTTCTTCCTTGGAAATTACAAGTTCGAATTTTGGGGATGGGGTATGTACACCTTCATATATTAAGCAATCAAATCGATACACAGAGGGGACCCTTGTCCCACATACAAGGGAGTTTGGTACACCAAATTAGTATTTGGCTAAGCTAAGACCTTAAATTACATTACTATTCTTTTTTTATTTGTTGACATTTTGTGCAACATTTACTTGTTTAAGTACATTATATAGGGCATAGCAAAGCTTTAAAAACTGTATATTGATTTAGTTAATGACCCCTTTATTGTTTGCGATAATGTAGAGATGAAGTTCATAACTTCTTGCTTCCCGTATATTTAAAAAAATATATTCCCTTAAAAAATACCATTTAATACATAGACAATACAATACACATTAAAAACTTCATACACAAAATCCAAACCCTAACTAACTTTGAAATTGAGTACCATGTTTGAAATGACAATCCACTTTGTTAACTAGTTGAAAAAGATGGCCCTTAAAACATGCATTAATGATTCACCACTTTGTTGTGATACCATGAACACTAAGATAATAAAAGCTAAGACTTTTGTAGAGAACAAAGCATGAGTAAAAGTGCAAAGGTTCAAAGCAAGAACATTAACAAGTGAGGCTTTATATCTTTCTTTACCTTTATATTGGACAATCCTATATCTTTCTTTTCATATCTATCTTTTATATAGGATGATTATTACATTTCCTTTCTTCCTTTCATGAGCTGGAATACAAGGGAGATAAGCATTTAAGCTCTTCCAGTTCCAGCCTTTTGAATAAAGAAGCTTTACCGCGTCTAAAAAAGCATAAGCTGCTTGAAAGGTATTCCATCATTCTTATGAAAGCCAATCTTTAGAAGCGCCGAATCCTACGCAGAAGCATCTACTACTGAAGACAAATCGCATACGTCGTCTTCTTATTTCAATGAAAGGCACCTAAAGCTAAGACTTTTGTAGAGAACAAAGCATGAGTAAAAGTGCAAAGGTTCAAAGCAAGAACATTAACAAGGGGGGCTTTATATCTTTTTTTAGTACCCTGTCCTTTATATTGGACAATCCTATATCTTTCTTTTCATATCCTATCTTTTACATATGACAATCCTAAATTCTTAAATTTAAATCTTGATTTCTTATTTATTTGAGGGCCTATTGGTGGGATAGAGTGACTTTCATTCTCCCCACCAAGGTTCAAACCCTCAATGAGACATTGACCCGTTGTGATAAGGTTCGAAGGGTAGGTGATCACTAAAATAAAGACTCACCCTGATAAGCTTCAAGACGTCTCGACCCCTAATTAGTAACAAGTTATTAATATATATGATTTGCACGCTCTTAAATATACTATAATATATATATATATATATATAATGACAAATATTACTTAAATAATCCCAACAAAGTTACCAATTACTTATTAAAAAAACAAAACAAAAACAACACTACACCAAATTCAGGTGTTAGTGCGATCACAGCATGAAATCACATTGTGAATAAATGGCCCTTCTTCCTAAATATGATAAACTTCCACCAACAACCTTACATTGTGAATAAATGGCCCTTCTTCCTAAATATGATAAACTTCCACCAACAACCTTTATTATTTCTTAATATGTTCATGATCGGGACTTGTGACACGTGGCTCTCAAACTATGGTGTATGATGTTTTAGACCTGCTTTAGCTGTAGTTTAATGTTTTAACTGAATCAGCCTATTTTTTATTTGAAGTTTTATTATTTTATGCTGGTGCCACCATGAAATCCATCTTCCTATGCATATTGGTTATGGAATTATCTCGAACAAACCGTAATCCTATGCATATTGGTAATGCAATTATCTGAATTTACGGTAATCCTATGCAATTTTTTTTTGCCTACATTACCGGAAACCTTAAATAAAGATAACACACAGAAACCATACAGAGGTGGAAGCAAAGGCAACGCATTCATATTTTATTGGATTGTGATTTTACTGGTAAAATCGTAAGCCTGGACTCAGTGTTCACTTATCAACGCTGAGGCAAGTGTTTCGAGCCGAAAGACCTTGTCAATAATTGCTAAGCGAGAAGGAAAGCAAACATGCCAGCTCTCAGAGGTCCAACCACATATGACAGGGAACCATCTCGTAATCCTTTACTCAAAGTCAATTCCAAGGTATGATTCTGATCGTCTATTCTCTGTTCAAATCTTTGCCTTATATATAGGAGCAATTGATTCTGGGAAAAAAAAATCCCTGCCAAAGAGAATCTGCAGAGCCAGCTGGGATATTATAGCTGCAGATTCTCCCTTCATAATCTCTCAGGCTTCTGGGCTATTGGCTTGTGGGGATTATATTATTTGATTCCCCATGTGTTGGGGCTGCTAGTTGGCAAATTATTTCGCTGAAGTTTGAGATCCATTTATCAGTTTTTATTGCAAAGAGTCTCATTATCATTAGATCCGAAGTGTTGCTTTGAGTGATTCCCATGCAAAGTGTGTTCGTCTTGAACTAGCACATACCCATAACCATGGTCTGATATACATCTCGAGGTTGCATATCTTGTAGTGCAATATTCAATATCTGGGTATTTTGTATGAATTCAGCTATATGCATATCTTAAATACTTAATATGTTGTTGGCCACCTGATGCTAGCAGGCCCCTGCCTGGGTTCGATTCCTCACAAGAACTAGCTGACGTGCTACCCACAAAGGCCCTTAAGTCTGGCCGAGCGGTAAGCAGCGTCCCAATTTTTCAAAGGTGGTGGATGCTTGTCACTGTTTTGTAACAGGGAACATTATTTTAAATAATAATTATTTAAGATGTTGGCATTTGTATCAATTCCAGTGATCGTAATGATGAGGCGCATATTAAACCTGGTCTTTGATGGGTATATGCTATATTTAATGCACCCAATGTACCATCTGGACCCAATGCACTGCTACATGCATGAGTGTTGATGGATTCCCCATCACACTCGGGTGGTGAAGTGTTGATGGAGCCCCACTCCACTCGGGCTTTAGAGCACTTTACTTCTCTCAGTTCAACTAGGTTGTGGCCACACTTTGTGCTTGAAGCTTCTTCAGTAATATTATGCATTTATTGGTTTTTCCTCATCGAAGTTGAAGCTTATCTGCTATTTGCATCCCATGGCTCTGAAAGGGTTGAACTGGTGATCACCTGTTGGTAGATGCCAAGGTGGCCTGCAGACAGAATCGCAGACAATGACTTCAACCCATTGGATGAACTAAAAATTTATGTCAGGGCAAAGATCAATGCTGCTTATACATTCAGTTAAAGGTTGTTTGATCAAGAAAATAATTTTTTTAGGGATAAAGGATTTTATAATAGAGAAAAGAGAGGGATCCACAAAGGCATATACTGAGTGGAAAATAGTAAATACTTCTTATGCGCCAGAAAAAGGAGGAGGTGGAAAGAAAGAAAGAGAGACAGATTTGTGAATAAGTTATTAAAGATGATGAAGATGTGGAAACAAAAGAAAAATCAGTCCATGAAAAAGTCCAAGAAGAGGAGTGTGAGGCTATCCATGGCAACACTGACAATAATTACTTAGCCTAGTACCTTAAAAGTCCAAGGGTTTATCAACAAGACTAAGACAACAGTTGCCATCAACTTATGAAGCATCATTAATTTCATAATTGTAGTAGTACTCAAATTTCTCCAACATCAAGTTTTCAATTCTTGGCTACCAATGGTGTCCCTTCCTAGGAAGGGAATTGACTTGGATGAGGTAGTCGAGGGCTTTAACAATCATCACATAAAGTGCTTGAGCTACAAGACATGATTGGTGAAAGGAGTGGTAGAGGTTATTATCTTAGATTTGAATTCTCTAATAGAAAGGCAAGTCGTTGCTTCAAAAAATAGGGTTTTAATTGCTTTGATAAACAAAGGGCCAAATCCAAGCCCCTTCAACATGGTGTGAAGGACCTTGTGATGGGTTTTTTAAGAATCAATCTTGATGAAAAGGGGTTTAAGGCTCTATGTCCGAGCCCATGCTATAAATTCCCAAATTGCAAGGTCATTATCTAGAATGTACCTGATGTGACCGAAGGGGGGCATATATGAGGTTAAATCTATGTGTAAGGGGGTAAATGTATATTGAATAGTGGTTGGCCTAATGAAGGGCCTGTATGTGCAATAGGTATATATAAAGGTCTCATGTACTCATTATTGAGGGGAACATGTGATTTGGATATATGAATGTATTGGGGTATTTGGAGGAGGTTCTCCTATTCTTTTAAGGAGTTATTGTGTAACTCATCTCTTTTATCTATTTTGGATTTGTGCTCCACACTGACAATTGGTGTATATTGTGTGTACTATGGTTTATTCTATTATTTTAAGCATTTGGTACCGGAGCCAAATTACAAAACCTATATGCTTTGGCCTAATGATTTATGGCAAAAATGTTCTTCACTTGTAAATCTAGTGCTTTTGCTAGGATTTTGTATGAGACATTCGAAAGAGTTATCGCCTCTTAGATTTGGAATGAATGTGATCAACCCTTTGTTGATATGACTACCAATTGTATCGATTGAAACAACCTTTTTGTGCACTTGGAGAAGATTAGGGCCCACTAAGATCTAGGCGGGCTTACAAAATTCAAATGGAAAGATCCTTTTCCAAGTAACTATTATCACGAATCTCGTAGTTGCCCCGTAAGGTGTTCCTGTCCAGGATGGCAGAGGGGAAAAGCAACTAAAGTCGTGACCTACGATATCCAAGACCTATGAAAGAAGTCAGATGTCACATCAGTCAAGGATACCGACACTTTAGACTCAGTGAAGATACTAAGCCTAGGGGGGGTCCCTAAGACCAAGATGACCCTAAAAATGAGGAAAACGAGTAGATAACCCAGGGTATCTTGATTAGATCTCTTAGTGTTGCATTTAATTAGAGTTTTGAATGGTTACTAAGAGGAGAAGAGTGTCTTTTTGAAAAGCCCCAATTTACCCTAGGGTTTAAGCATTAAAATCATATCTAAGGGTAATTAAGGGCTTTTTATGTGGATACTCTTATCCTCTTAGTAACTATTTAGATCTCCAATTAACCTTATTACTAAGAGATTCAATCAAGATACCTAGCTTAATTCACACAAATCACTCATCGAGGTTATCTTGGTCATAGGGACGCCCCTAGGCTTGGTCTTTCACCTAGTCTGAAGTGCTGGTAGCTTTGGCTGATGTGACAACTGATTTATTTAGAGGTCTTAGCTTTCATAGTTCACAACTTTAGTTGCCTTTCCCCTCTGCCATCCTGGATAGGATCACCTTATGGGGCAACTAAAAGAATTGTGATAACAGTAACTAAGCATCAACCATGTTTTTATGGGTAGTCATTAATTCATCCATTGTTATCAGTTGATCATTGGCGTGTTTTTGTTCTTGCATCAATGTTCTTGGGACTACATTAATACATGTTTGTAAGGCCACCTTTCTTTCATTCATCATTCCTTGTGATTGAAAAACGAATTTGTAATGATGAACAAACTCTTTGTCAATGTTCACCCAATTAGTGATTTTGTTGTCTTCAACTTTGAGGGCCTTGAGACTTTCCAACAACTTCCCTTGAAGCAATAGATTTAAAAAAGTCTTAGCTCAATGGATCTTGGCTTTGGTTTAGGCCCCCCTACTTTGTAAGTCTCTTCAACTATCAATGTATGTCTTAGCTTGACTACTTTGGTTTGGAGGTATCCATTGAAGGAGCTAAGCTGAAGCATTCTTGAAACATCCTCAATCTTTTCCAACATTTCCTTGCTTTTCCTTCTTTTGAATGCCACCGACTGGCTACCATAACCTATGTCACAAGGTTTGCCATATCTTAAGATTCAAGTTCGAATTAAGTTGTTTTTCAAAGTCATGAAACAATTCGTTTTAGTTTATTGTTTTTTGGGATAAAATTGATTTGCCGTTTTTGGAAAAATTCTTACCTTATGTTTATGCTTCATTCATCTCACCTTGCACTCTCACCACATGATGCCTCCCTCTATGTCGTGTATTCCTTTCACTTCTAACGATCGACGGTGGTGCCTTGTATTCCTTTCCTTCTTGATGACCGATGAGCTAATTCGGGTTAATTCTTGCATAAATATTTATACTTTTGAAAATATGTATATGTGTATGAATGGAATTAATTACGAATCTTATTCGAATCTCATTGAGAAATTTGAACTTAAACTAAATTTCTTGTTGCCGAACTCGAACCCAAATCATGTGACTTTGACCATAACCACTTAGAAAGTTGGTGACTTGTCTAATGCAATCTTCTCACTAGAGAATCCAACCTTTGTCTCCATGGGTCATAGGACTCAGATTCCAACTTCCAGACATGCACCCAATGGAGGGAGAAGACTTAGGGGTCTAGCCTATGAGCTCCTCGGTGGATGCTGACCATCCACTGAAACTCCCCAACACTAACAAACAATAATGGAATACTAATCGAGAGTACTTTTTGTGGGACAACTCTGATTTCGAGGTCTCATAGAGCTTGGATGAATGTCAACGTGGTGGGATCCAGGCTAAGGGTTGTGCCATGCGTGAAGGCTTGAAGAAGCCCTAGTGTGATCCAGTCTATTGATTGTTGGTCTAGAGGAGATAGAATGTCTCACTGATCTAGACATTGATGCTGTATGGGACTGTGCATACCTCTTATGGTCCTTTGCCATCAAGATTAGGAGGAAGAAAGAAGTAATCAATCTAAAAAGGTCTCCTTTTTCAACCATATAAAATTTATCTCCTGAGATCTCGCACCTCCCTCAAGAAGAGATCTGGGCTTATTTGGTCTAGGTACTTGATTAGAGTAGTTAGTGATCCCCTTGATCTTTTTAGAGGCAATGGAACCTCCCCATGATCTCATAGTATATTGGGAATCGAAGGATAAGGTGGTCTTCTAAATTAGTATCCTTTAGGTAAAAATCTTGACAAATCCTTTGAGATCCTGGAATGTGGTAGTTAGTATCAACCCAAATCCAATGCAAACAAACTTTGAGCCAACCTAATGAAATCTTGAGGCTGTGCATCTAGTGTTTCCATGTATACTCAAGTTGGATATTAAGGTCATCTCTCAACTCTAAGAAGTGTTAAAAATACAAAGGCATCTTAGGACTGCGTTCTGTCGAAGAGGAAATCCAGTAGACTTGCATGTAGTGTTTGTAAATATCTTCTTTCATCTCCCTATTTGATTCTTGTTTGAGGGGTAGGAGGTCATTGGGTGCATCAAGAGAATACTTGGAAGGGAGGAAGCGATAGGTAGAAATGCCGATAGAATGGAGGAGTAAAGAAGTCTCAGAGAACTGATATTATTGCTGCTTAGTGGGACGGCCTACAAAAGTAGAAGCAATTGCCTTCGAGGAGCAAAGCACTAAGAAGGGGTAACTCCCTCTCCTAGAAGCCATGCCCTTTAGAGAGCATGACATGTGGAGTAAGCAGAGTAGCATGAAAATAGTCTTGAGGTGCAAAGGATGTGCATTGAACAAGCTTGAATGCATAGAAAAATGTTTACAAAATAGGCCATGTCACTATTTTAGAGAAAAGGAACTAAAGCACTAAATTGATTTGAAGTCTCTGACAAGTAAAGAAATGAAATACGACAAAAAGTCTATTCTTGTGCCCTTTTGCCATGGGTAATGGCTGCTATTTGTTAATCAATAGTAGACGGGGAACAAAATTTACAATGTGTCCAAGTAGTACTTGCAAGAAAGTTTGGCTACTTTGGCTAACCAATATGGCATCCTTTCTCTCCTCAAATCCAGTTTGTCTCTCACATTTTATTATGGCAAATTTTTGTATAGACTAGACTCCAAATGTCTTTGAGAACCTTCTGCTGGGGTGAACCTGAATTCAGTAATGCATGTTTGTAAATCTAATTGGGTTCCTTTGACTATTCAAAGAGAAGTAATGCATTGGTATAATCGTTATCTTATTGAGAGCATGGAGGCCTTGGGTTGATTTATATTCATATGCAATGAATTATTCTTGCTGCAAATTGTGTCATTAAAGCCATGGATTTTAAGGATTGATGAAGACCCCGTATTCAGATTTTAAAGCCATGAATGACGATGCACCTTAGTAGCTACTTGTTTGGTCCACCGCATACAAAATGCTATACATATTAGTGGCAGACTTGGCCCGTTTGGGCGTTTTGATATAGTTGGAATGGTGAAAGCCTCTAAGATATTGGACTTTTCAGTGCTGAAGCAGATTTGGTACATGTGGCACTTGGTCTTTTCATGATTACATTGGTACTTTGTGGAGTATAGAGGTTGGGATTTGTTTGCATGCTAAATTTGGACTTTCATGATGGATCAAGGGCACTTAGGCCAATTCTTTCCTTTGTCGGAATACAATTAACAAAGAAGGCTTTCGCACATGGAGTGATTTGTGGGACAATATTGTAGGCAAGTGGATTGTGGTGAGCTTTGAATCATTCCCAAAAGATTCAAGTAGTTGATCCACCCACTTTTACAACACTATGTCAGATGATACCATAAAAATGTTTGTTCAATTTGAGCTTTTGGATATTCATGACCCATTTGAAAGCATTGGAAATGGTCTTATGGGAAGCCATTTATGGATTACTGAACCAAGTAATTTTATGACAAGATCCGTCCAACTTGTTTAGTAGTTGATTGTCTTGATTGGAAATGGAGTGGTTAAGATAACAAAGCTATGAGAAATTCACATGCTTCATAAAACAATCCAAAACACACAAATTTCAAAGGAAAGGGGCTACTAATGTGTTTGGCTCTTTGGTATTCACACCCCACTAACTTAATCATTTCTGATACCACTTTAGCATTGGTATGAACTTGAAGGACCCTTATTTTGCACAACAATGTGCTTCGATTTCGGATTGACATTGCGAGTAGAATTGCATGGTACTTCTCTTGGTGATGCCCATTCTCTAGGATGTTGCTAATTAGTTGCTTTGAGGATGAAGCGAGCATATGACGTTGGGGGAGATATTAAGTGGCCACCATGACCTGAGTGTCATTAATATTAAAGTGAATGTAATATGTGCTAAAGTGTCTCTATGTATATAAAGTGACTATGTGAACATAAATATATAAAGTAACTAAAGCACAAAGTAAAGTCTAGAAACTTAAAGTGGCTAAAGTAAATGTGTAAACATAAAATGATGCAAGGAAGCTATGAAGTAACTTAAACGAATGTAATAATGGGTGTGTCATGTAAGTTAACGAATGGTAAGGGGGCAGATGTAACAACCCTAACCAAATCCATCATCTGGAGATATCAATGGAATACATTAGCAGGGTTAGGCTAGTCTCACCTTTACCTTAATTTTTTTATGCATATTTTATGATCATTCCAATACCATTTCTGGAATGCACATGTTCATCCTTCCAAGTTCCAACCATGCTAGACTGGTTTGCGATAAAAGAACATGCTGTACAGCAAAGCTGATTTGCGCTTCCTGCCATGTTATCGCATCAAACTCTTGTCTGCTCATGTGCTTCCTCCAATCTCATTGGTACTAGATGACATCTACCTTGTGCAGATTTTCTATTATTTTTTCCAGCATTCACCCTTAATGAAAAACCGTTCTTTATTCCAATAATCTCTCTAAATTTTCAAGCTTATCCTTTCTCAGGGGTTTTGTAAATGTGTTTGAAAACTAATCTTTGGTTTTGCAAAACTAAAATCAAATCTGGCCTTCTTCTTGGTACTGTCTTAGCTAATGTACACGCATTTCATTGTTCTCACTCCTTGGATGAGAAACTGCATTCTTTGCCAATTGACTGGCTCCTTGCTTGACTGTAAGTCTCTCTTGTGCAATACCAATATCATCCAATATTGTCCTGGACAAATTCCTTTGCATGCAATGTTCAAAATGCCTTTATATTTTGCATCCCTTGAAGACAATGCCACAGTTGTTAGCTTCTTGCTACGTTAGGTCACCACCGCTGATCCAAATGAAATGCATAACTAGATGTTGACTTCGTGTCATCTAGGCATCTGACCCAGTCAGAATCAATGTATCCAACCGATGCTATTTCACTGTTGTTTTGTGTATTTGAGGGCCCAATTGATTTTGGTTTAATGTACTGCAAAATTCACTTAATGACCTTCCATTGACTTATCTTTGACTTTGCCTCATACCTATACAAGCAAACAACAAGCTAATGCCTGGTTGAATAATGGTAATGGATATTAGACTATTCCCTAATTGTTTGTACATGGTCGTGCTAACAGGGTTCACCACATAATCCTTTGTCAGGTTCATGCAACAGTCCATTAGTGTGTTGCTTGCTTTACAACCCATCATTTTGAATTCGTTGATTAGGTCGCTAATACTTGGTTTAAGACTTAAGGTAGGCAAAATCCCACAGGTTTTTTCCATACTTCCATCCTAAGATAATAATGCAACACCCCAAGGTTTTTCATTTCAAATGTCTGTGGTAGGTTTGTTCACTTCTGCAATATCAGGTTCACTGTGAAGTATGACCTATAAAAATTAAATCATCAACATATAGACTGATCAACAATAAGTTACCACTCGATGTCATCTTTACATAAAGATCCGGGTCTGTGTTTCTGTTGAGCCCAACTACTCTAAAGTACTCATTAATGTGCACATACCAAGCTCTAGGTGCGTGCATCATCCCATACAACACTTTTTGTAGTTTGCACGGTAGATTCTATTTTCTAGGCTCTGCAAACCTAAGTGGCTGCTCTGTGTAGACTTTGTCTTCTATCCATCCAGTCGAGAATGAGCTCTTAATTTTCATCTGGGGCATTGCCCATCCATACTGTGCTGCAAGAGCTAGCACCTTTGGAATAGTGTTTATCTTGGCTATTGGTGCAAAGGTTTCTTCATAATCAATTCCTTCTTTCTGCACATAACCTTTGGCGACCAATTTTGCCTTATGCTTGTTCACTATTCCATTTAACTTGTAAATTCTTGTACAGCCATTTTCTTTCGATAACTTTCTTGTCATCTGGTGAATCCATGTTATTCCATGTATGGTTCTTTTGGATTGAATCTATCTCTGCTTCCATTTCTTTGCACCGTTCTTCTTTTTATGTCGCTTCTTCATAACTCTGTGGTTCTTCTACTCTCATCACTGTAGTCATCTATGCAAAATATACAATAGTTACTTTCGCAGTCATGCACTTCTCCTGAGCTACAAACTCTCCTTAGCTTGTCTTTGCCTTTGGTTTCTTCTTTACCATCTTAATCTATTCATTACTTTCAGATTCTGATTCCTCTGTCAGTGCTTAAGCTACAGTAGATTCCAGATATATTGCCTCTTGCACGCTAGACTTTGTGGGGGCCCTCCTGATTTACAAGATTGACCCCTTACTTTCCACTATATCTCAGCCACTGGAGGCATCAAGTGTCCAAAAGATACTACAGTTAAAGATTAATGCGTGTTAGATACCTGAGGTAGTGCTCCCCATGTGGGTGACCACAAGGCTGCCTTGACTTACTGGTTCCCACTCCCATTGTAAAGGGACTTCTACCATTCGTTGTTTTTAGCTCAAACCTCATAAGCAGTGCACATCACCAATATTCTTTCTTCCTTGAGATAAGATAAGATAGATAAGAGAGAATCCTCAGTCGTGGATGCTAGGAGAGCCATTCTGAGGAGTTCATGATGCCCCTCTACATTTGCACAACCGGGACTTCTTAGTTTAGGTCACTCTCTATGGGACATTGTCAGCTTAGCATTGGTCCTCTCATGGTGATCAAGATGTTGACTCTATTGACTTCCCTTGCTACTTGTTGCTTCCTCTTAGAGATTTTTTGTCTCTACTACATTGTCTAGGGATTACCCTTGGGCCTTTTGGATCCAACCCCTTATTAGGTTTTTGATTGAAATCTTTCATGTTTTCAGAGATGCTCTAGACACTCCCTTATTCCTGTTGTTACTTGATGCACTTTCTAGTCCCTTTGACCTACTTTGGTCATTCGCGGACATTGATATAATTTCTTTCTTTCTTTCCATGCTACAGGGTGCTTTTTATAGATTTTGTGTCTCTACTACATGGTATAGGGTTTGGGTCCACTGCATTGCAAGGCATTTAATTGTAATCTTTCTTGTTTTCAGAGATGCTCTTGAGTCTTGACACTCCCTGATTGTGTTATTACTTGATGAACTAATTTCTAGTACCTTAGACCTACTTTGATCATTCGTGGACATTGATATAATTTCTTTTTTTCTTTATTCTATGGAAATAATCTAATGGAGGGAAACTCCAAATTGTGGGTTTTTAACTTTTATAATAGGGTGCAGATGATGCCATTGATTTTAGTTTCCAAGTCGCATACAACATAGTTCATCCGAAAGACTTAAATCCATTATAACTTATAAGCAGTAGCTACAGAATTCATAATCACAATGCTTGCATATTTCTGCGTACATTAACTTCATACAGGAATTAACTTAATATTGGGAACAACTAACTGACTGGACAGATCTCTGTAGCATGAATGTACAGATGAAATTCATGTTCACAATGAGGAGTGCATGAGCCTCGAGGCAAGTGATATTTTGAATGTAGTGTAATCAGATAGTCTAACTGGCTTCTGGTATTGAATGGGATTGTATTTGCTTCTGTATATGTCAGGAAGTGTTGAAATTGGTTAATCTGAGCAATTGAATCACTAATAAAAGCAACCAAAGTTAAAAACCAATTTGGTGTGTATCACCTCTGTTTGCCATATGGAATACCTTTTGAATAGTGAACATTGTATGTGTTTCTCTTATGCAAAAGCGTCATGGCCATAGTATAGGATAACCAGAATCCTTTTGAAATAAAAGCTGGCTTTTATAATGGCATGTGACACTGATGACATGCTTCATTTTTTCTGAGTTTTTCTGTTAGTTCAGGATCTTGAAGCTCTGTACCAGACTATGTGAGTTTTTCTGTTAGTTCAGGATCTTAAAACTATGTTCTGGACTACATGAACTCTAAAGTAATAAAATTTGAACCGCTTTCTGTGCAGGAACCCTTTAATGCAGAAACTCCAAGAAGTGCCTTAATCAATGCATACGCTACCCCTCTGGACATGTTTTACAAGCGTAATCATGGACCCATTCCTGTATTGGATGATTCTGACAGGTTGCATTAACAAGAAAATAAAAGCTAAAAATATTTTAGAATATTTAGTTAACAGTTATTTTTCTATTGTCAATATTTATCTTTTCTTGTATTTCTAAGCAGAGCAAACTGATTAATTATATATGGAAACAGGTATTGTGTGACAGTTGGTGGGTTAGTGGGAAAGCATTTGGCAATATCTATGGATGACATAAGGTGATGGCTAATATATATTATTAGTATATGTCTATGACATTTTTATGTGTAATCTTATTCTAGAAAAATATTCTTATATGTGCCATTTTGCAGGATGCTCCCAAAATACACAATTGTGGCCACATTGCAGGTTTGCCACAAAATATCTCATGCAATATGAACAAGTCAATACTTTCATTGATTTTTATTCATATTAAAATGAATTTGTTCAGCACTCACACAACCCAGCATGATATTTTTTTTGGGTCCCAAATTCTACAGTGTGCAGGTAACCGAAGGACAGCAATGAGCAAGAAAAGGACAGTGAAAGGCGTTGGATGGGATGTAGGTGCATTAGGAAATGGTGTGTTGTTGCTTTGACCTGGGATTATAATGTTTACTTTATAAAGCTGGTGAAATAACAATACATTTTTTATTTAGATCTGCTGGGTTTGTTGACAAATATCAGTGAACTGTTTGTTCTTTTCCTATTGTCTAATGTTGATGTTTTGTTGCTCAGACAGGAACTTCCACATAGGTTAGGTGTCAAACATGCGGGAAGTCATCCATATAAATCTATTTTGCTATTCACTTTATCTATTAAGTGAAAGTCTTTTAATTAGATGTTGAGTCTAATAAAGTGCATTTTAATGCATTAGTGATTTAGTCTAATCTCAAACATTGATCTCCCTGTGAGATTAGGTTATTGGTAGTTTAGGGTTTCAGCTAAAGTATAAAGGCAGGTCAATGTAGAGGGAAATAACACATCCATTCTTGACAAAGACAGTTTTGTTCGAAGACGAAGAAAGAGGCCAAGAGAAACGGAAAACAGGGCAGCAGAGAGAAGATCGGATTGCAGGTTCATCAGGTCAAAGAACAGGGCAGAATCAACATTTCGGTACAGTCGGATGGACAAATCTGTATGGTTCCACACAACAGTACTGATAGGCCATACATGCTTTACTACTGTATCTGGCAGCAGCTTCTTCTTAGATCTGTTTGTCGTTTTTCCCTGTGTTCCATGGGGACTCTCCCCTCTGTTGAATTGTAGCATTAGCATATAACTTAAAATTTGCGGGTCAACTTAAACAATTCAGCAGTACAGTAAAAACACATTCATCACATCAGCACACATGTGCACAATATTTTTCACTAGGGAAACCTTCAAAGGACAAAAACCCCAAAAGCATTAATAGCTCATCTCGTAAATGAAATGACTCAGAAAATTCTTCAAAAAGTTCCTCAAATCCAGATCTGGATTTTACCCACAGTAACTGTAAAATTTATCAGTAAAAATCAGACTGATAATTTTACCCACAATTTCCAGAAAGATTTCTCAGCAAAAAATCAGGACAAGGGTTCCGAACCCTGGATCCTTAAATTTCTAGATCTGCTCAAAGACTGTCAAAAATCAGTCTGCCCAGAAATTATCAGATCTGCTTGAAGAAGATCAGGACTGTCCAAAACAACAGTCTGCCCAAAAATAATTTTTAGATCTGCAAAAGAAATATCAGATCTGCAAAACAATTTAGGGCCTTCCCAAAAATAAAAGTTTACTGCCCAGAAATAAAAAACAGCTGCCTGAAACCTTTTTTGTACAGGCTGCCCGGAAATGTTTTTCTGCAAAAACAGCTACTTGAAACTTTTTACAGGCTGCCCAAAAATGTTTTTTCTGCCAAAAAAAAAAAAACAGCTGCCCGAAACTTTTCACAGGCTGCCCAAAATTTTCCAGACTGCCCGGAATCTCTGTCTGAGCCTGCCCGAAGTTGTACGGCTGCCAGAAAAACAAATGCTGAAGATAGATTTGCTGATAAAAACCCTAGCTGAGGGTTTGCTGAAGATGCCCTAGCTGAGGCAAGAAAACAGTGTTTTTAGTAAAATTGCAGCTTCACATGTCAGAGCAAACTTGTGTGATGTAAATGAGAAGACTTGATCTTCTTTTATAGCTTTTGTTCACCTGTAAGTGGACAAGATTAGGAAAAATAAAAATAATAATATTTTTATTCTTTTCCTAATTTTACTTTCATTTTTACCAAAAAATGTAGTTTTATTTTTCCTTTGACTTTTATAAGAAGTCATTTTTTATTTTAACTTCCACTTGTGGTCAACAAGTCTTTATTTATTTTGACTTTTGACTTTGGCCTTTTTCCAAGTGCCCCTGTGGTCATTACCTGTGGTCCTTTTTGATTTCAAAAGTACATCATCCTAAACCAAGAGAGTTATTAATGCTTTCATCTCACACACTGTGTGACACCTAGATCTGGTACTAGGGTAACTTAACCAAGGGTAGCTAGTCCTTGGAGAAGCACACCAAGCCCATAGATCAAGGGTCAAAGTGCCACACACATGCCTAGACCCAGTCTAGGGCTTACAGTGTCTTCATTCTCCAAGAGAATGGTTACTCAGAACAAAGCTGAGTCTACCAGTCCCAGACTGGTCTACATTGTGGTCCCGGACTAGATGTCTACTCAACACAAGGTTGAGTCTACCTAGGGCAGAGTTGGGTCTATATCATGGTCCCAGACCAGATATCTACCATTCAACATAATGGTCACTCAACATTGGGTTGAGTCTTCACCGTGGTCTCGGACTAGGTGGTCCCATTCTCCTAAGAGAAGGGCTCTCGATGCTGCTCAGAAAAATCAACACCCCCAAGGTCGGGAGCTCTCCCCCCTCGCTCCCCACGCCCTGGGGGCTTGGGGGCTCCTTCCGAAATGTTTCTCCTCGTCCCCAATTTGGCGAAACTTGGGGAAACGCAGGGGGGAGCTCGCCCCCCTGTTTTGAAGCGCGCACCGGTGAAGTGGGGGGCTCCTAGGCGCTCTAGTAGTAATGGTAATGTTAAATTCTTAAAGTAAAAGTGGTATTTTCCTTATCTTTCATGTAAAAAGGATAGAAAATGAAAGATAAGGAAAATACCACTTTTACTTAAATTTTTAACATTACCATTAATTGTTTCAGGATGTTTGAAAGTGGTTCCAACCTCATCGGATTTCATACGCAAAAAGTAGAATTTTAGAACCCATTCAAAATTCAACAGACTTAACAATTTTCAGGATTTCAGGATTTTAGGATTGCAACGTTTCCACTTGATTTTATCATGTATGAGGTTAAGGGATTGTTGTTTAATCAAGCACATCAACCTCTCTATGTACCTTGATGTTGGTGGTGTCGATTGTTAAGCTCCTCTACCGTGACCTTAATTAAAATGTACCCTTTAGTAAAGCAAAATCACTTATTAAACATGCTTTTTTTTTCTAATTTTATCTTATTTTAATGCTTGGTTTAGGAAGTTTCATCAAAATTGTAGGGTGTTGAGTAATGTCCTTCAAGGATCAAATTCGAGATTCAAGGTAGAGGCAAGAGCTAAAAGCCTAGAGGTGGCGGGCACAGGGTGCTATTGATGAATAGGATCCCAATATAGGATTAATAGTTCACTCTTGCATAACTGTATGTTGGACTTGAAATCCTCAAATAATGTGATGTCCTTTGGAATCATGAAGAAATAGGGTCCTCTGGTCACACTTCCCCATTACAACATCTATGCCATGGATTTTCACAATGCTGAAGTGTGTTGAACCATTGAAGAATTAGACTGTATTTACAAGGAGCAGCTTAAACTATATTTATACAAGATGAATTGTTATTGCCGAGATTTATAATATTATTATATTTTTATAATTTTTCTGACCTCGACGTCCCCCCCCCTTGAATTTCTTTAAAATTTGGGGGTGGTCTCCACACGTCCCCAACGTGCGTTTCTCCGCTCCCACACTCCCGCGTCCTGGAAACTTGGGGGAACATTGGTTTTTCCTCATTGGAGTACTGGATTACTGTTGGCAAAAAATCCTCTATTTGAGGTGTCCTTGTAAGTTTTGAAATTAATGATAAACAGATTTTGAAGGACAGAGTTTTGAGTTCCATGTCTTATACTTCCGCTGTTTGTTTTCCAGCTATGTGTGATCAATGCATGCTCAGATTTATTTCTGTTATTCAGTAAATTTTAAAATCTGAATTTATTTGATAAAGAGGCATAGGACAGCAGTCACCCTGGGCTTGAAAAATTTAACATGTTATCAGAGCATCTCATTCTTTGAGACTCTTAGGGGCTGACAGTGGGTAGATCAGTTGCAATGGGAAAAGGACCAACAACGAGGGTTTCGTTATTTTGATTTTCAGATTTGGAGATTGTGCTTTAGATCTCAGCGATGGCATCAACCAGCCTCAGGTTTGAGGACAGATTGGATGGTGCCCCGAATTTCCTAGCATGGAAAGTCAGTGTAATTCTTTTGTTACTGGATGAATTAGCAGGGCTAGTCTCCGATAAACAAATGTGAGGAAAGTGTGACCACTGTCACCTTAGTCACAATTCCAACCACTTTGGAGTGCCGTAACCTCCAAGGGGGGAACCCTTTAGCTATCCTGGAAGACACTTTTGACAACAAGCAATATCTTCTATACAACGTTAGTAGAGACCAGTGCCTTTAAGAAATTAACTTGAGAATGAAGAAGACATACTATTATAGCAAGTGTATCAATGTCAATGTTAGGAGATCCTTCAGAATCGATAACAAGCAACCAAATTCTACTGATGTAGGATAGCAAACAGTCCAAATATTATTTGATCATATACCATTAGTAAGAGGACCATTCATATAAGTATTGTACTTCAATAGTTAAGGAGACCACTTATTTCAGTGCTTAAACAACTATAATGAACTTATTCCAACAATGATCTATCTCATTCAATGAGCCAACAATAAAAACATATGCAATTACATCAAAGTTTGGTAAGTAGCATTTATGGCATGTAAACAGTATTAAAAATTAGTCCTTTTATCAAACAGTAATCAATCTCCCCTCTGCTAACGATTGCAAGTCCAAATTTAGTTTATTTTAAACCTTTAAATTGTGGCTGTGATACAGGTTAGGGCTGCAATAAGGTGCCAGTCTGCAATAAAATGCAGACACTGTTACAGTCCTTCAACAAAGGGGGAAAGAGAGGTTGCCACGGCCTTGTTGTGGCAGCCAGGAGGAGGGCCGAGGGTAGAAGAGGCTACCAAGGGTTGTAGGGTAGGTTTTAGGGCTGATTTTTTAGGAATTTTACTGTTTTTTAGGTTTTTAGGGCTACTAAAATTTTTTCCTAGGGTTTTTAGGGCTTTAAAGGTCAGCCCTAATTTGTAGGGAAGGAAGCCTAAATTTTAGGGAGGCCCGAAAGTGCAAAAAAGATTAGATTTTTTATTTTTACGGTTTTCAACATAAAATTGCAGACCTAGATTAAACCTAATCTACCATGCAAAATGCAATAATTACACTTGAAAATGCAAGAGTAATTTGATAAGAATGACAACTTAGGGTTTTTATGGATGAGACCCTTAAACCCTAGCCTAAAAGAAGGTGAGCAGCCTTCCTCTTGGAAGTATTTCTCCTTGCCTACTAGATTAGGGCTTCTTAAAACAACATCTATGGTTCGTTTCAAGAGCCTAAACTAGGGCAAAGTTGGAGATCCAAGGCTAAATTTTGTGAAAACCTCCTCTTAGGAGTGTTTTTACTATGCTAAAGGGATAGAAAGTAGATAAAAGGCCCTATTCAAAGAGAATGCAACCCTAAGGCTACCATTCAATCATTCAAGAAACAAAATTGATCTACCATTCACCAAGCAAGACTAAAAAATGGAGTAGACTTACTTGAGCATGGGCTCTTCTAACCATTCTAGCATCCACAAAGCATGAGTAAACGAAAGAGAACATCCAACTTCATCCACAAGAGCAAGAGAAAAACCCTCCAAGAGGAGCGCATCACTCCAAGAGACTATCTTGGGTACAAAAGTAACATAATGAAGTTTTATCCCATGAGTTTTGATTTGAAATGAAGTGAGGAGAGCTTATTTATAGCCTCTCACACTTATTTTTACAATATAATCAGGCCAACATGCCTTAAAATATCAATTTGAAATTATAAAATGTCAACTTAAAATTATAACATAAAATAATATAAATAAATCAAATCTGTGGGGAACATGGGACATTTTCCCCAAAGTTTACCCAAAAATGACTAAAACATTAAAAAAAAGCAAATTACTCTGAATTGAACGCTGGAGTAAGAAGGGGGGTGTCATGCCCCATCTAACCCCAACAATGCTGATAATTCCTCAACCCCCCCCCCCCCAAAAAAAAAACAAGCAATACAACCTGGTGGAGATGATGACGTCATCAATGGAAGACGCCCAAGGAGAGAGGGCGCTACTCTGTAGAGGGACCAGGAGGGTGCCTGAGGTGACCTGGAAGAGAGACAAAAGCCTAACAGCTGAAAGAAATGTCACTGGAGTAATGAAACAAGTGGGGAGTCATGTGACCCAATGATCTACCCCTAGGAGCCCCAAACACCAACTCGAGGGTCAAAAACCCCAACAAAGGGCAGTCAACAATGCCACTAAGCCATAGTACTCCTAAAGACAAAACTAAAGGATTTGGCCATAACCATCTCTCACGAAATGCTAAATAAAATCCTTCCTGGTCTGAAAACAAATGGCCATAATGAACAAAATGTATAATAAATAAACATTAATAATTAAATAACTAATACTTAATGAAGAGATACCTTGATGAAAGGTTATGCCTCTTTATGAAAGGGCACCAACATGAGTATTTATACAAGCATCATTCTTATTGTAATATCATCAATGATCTTATCATTCATATAATATATTATTTTTCCTTTCATGGAGTATCTGCGTTATTTGCACTGGGTATTTGTGTAAGAAACGATTTTGTCATTTCAGTTGTATCAGAGCCTCGTTTTTGGTCCTGGCCCTTGGGGCACACTGCTTATCAAACATTGTCTGATCGAGCTCTTTGCTACCTCCATATTTTTAGAGTTTCTCTAAACCTCTTGTCCTTGACCAATTAGGCTTTTGGTCGTTAAAAATTCAGAATCTCTATTGAAGAAGAATAACTAGAAATCAGGAAAATACGAGTTGGCAATTAAATCAAAGGGAAATCTGCCGCACTAAAAAGAACATTGGGTGCAAAAAAAAAAATACAGTTCAGTCACCACCGCACATGCAATTAATTGTTCATTCTATGTATTTTGAAGACAAGGCACCAAGCCATATCAACATACCAGTCTTGGTGAATACATTCGGACAGAGAAAACCAACAGGTTTGTATCACTGTGATGGAAGGACTATGCCACAATAGTTTGTGACATCAGCAAACCGGGGTAAAGGTAGAATCAGGATTAAATAGTAGAGAAGCAGTGTACACTTGTTCCATTATGATTGCCATTCGATTCCACATTAGCTATTGCCTCGAAGAGGTGAGGTGCAAGAGTAACACGCCAAGGCCAAACGCCGCACCCATATCCTTGTGGAATCGACGTCTTGCTAATAGTAATTGCTGCCCATATTAATTTCGAAGTCACCAATCAAATTCATAGTTGTGGTAGTGGAAGGTTAACCATGCCTTCGATTAATACGATTGGAAGAATAGTAGATTTGTCTCCATAAGATTACTATCGATTCGTGAGGTGAATACGTCACAACCCTTGCAAGATTAACCAATTTTTTATTAACTAGTCATACATAATCTGTCAAATTAAAAGAATAAAGAAGTCCCTTGGAAAATGTGATCCAAGTGTATATCATAAAAAATAGAAAAAGGTTAAAGGTATCAAAAGGTATTCTAAATAATACCTTAAGCTATTGAAAAAAGGGTGAAGTTACAAAACACAAGGAAAAGATAGAAAAGATCAAAAGAATTGGAGAACTAACGACTTTATGTTATATTGAAATACTTTACAAGTATATGTAAAACAAAAAAGGTACTTTACAAGTGGATTAAGAAAAGATTTTAAAAGAAAGCAATAAAAGGGCATTTTTAAGAAGAAATAAAGTGAAAAGGTGGTTTTAAATATCAAGTATTTATATCTTTAAAGTATTAAAGGTATATTATTTTATATAAATTTAAACTAAAAAGGGAAAAGATACAAGGGATGAGAGTTATATGAAAGAAGACTGAAGTATTGAAATATATAAGACAAAAGTAGTAATCAAGGCATCTTAGAAGGAGGATTAGCGAAAATTGTGACGACATAGGAAATGGAGTCTTAGGGCGAAAAACAAGGAAGATTTCCAAGCACTTCAAAAACTTATGTTTCAGTGTTATTTCAAACAAAAGGAACAATTAGAGGGAAAGACATTACTATTATTGCTCCCATCAAAAGCAATAATTATATTAGTGTTGACCTTGCTAATGAGATAGCAATTCCAGAGTCAAATATAGGTGAAAGGTTAGACTTTTGGATAATAAAGAATATGAAATAAACAATTTAGAACTGAACATTGGAGATTATACTTTTGTCTCATAATTCAT
This sequence comes from Pseudotsuga menziesii, assembly GCA_001517045.1. Lineage (NCBI taxonomy): Eukaryota > Viridiplantae > Streptophyta > Pinopsida > Pinales > Pinaceae > Pseudotsuga > Pseudotsuga menziesii. The sequence continues at coordinate 345,016 of LPNX011019033.1, read as the reverse complement.
CGTTAAGTCCTTGTGGAGCAGTGACAGTGACCTAATTTTGGGATTACCATGGATAGAAACATTCGGGACTTCTATCTTAAATGCTGAAAAAAAGATTCTAACATTGCCCTACAAAAAGAAGAAAATCACATTGCAGGACATTATCATGAAGTCAGAATCAGAAGTCACGTCATCTGAAGACTTCAAAGAAATATCAAAGGTGATGTTGCAGGGAAATGAGAAATCAACACAGACAATACATAAAGAATTCGATAAGGTTATTGCAGATAAAGAAGAAGATATCTCTAGTCTAAGACATCATAATTAGAAATCACTTCTGCAAATCAAGAAAGCAAAGGATAAAGTTCAACACAATCAAAAGTTAGAAGAGGAGAATTGAGATCTTCAAAAAGAATTATCAAGCAAGGACGAAGAAAGCTCTTCATTAAAAAGGGTTAATCAAGAATTGCTAGAGCAATTAAGAAGCTTAAAATAAAGAGAGCACAAAAATCAAGTAAATCAATATGACGTCCTCAAGTCAAAATATAAGGAAGAACTCTTACACTTAATTAGGACATGCTTATACAAGTCAGGAAGCAAAAGCAAGAGAATAAATCTTTACAAGAAAAGTTAGATTGCAAGGGATCAATTGTTGACAAAGAAATGATGACTGGCGCAATAGAGGTGATCAAAGGCTCAAATTCAAACATCAGAAAAGGGAAGCAATACAAAGCTCGTCAATGCACAAAAATTCAGAAGAACAATCATATTGTCACATCGCTACAAGCATCAACAAAAAATGGTTCCGAAAAACAATCACAAAAGTCGTTAGAAGCACCAAAAGTTGAAGTTCTTCTAAACACTGTAAATTTTCCTTTAATATTCAAACTAGGGCTAACAGTGCATGCAAAATCTCTACTGATAACCACACATGGATATCTTTTACAGTATGCAGCGGAATATAAAACTTAGAAATAAATCACATCACATCACAATATTGACACTATTATGCTGGGTATGGAAATCCTTGGAAAAACCCAAGATGGGAAATAGTGTTATCGGAACCGGCAAAACCGGCCGGTTTGACCGATTCACAGGGTTGACCGGTCCGATCACATAAAAAAATTTAAAAAACCGGATTCTGGACCAAACCAGGCACTGAACCGGCTGGTTCCGTACTCTGCTGTACGGCCGTGTGCTAGGTACCCACGTTTTGTCAAATTTAAAAAAACAAAAACAAAAATACCATGAATTAATACCATGTTTGAACATCTCTTCCTGAAAACCCCCATTTGCTGTGCTGGTGATGTTCATTTCCCAATAACCCTGTCTGATATGCAAGTCCCAGAAGATGTGATATTGCATGTTATCATTATGTAAAAGGTAGTGTTACGGGATTAAACCCTGAAACCCCTAATGCTGATATGCAAGTCTGTATATGGACAGCCTACCCTCAGGCTAGCTGTGTTGTATACGTGCTGCAACATGAATATATTATTGTTCCATATTCTGTCCACTTTGTCATGTAATGTGCATGTTCACTTATAAAATTATACAATTACATCATGGTGTTGAATTTGTGGAAAAGCAGCAAGATGACCTCTTGATGATTTCAAGTTTCAGCATCCTTCATGATATCGTGAAAATAAGAGCAGTTGTTTGCAGTGAAGCATGGTATCAATGCAGGTGCAAACTATTAGGGAAACATCTGATTATAAGTCATTTGCAGGCTGATACCATATGTTAGTATGTAAATTGTATTGTCACTACTGATTATAGAAAATTAATATTAGCTTGAAGTGTACCATATAGATAAAGATAATGTCCTGGTTTGGATTCATATGTATGCACATGAATATATATGTTTTTTTACAAAATATGAATATTTTATTTATTTTTTAGTCAGCCGGTTTTTTACCCGGTTTTTTGCCGGTTCCGGTTCGGTTTTCGTTCCGGTTCACATTTTGGGCTTCGCCGGTTCGATGACCCGTCCGGTTCCGATAACATTGATGGGAAAATCAATGCAACAGTCAGATATAGATTTTATTATGAGAAAATATGGAACGTTACAATCACTGCAAATTCACCCAAACTCGACGAATGCAGTTACACGACAGAACACTGGGTAAAACCCCAGCTAAACCTCAACACCCTTCGGCGTGAGTGTACGACCCAGCTGTACGAAGCTCGATGATCCTGTTTGCTCGCTCCTCCGTCTTCCTAGCAAAATCCTCTGTCTGACTTTCTCTCCTTGTTTGTATCTTGTCTCTGTCGGAATACAAGTGTGTGTTCTTTCCACCAATTGATCTCTCTTTTATAACTTTAGGTAATGCAAAAACCCTAATTTCACTTTCACTTTAACTAGTGGTAAAGCAAAAACCCTAATTTCACTTTCACTTTAACTAGTGTTTCACTAAAGTTAATTTAGATCACTTTAATTTATTTTCCAAAGTAAACTTAGGAAAAGTAAATTAAATACAACTGGTTTCCTAATTTAAGTCTTCTGCATGCAAGAAGACCTTCCTTGTTGCTGCTAGTTTAACACTCCCTCTCAACGAGGAAGGGATTTGGTAGTAACCCCAACTTATCTCTGAACTTCACAAAGCTCTGTCTGCAAAGTGCCTTGGTGAAAATGTCTGCCACTTGCTCATCTGTCTGTATGTACTCCAAACGAATGGTTCCCCTCTGAACACAATCTCTCAAGAAGTGGTACCTGATGTCTATGTGTTTGCTTCGGTCACGGAAAAATGGATTCTCAGATAGCTTGATGCCACTCTGATTGTCACAGTGAACTACTGTAGCCTCTAGCTCACACTCGAACAACCGTGCAAGTAACTTCCTCAGCCACATACCCTTACAAGCAGCCATGCTGGCTACCATGTACTCAGCCTCTGCTAAGCTCAATGCAATTGACTTCTGCTTCCTGTTGAACCAATAGACAACCCCTGATCCAATGCTGAAACAACAACCTGAGGTACTGTTTTGGTCATCTACACATCCTGCCCAGTCAACATCTGTGAAACCTGCTAACTTTACACTCCCCCTGCGCTCATAAACCAATCCATACTCCACTATACCTCTGATGTAGCGAAGTATGTGCTTCGCAGTCGTCCAATGCACTCTCTGAGGGTCCACCATGAAATGACTCAAAGAGTTAACTGCAAAGTTGATGTCTGGTCTAGTGTTGACCAGATACATAAGTGATCCGATAAGATGACGATACAAGGTAGGATCAAATCCGTCTGATCATGATGCATCGATCTTCCTCCAGTTGGAAACTAGAGGTATGGTCATAGGCTTGCAGTCCTCCATCCTGAATCTCTTCAAGATCTCTACTGCATACTTCCCCTGTCCAATGAAGAAGTATCCATCTCTCTGCCAAACCTCCAAGCCCTAAAAGTAATGCATCAGCCCAAGGTCCTTCATCTCAAACTCCACTGCAAGATTAGACTTGCAATCTCCAATCAGCCTCTCATCTCCTGTCAAAAAGAGATCATCCACATATAGGACCAGTATGAGAGGCACCTCACCTGTCAAGAAGTATAGGTTGTGGTCAGCCTCACTCCACTGAAATCCCATCTCCCATAGATAGCTGTCAATCCTCGAGTATCATGCTCGAGGTGCTTGCTTAAGCCCATTAAGAGCTCTATGTAGTCTGCATACATGTGACTCCCTGTCCTCCACATCAAATCCCTTTGGCTGCTCAATATATACCTCCTCCTCTATCACTCCGTTGAGGAAGGCAGTCTTGACGTCCATCTGATAGACACGCCAACCCATCTCAACTGCTAGTGAGATAATGGTCTGAATGGAAGAATACTTGGAAATAGGGGCGAAGGTCTCCTCATAATCAATACCCTCCTTCTGTGAAAACCCCTTTGCCACGAAGTGCGCCTTGTACTTCTCCATGCTTCCCTCTGTTGCATGCTTCACCTTGTAGATCTATTTGGATCCCACCACCTTTTTCCCTTGTGGCCTCGGCACAACCTCCCATACCTGGTTTTTCATAAAGGAGTCATACTCCTCGACCATGGCCTCTTGCCACACATCATGTTGTGCATCCTCCTCGAAGCTGGAAGGTTCAGAGTTAATCAACTTTGTCATCAGTGCCATATAACTAAGCCTCTTTGGTGGTACACTCCGTCTGAAAGATCTCTGTGGAGGATCAACGTGCCTGGAAACCTGTACTGTGGACCTAAACCACTTAGGCCTTGGCCTAGTGTCAACCTGCTGCGGCTGCTGGATATCCGTCTCCTGCTGTAGCTCATCCTCCAATGACTGTAGGATCCTGTCCACTTGACTTCCTCTGACCACTAGAACTTGTTCTCTGTGTCTGTATCTGTACCTGTACATTTGGCTCCTCCAACTTGACCTTCGACTCCTATGCTGGCTGCTGCTCTAATGGCAAGTCCAGAGATCTCCGCAAGGCCCTGTCCTCATCGAACTGGACATCCTTGCTCACAATGATCCTCTTGCGAGCATGAATGTAAACTCTATATGCCTTCGAAATCTCGCTGTAACCAACAAGTAACCCCTTCTCTCCAGAGGGTCCAGCTTCTTCCTATTGTCAGCATGAACATGACAATAACAAACATTGCCGAATATGCGAATGTGACTCACATCTGGCCTAGTTCCTGTGAAGACCTCCTTTGGTGTCTTCCTCCCCAAAGCTGTGCGGGGACACCTGTTCTAAATGTATACTGCAGTCCTGTATGCCTCAACTCAGAGGATTAGTGGTAATCCCTGATCAAATAGCATGGCCTTGGCTGCTCCAACCATAGTCCTGTTCTTCCTCTCTGCAACTCCATTCTGTTGTGGGGTATGGGGCACAATGTGCTCCTTCTTGATCCCCTCAACCGAACAATACTCCATAAACTCATTGGAAGTGTACTCACACCCATTGTCTGTCCTCAACACCCGAATCTTCTTTCCTGTTTGGTTCTCCACAAGAGTCTTGAACTCTTGGAACCTCTCAAAGACCTCTGACTTGGCCTTCAGGAAATAGATCCAGGTCTTCTTGGAATAGTCATCAATGAAGGTTACGCAGTAACTGTAACCATTGAACGAATAGACACTCATAGGTCTGCATACATCAGCATGCACCAAGTCCAAGGGCTCCTTAGACTTGTGCTCACTCTATGGGAAAGGCTTCCTGATGTTCTTCCCCAAAGCACAACCCTTGCAGTGGTTATGCTTTCCCTCTTGTACCTGAGGAACTCCAATGATTGCTTGTCTCAAATGCTTCAGTGCTCCATGGTGTAAGTGTGCCATCCTATGCCACAACTCACCCTGACTGTCGCTGCTGCTGACTAGAGCCTTTGCAGGCTCAAAGTATAATCTGTACACTTTCCTGCTCCTTCTGCCAATCACCCAATCCAAGCTCCTATCTGACCCCTTGGGCCTGATATACACTCTATGGTCACGAAACTTCACCTGATATCCCTTGTCCTCCAGAGTGGAGACTGATATAAGGTTCTTGGTCAGTCCTAGAACATATAACACATCAACAAAACTGAGGGGTTTGCTAGACTCCCTCTCAAATGAAATAGTTCCAACTCCTTGCGCTTGATACCGTGCATCATCACCCAGCTCAACGTGGATCCCTATTCCACCCTCCTGAAAGTCTCTGAAGAATCTTTTCTGTCCAGTCATGTGACTAGATGCTCCACTGTCAATGTACCATATGTTGCTCCCTTTGGTGCTTTCCATGCAAGCTATCAAGCAAAACTCCTCATTGAAGTTCTTGTTGAACTCATCCACCTTTGCAGATCCAGCCATCTGAGTGTTACTCTTCTTCTTCCTATCTGGGCACTGGGAAGCAAAGTGTCCCTGCTTGTGGCAGATAAAACACTTGACCTTTGACACGTGAAGGTTCTTCTTACCATCCTTCTTCCTCTTTGCCTTCCCCTTGCTCTTCCCTGTAAGGGCTAGAGCCTCCTCATCCACAATCTGTGGGGCACTGCTGGATGAGCCTGATCCTTGACCCATGCGGGTCTCCTCCTGCACAAAGTCATCCCATAGTCTTTGCCAATCAGGGAGCTTCTCCCTAGCCACAACACCTTTGACAAAGGTGTCCCATGGCTTAGAGAAGCCATTGAGGGCTATCCGAACTAGCTCCTTATCCACTATCTTAGAGCCAACAACTCCAAGTTCATCCCTGATTTGTGTGAGCCTCGTGAGATAAGGCACCACTCCTTGGCCATCTTGGTGCTGCTCATCCTCTCTTGCAACACCATCTTCCGGTTCTCGTTCTTGCTTTGGTACAGACTCTCCAAAGCCGTCCACATCTCTGTTGTGGTCTTCTTACTAGAAAGGTGAGGAACTATATGGTCCTTCACTCCATCCATGATAATCAACATGGCTCTGGAATCAATCTTCTTCCAAGCTGCTAGATCTATCGGATATGTGGGTGGAACCTTCGTGGAGTCAATGTGCTCCTCTTCATCATTGTCATCTAGGATCCTTGTGATCCTTTCTTTCCATGTAGGAAAGTTTTGAGCACCCTGGAGTCTATCCTCAACTCTCAACTGCATGGCCATTGCGAAGTGTTACTTGTCAAACCCTAGATGTCCAATCTAAGTTTGTGTCTTCAATAGATCTGCCCCTGATCTATCACTGCTGTTGCAAATCTCTCGGCTTTAGCTCATCAGAGCTCTGATACCATGTAAATTTTCCTTTTATATTCAAACTTGGGCTAACAGTGCATGCAAAATCTCTATTGATAACCACACATGAATATCTTTTACAGTATGCAGCGGAATATAAAACTGAGAAATAAATCACAACATCACATCACAATATTGACACTATTATGTTGGGTATGGAAATCCCCGGAAAAACCCAAGATGGGAAAATCGGTGCAGCAGTCAGATATAGATTTTATTACGAGAAAATATGGAACGTTACAATCACTGCAAATTCACCCAAACCTGGCGAATGCAGTTACATGGCAGAATCGCTGGGCAGAACCCCAGCTAAACCTCAACACCCTCCTGCGTGAGTGTACGACCCAGTTGTATGAAGCTCGGTGATCCTACTGCTCGCTCCTCCGTCTTCCCAGCTAAATCCTCTGTCTGACTTTCTCTCCCTGTTTGTATTTTGTCTTTGTCGGAATACAAGTGTGTGTTCTCTCCACCAATTGATCTCTCTTTTATAACTTTAGGTAAAGCGAAAACCTTAATTTCACTTTCACTTTAACTAGTGGTAAAGCAAAAACCCTAATTTCACTTTCACTTTAACTAGTGTTTAACTAAAAAGTTAATTTAGATTGCTTTAATTTATTTTCCAAAGTAAACTTAGGAAAAGTAAATTAAATACAACTGGTTACCTAATTTAAGTCTTCTGCATGCAAGAACACATGCATGCAGGAAGACCTTCCTTGTTGCTGCTAGTTTAACAAACACTTCCCAAGCGACTCAAGTACCATATCGCCATCCAAATCACAAGAGTTGTTATAATCGATGACAAGCTCAAAAGGAAAATTACCAGTATTATTCCTACAAAGAGCAAAGACAAAATCAACAACTTTAGACAATTGATCAACAAACAATTCCATTAAAGGTAAATCTTGGATGGACCACTTCACAAATGACACAACATTTCCACACAATGTTTAAAAGAACGTACCGTGTCATTTCGTCAAGTGTTGTAACTACCAACACACAATGTCACAAGAAAGCATTACGAGCAAGAACAGGGGACAAAGTCTTCCATAATTATGCTTTGAGGACAAAGCAATTCTAAGGGAGAGATAATGCAATGAACACAATACATAATAAATAAACATTAATAAATATTAATAATTAAATAACTAATACTTAATGAAGAGATACCTTGATTAAAGGTTATGCCTCTTTATGAAAGGGCACCAACATGGGTATTTATACAAGTGTCATTCTTATTGTAATATCATCTCTTATTTTATCAAGCATATATTTCATTATATTCTTGGATTACTGTTGGCTTATCTACGCTAGTTATTTCTATAAGAAACGAAGTTTCTTCGTTCCAATGACCCTCTCTCCCTAGGGGCACATCTAAAGGTGCACTGGTACTGGTACCAAGTAACACTCTTCTATTAGAAGAGAATGACCTCTAGGACATCGTGAAGGATGTGGTAGCTCCGTCGACAGATCTGCAACTTTTGGCAGCTCACAAGAAGAAAGAAGTGAGAGCCAAGCGGATGATCATGGATGTAATAAAGGATCATCTGATCCCTCATGTAGTTGAGAAGAAGACGACGAAAGATATGTTTTATGCTTCGGTTAGCCTTTACCAGAGTGAGAACAATAACTGAAAGATGATTTTGCACAACAAACTCAGATTTCTTGAGATGATTGTTTCAAACACTGTCACCAGTTACCTGATGAAGGTCACATAGATTTGTGACCAACTTGCAACAGTTAGTAAACATGACACTGAATGGGTTCCCACTGCAATGGGAAACATTTGTTTAGGGTATTTGTGCTCGGAAGGATCTTCCCAACTAGGAAAGAGTAGGGGGTGATTGTATCCAAGAGGAGACTCGGATGGAGTCAAAGGTCAACAAACATGGAGGTGACAACGACCGCGCGCTCATTGGTCAACCAAAGAAAGGAAAAAGGCAAAGGACCCAACAAGGGTAAGGCAAAGAGTGAGGAGTTAGCCTCACAGTTAGGGAAAAAGGACTTGACTAAAATCAAGTGCTTCATATGTCAGAAGAACAACCATTATGCATCATAGTGCCCAGTGCCTGAAGAAGAAGGGTAAATGGAATCAACAGCCTCCAGTGAAACTTAGATGAACGAATTTGCCTCCAAGTTCAAGAAGGATTTCTTGATGGTATCTTGCCTCTCTTCCAGCACAATTTCGAAGAACGCATGGTATGTGGACAATGGAGCATTGAGGCGTATGCTATTAGTTCGAGAGTTATTTTCAAGTCTAGAAGAGCAAAACTCTGGAGTTTAGGTCGAGCTTGGTGATGATGCCAAGAATCTAGTAGCAGGAGTTGATACCATTCCTTTCCAACTCCAGTCTGGAAACTCTTTAGACATTGATGATGTGTTATTTGTTCTAGGTCTTGAGAATAATCTGCTTTCAGTTTCGGTCATGGAAGATAAGGGCTTTGTGTAGAGTTCAAGAACGAGCAAGTCCTCATTAGACCAAAAGAGCCTATCCCAGGATCAACTCAAGTAATTGGGGTTAGAGAAGGAAATTTGTATAGTTTGCAAGGTAAAATTATTTGAGCCCTAGTTCATAGCACAAAGAACTTTTACGAGTTATGGCATAAGAGGTTGAGGTACCTACATCACTGGACGTTGCCTATGCTGAGGGAGATTGTCACAGGTCTTCTAGAGTTCAACATTGAGTAGCAGGGTGTGTGCAGAGGATGCACGCTTGGCAAGCATGCCAAGTTGTGAGCACAAATCTAAAAGGATCCTAGATCTAGTGCATTCAGATTTGTGTGGACTGATGTTAGTAGCATCAATCACAAGAAGCATGTACTATGTTTCCTTCGTTGATGACTTCTCTCGCAAAACATGGATTTATTTCTTGAAGACAGAGGGTGAAGACTTCAATAGGTTTTAGGAGTTCAAGGCTCTTGTGGAGAACCAAACAAGGAAGAAGATCAAGGTTTTGAGATAAGAAAGTGGGGTGGAGTACATCTCCAATGATTTTGAGGAATTTTGCAAGGATGTGGGAATCAAGAGGAAGTACACTGTTCCTTACAACCCACAACAGAACAAGGTTGCAATGTAGAAGAACTAATCCGTCATAGGGATTGATAAGGACATGATACGTGACCTGGATTTGTCGATGTTTCTATGGGCATTAGCATGCGATGCAACAATATACATCCAGAATAGGTGTCCTCATAGGGTTTTGGGGACAAGCCACCAGAGGAGGCATTCATTGGTGTGAAGCCAAAAGTGAGTCGTTTTCGCGTCTTTGGCTGTCTAGTTTACATCCATATTCCAATGGAGAAGAGGACCAAGTTAGAGCCCTCCAACAAGAAGGGTTTATTTGGTAGCTACATTGAGAATTCAAAGGTTTACAAGATCTATATTCCAAAAGAGATGAAGACAATTGTAAGCAGGGATGTAAAGTTTGAGGAATACTTTGCATCTGGTAAGTCTCATGAGTCATTACTAGTGATGGAGGATGAGGAGCAAAAAGCTCTGAAGGCTGAGCTAGGGTCACCAACGACTTCCAAATTGGGGCAACAACCTTCAGATGCAGAGGAGGAGCCACTGGATCCTTCTAGTTCTGTCAAGAGACCTCGATGGTTCACTTAGAAATTGAGGGATGCTTAGGAGCAAGTTGAGGTTCCTAGGAGCACATCCAGGGAGAGTAGACCTCCAAAGAAGTTTTTGAACTGTATTGCATTGATGAGCAACATCATAGATTTCGAGCCTTCCAGTTTTCAGGAGGCAACCAACTAGTAGGTATGGAGGGATGCCATGGTGAAGGAGTACACCTCCATCATGAAGAGTGATGCTTGGGACATTGTGCCTAGACCGAAGGGGACGTCAGTGGTAGACTTTCAGATGGTTCTTCAAGATCAAGCATGCAGTTGATGGCAGCATAGAGAAATACAAAGCGGGGTTTGTGGCGAGAGGGTTCTCCTAGAGAGAGGGAGTGGATTTTGAGGAGACATTTGCTTGAAGTATACTTCCAGTAGAGTACTGATGTCTTTAGTCTCCATCATGGGATGGAGGATACATCAGATGGATGTGAAGACAACTTTCCTCAATGGGATAATTGAGGAAGAAGTGTAGTAGCCTTAGGGCCTCGAGGCCAATGTGAAGCAGTCCTATATGTGCTGGTTGAAAAAGGCCTTATATGGACTCAAGTAGGGACCGAGAGCATGGTATCCAAGGATTGATGGATACCTGCAAAGCATGGGTTTCACCAAAAGTGAAGCAGATCCCAACCTATATTTCATATTTGTTGAGGTTTATCTACTCATTTTTGTGCTATATGTAGATGACTTGTTTCTCATAGGTTCAAAGAAGCTCATTGCAGGGTGCAAGACAAATATGGCATCTGTGTTTGAGATGAAGGAAATTGGCTTGATGCATTACTTCTTGGAGTTAGAGGTTTGGTAGAGACCAGGGGAGATTTCCTTAGGCAGGGTAAGTATGCGGTTGAGATCTTGAAGAGATTTAAAATGAAGGACTGTAGGTCCATGGCCACTCCTATGATCACTATTCTGAAGGTCACTACTTCAGATTCATATATGGTGGATCCCATGTTGTACAAACAATTGATAGGTTCCTTCATGTATTTGGTCAACACTAAGCCGGATATATGTTTTGCAATGAATGCCTTGAGCCAGTTCATGGTGGCGCTGAGTAAGGAGCATTGGGTAGCAGCAAAACATGTGCTTAGATACTTGAGGGGCATTATGGAGTATGGATTGAGATATTTTGGAGATGGTGAAGTGAAGTTGCATGGGTATACAAACTTCGACTGGGAAGGCAGTGCATTCGACAGGAAGAGAACCTCAGGATGCTGCTTCAACTTGGGATCAACGATGATATCTAGGTTTAGCCGAAAGCAGACTTTCGTGGCACTCAGTTCAGCAGAGGCAGAGTATATGGCAGTGAGTATAGCCAGTTGTGAGGTCATCTAGTTATTTGATTAGGAGTATAGCTTTGCATCTTGCTTATATAGTTATTTGATTAGGAGTTGGATTCCACAATGATTTATTGTGATAATCAAAGTTGTATCAAACTCCTTGAGAATCCAATTTCATGACAATTCCAAGCATATTGAGATAAGATATCACTTCATTCGAGATAGGATTCAGAAGGGAACAATGAAGCTCCTGTATGTACCTACAGATTCATAGGTTGCAGATATTTTGACCAAGCCCTTAATGAAATGGAAGTTTGAAGCTTTCTGAGACAACCTTGGATTGGTGCATAATTCCTTCCTCGCTAAGAGGGAGTGTTGATGTTTTATAGCTTAGGCAAAAACTTCTACATAGGTTAGGTGTTAAACATGCGAGAAGTCATCCAAAAAATCTATTTTGTAATTCACTTTTTTATAAAGTGACAGTCTTTTAATTAGAAGTTGAATCTAATAAAGTATATTTTAATGCAATAGTGATTTTGACTAATCTCAACTGTTGATCTCATCGTGAGATTAGGTTAAAGGTAGATTACGGTTTTAGCTAAAGTATAAAGGCATGTCAAATTAGAGGGAAAAGACACATTCATTCTTTACGAAGACGATTTTGTCCGAAGATGAAGAAAGAGACCAAGAGAAACGAAAAACATGGCAAAAGAGAGATCGATTGGCAAGTTCAATAGAGTGAAGAATAGAGCAGAATCAACATTTTCGTACAGTCTTATGGATAGATACGTATGGATCCGTACAGCCATGCAGATAGGCTGTACAGGCTATACTACTGTGCAAATAGATCTGGCAGCAACTTCGCAGATCTGTTTATCGTTTTTCCTCATTGGCAGGCAAAAAATCTTCTGTTTGAGGTATCCTTGTAAATTTTGAATATTAATGATAAACTGATTTTGAAGGACAGATTTTCGAATTCCGTGTTTTATACATTCGTTGTTTGTTTTCCAGCTATATGTGTGATTAATGTATGCTCAGAATTATTTATGTTTTTTTTTGTAATTTAGCTCTTACATTACATTTTCACAAGAAAATACTTAAGTGTATAGATACTAGATAGCCCTGGTACTGACCCTCTTTGTCAGAGAATATGTTCAGTTTTGTGAGTCAAAAAGAGACTGCAACCATTGTTCAGAAAATTTTCCTAACTACTGCTATTGGCCGATGTACATAAAGACTGATATGTTCCAAAAAATTCCCCAGTTGACAATCATTAACAGAAAAACCACTAACATAGACTACTAATAGAGATCAAAGGGAAAGAGCCATGTCGAATTCGTAAAAAATCTATGGTCCCGAAGCTACCGAGACTTTTTCGAGGTGCCAGGAGCCATTCTTTGTTGTTGCAGGGGTGGCTCTTCCTCCACCTGGAAAAGGTTTGAAGATTCGTGCTTGCCATCCCCAGAAGGAGGCTTAGTTGGCTTGACATCCATTGCTACAGTGACCGCCTCTAGTTTTGATTCCTCTTCCTTAATGGCTTGCCCATTGGTGCCTAAGTTTCTCGAGATTTGAATAATCATCTCCTCCATCACCGCAACCGGGCTCGAATTACCCTCTTCAGACTCCATGACTATTGCTAGAAGCAGAGAGGAGAGGTTGAACAATTCTACTAAGTCAGCACACCAATCGATCATCACTTGCACTCTGTGCTCTAGCTCTTGTATTCTGGTTTGCATGTCACTGTCCAGGTCCCGAATTTCATGCCTGATATCCAACAACATGTTCATCATGGACCCTAATTGTCGAGCTAGGGTCATCTCTCTTGCCTCAGGTGTGAGTGGAGTGAGAACCACCTCTTTGGCTAGGAGCACGTTGGCGTTCCCTCACTATCATCACACTAGCTCTGCCACCCTCACACACCTTCTCGATTTGTACACCAACACATGTTATAGTGGTATCGACACCGAGAACTGGACACTTGGGGCTTAGCTTCCCTATAAATAACCCATCTTCACTACTAGATGGCGAGACTGCCGTCTCGTCAATCCTTCCCGTAGCCATAAATGCAGATGAATGCTCCATGTGATGTTGAGCATGCCATCCCTTGAGAGGGGGGCATGGTAAATGCCCACCCTGCGTGTACACCGCCGCCAGCTCCTGTGACGTCCATTCACCATTAATGCACTGAGATTAATTTGATGGAAATTCATCTGGGGGAATTTATTTATGTTATTATGTAAATTTTAAGATCTGAATTTATTTGATAAAGAGGCATAGGACATTAGTCATCTAGGGCTTGGGAAATTTAACATTTAGAAATTTCTTATGTACAGTTGATTCATGTCAATACAATTCAGTCTATATTTTTTCAAAGGATAACTAAAAATAAATGTGCAGTGAAATTTTCGGCATATTTTCTTGTAAACCAGCTCAGTTTGAAATCCCTTTTTGTAGCAGTAGCATTGTTTGGTTTGCAAAAGTACTTTTGATTACCCTTCAATTACGGTTCTTTCTTTTGTATTCCATCCTGAAACCTTCGCCAACAGTGCATTCAATCTGATCCAAATGTTAAATCTATATGCTAATGTTATGGGATGATATACCTATTAGCAACTTCATTTACTATAGAATCTCTGTTATTTGACAGGATGTTATGCTACATTTTTTGAATTTTCTTCCCCATACCCCTTAAAGTTGTATAGAACTACAACCTTTGAAGGTCAATTTCTCAGACATCAATTTGATATCACCAAGAGTAGTGAGGTGCATTTACAACACAGTATGATAGAGATGTTGTCACATGGGTATNTATATATATATATATATATATATATATATATATATATTCACAGCCTCGACAATTGTTGTCGGGGCTCAGTACATCCATATATATATATATATATTCACAGCCTCGACAATTGTGGTCGGGGATCAGTACATCCATAGTAACAATTCTAGGGGGCTCACCTGAAGGGGCCTCGCCCTATCAACTCCAGTTTTGGGAGCCTAACCCCGAAGGACCCAGAGAGTTGGATTCATGAGAATTGAACCTCTGACCTCAATATCAATGGTCTTTGGACTTAGACTCCAACCGATTGAGCTACCCCTTGGGGATTATATTTATAACAAATATTAATAGTAAAACTAGAGAAATATAGCTACAAATGGAAATAAAAATATCTCTCTATATGAAAGATAGAGATTTGATGTATACACCTAATATAAAGTGCTATAGAGAGATAAAAAGGGAGATACCAAATTTACATATAAATGGAAATACTCTAGATATGATATTTACATATAAATATTGTCACAATGCGAGTATAAATATCTTGACAATAATTAAAATAATATTTTTACATATTCATATCTGCCTAAGTTGTGAGTTTTTTGTTCTATGGAGTTGAGTGAGACTACAACCAACCTAGATCTACCTTAAATGTTAAAAAAAATTACACCTCAAGAGATTTGATCCCTCTTGGTTCTTGATAGATCCAGAGTTAAGATGGATCTATGCTGGTTCCTAGCTCTATCCCACTCAATTCTTGCAATAGATTTTGAATGTGCTATTAAATTCTACATTGTAGGCACTTTACCCAATGTTTTCTTGTATCTAATCTGATAGTGGATTCTTGTATAGAATATTGCTTAATAGCACAACCAATTTATTTTGTGTTAGTTAAGTTTCTCAGAGAAGTGAGAAAACTTGGTGGTCCTTACTAACCATTCAAGAGAGTAATATATTATATTATTTTTTACAAGTAGCTGTTAATGCTTTTGGGTCACCTTCGGATGCCATGACCTTTTTGCCTTCATATAGGGTAACTACTATTGGTGTAAAGCAGTGGTTCCCCCTCTCATTGACCCTCTTTGGGATCTACATTGATGAGTTGGAGTCATTCCTCCATGGGAATATCTAGGTTGGGGATGGTTTCCTTCTACTTTTTAGCTGTTTATTTCCCTGCTCCCTTTTGCTAATGACTTAACCTTGCTAGCTTCTACTCCCAAGGGTCTATTTTTGTGACCTTCAAAAATTGATATCAACCTAGGTAAAACGAAGGTCATGATCTTCAATGCATCGAAGAGCTTTCTCTTTGACCTGCATTTCTACTTCCTAGGGGCAAAGATCAAGATGGGAATGACCAAATAGTATAGAATAAACGACAACAGTAAACGTGAAATAAACAACAGGAAACACAAAAAGTTTAGATATGCCATTTATGAACAATCAGTAGAATTTTTCCTAATGTTTATGAACATTTTAAAATTATACTTATATATATATATATTAAAATAATTTATGTTATTTTCCCATTCTTTTAGAATTTTGGAAGGGGTTTTTCTAATACTTGTACCTTTTCCATGTGGCAAGTGACATGGTAGCAACAAAAAGTGATTGGACGATGCAATTGATATCTAAAGTATCCTCTATAAATGTTTGCAATGGTCATGAAATGTCCCATAGTTGTGGTAAGAGTTCAACTTGGTCTTGTTACCTCAAAAAATAGCACTCTTCCATGACCAGAGGTAAGTGGGCCCAAATGCAATATGTGGACTCAAACAAGATAGGTGGACCTAGTGGACCCAATGCTATGATCGACAACTCTTCAAGGAGGTACACCCAATGTCACCTCAATGTAAGCCCCTTCCTCATTAGGCCTTGCTTCTTCAACCATGGGAGGCTCCCCGATTAATGTAAGAATAAACATGTAAGATACCAAAAGAAAGCAGTTCTATCCCTACAAGACCTTCTCACCGTTAGTAGACGAGTGCCTTATGGAGTCAACGAAAAATATACACAATAAACTTTTTGACTTGGAAGGCAAGGAGCAATGATAAATATGTAATGATACCAAGTATATTTTTGCAGTAAAATCCAGCAAGATAAAACACAAGATATTTTTCAAACCAACTGTTAGTATTACGCAAAATTTACCTCCTGACAACTAGCTACAGGGGGCGCATCAATCCCCCGTAGGGCACCCCTTTTTTGGTGGATGAAAGATGTGTTTCAATGCTGATTTATACTTCAGACCTGCAATTAGTTGCAGTCAAGGTGAACCAGAAATAGAAGGGCCTCAAATCCCCCCAGGGTCATCTTGGGTAACCTAGGATTTGAGCCAATCTTCCTCAAACCCCTAGGGTTTGACTTTTCCTTTGAAATGAACCTGCAATTGCACTTCAACCAGTTTTGAAAACAACCCTAAGGGTTGACATCACCTAATCCTAGTATGATGTCACCTCCTTTAGGACACTTTTAGGGCTAAAAAGTGACTTTTTTGCAAGGTTTTTCAACTTTATAGGGTTTGCAAAAGATTTCACAAGATCTGAAATTTACTTCTGTAATTAACTCCAAAAATAAAAAATATTTTTTGGATTTCTTAAAAAATATAATTTTTTTAGGGTTTTTCACAATATTTGTTTTTTTTAAATATTTTTTTTGTGATATATACTACATAAATTTGATAAAAGAGATTCCGAGGGAAGATGAGGGAATAAGACGTAAGTCTCTTCCCTTCAAGGCCACTGAGGAATTGTGGTTAGCGTTCCTCTCGAGAATTGACAATCCTTTTTTGATGAATTAGGGAAAAATCAAGAAACCCAAGGTTGTCTTGGTCTTTACCTTATTAGGGCAAAGAGAGGTTCCAAAGCCCTAGCAAGAGAGACCCTCCAAGAAGGGATGTCTCACTTACAAGACAATGTTATCATGCATAAAAAACCCTAATTAACTCTTACCTTGGATGTCTCTAACATTGCAAGAAAAGAGAACTAGAGATCCTACCACAAAACAAGAGCAAAGAAGAAGAGAGTAACGCTCTCAAGAATTCTTTTCCTTAGACAAGCCTTGCAAAATTTAGTAAAACCTTCAATCCCCAAAAGATCACCACATTGTTAAAGTTAGTGTAGCTGCGAGACCCATTCTCAGGGAGGATGGTACCCTAGTCAGTTAACTAGGGCAGAGTAAGACCCTAGAAGGTACCCTAGGCCCCCCAGTAGTCTCCTGGGGTTCTTGGTCAAGGACCAAACAATTTGATGCCATGGCAAAGCCCCTAGCGTGTGGCTAGGGTCCCTATGTGCCTCTAGGGTATTTTGGTATGGGACCAAGGACACAATGTGCTGTACGTCGTACAGGTAGAGGCAAAGACATTCCTGGTTTGGGACCTGGTAGACTCTTCGTTTGGGACCAAGCAGGTCCTGCAGGTGGTTGATCAACTTTCAGTTTGGGACTGAAGCTCAGCTTAGCATTGAGGGCCATTCTCTGGGAGAATGGAGGCACCTGGTCAGTTACCAGGAATTTGATTCAGTCTGGGATTGAAGCTTAGCTTAGTACTGAGGACCATTCTCTGGGAGAATGGAGGTACCTCGTCAATTACCAGGAATTTGATTCAGTCTGGGACTGGAACTCAGCCTAGGATTGAGAGCCATTCTTTAAGAATGGAAGAAAATGTGTGATGTCCTCTCTCCTAATCGTTACTGCTAGGTAGCTTCTCAAGGGACTGTCCACCCCTTGATGATGTCACTAGCACCTAACTCTTATGAGCAGTATTGAGGACCAAAGGATCGAACCATTCGGTTTGGATCTTCCCCTTATACAATGATGATAAAATATATGAAACAGTGTACCTTGAGAGAGAAAAAAGATTAAAGTCCTTGGTCTTGTTGGTCCTATAGGTAAATGTTTGTTCACCCTTATTCACCTTGATCTTGTGGGTTGTTTTATTGTGGCCCCCTTTGTTGACTCATGGTCCTTTATCTTACTTGGTCCTAGCACTCTTATTGTGTGTGTACCCTTGTCATGATGACTCTCACCTTATGGGTTTTCGGTACACTAACCTGAGTCCCTTTTATCTTTTGGTTGGACCATTTACCTTATGACTTTATTATAAAAGTTTACTTTCTGGTTTTATTAATAAAACCTTTATGGCTTTATTAATAAAGACATTTAGACCATTTATTTATCTTATGGTTTTATTTGGACCTTTGGACCCTTTATTCTACCCTAAGTCATTTTCACTACCTTTGGACTTTTGGTTAATCTATTTTTATATAGTCACAATATGAGTTTTTATCCAAGAAGTAGATCAGGTTCTTACCCGTGGTTGATTGTCTCCTTCTTGCAACTACTACTGCGTGACTCTCCTTCGCGACTGCTGCTGCTGATTGTGACTGGGACTATCCCGTGTTTTATTTCTGATCCACGTGGCTCTTGCATGACTATCCTTGCGTGACTGTTCTTCCCGCGTGAATATTCGTCCAACGTGACTGGATTCTCCCCGCGTGAATATTCGTCCAACGTGACTGGATTCTCCCCGCGTGACTGCTTCATCCGCTAGCGTGACTGCTCCCCATTCACCCGCGTGACTGCTCCCCATTCGCCCGCGTGACTGCTTCATCCGCTAGCGTGACTGCTCCCCATTCACCCGCGTGACTGCTCCCCATTCGCCCGCGTGACTGCTTCATCCGCTAGCGTGACTGCTCCCCATTCACCTGCGTGACTGCTCCCCATTCGCCCGTGTGACTGCTCTTCCCTCCGCGCGTCACCTTATGCTCTGCTCCGTGTGTGAGTGTATATTACCTCTGCGTCTGTGTTGGGTTACTTTAGCGCCGAGACTGTTTTCTCCCTCTACGTGACCATCGCTATTGCTCCATGGGATTTCTCTATTGCTCCACGAGGACCCTCCGCCCAACATCTGCAACCCCTCCACGTGACTATGTGTCCTTTGCTTCCTCCGCGTGATTGGCTATCCCGTGACCTCTCTGCAGTGTAGATCCATGTTTGTATCTGCATGACTGCTCCTTCAAAGCCAAGACTGTTTTCTCCCTCTATGTGACCATTGCTGCTGCTCCATGGGATTTCTTTGCTGCTCCACGAGGACCCTCCGCCCAACATCTGCAACCCTTCCACGTGATTCTGTGTCCTTTTCTTCCTCCTCGTGACTGGTTATCCCGTGACCTCTCTGCAACGTGGATCCATGTTTGTATCTGCGCGAATGCTCCTATAGTCTGCGTATGATTGTCTGCTCCGGGCATGACTCTTTGCCCGCGTGATTGGGTTATGCTCAGTGTGACTCCTAGCAGCGTAACAATTCGCAGTGTGATTGTTCTCAACGTGGTCTCTACCCTAGCATGTTTTTATTTACACCTGTGGTCTCTATCTTAGCATGGTAGTGTATACACCAGCGTGATCTTGAAGTTTCTCTTTCAGTATGAACTGTGGCTTTCCCCAGTGTGACTGTGGGTTTATCCTTTACGTGTCGACTGAGGCTTTCCCTAGCGTGACTGTGGGTTTATCCTTTATGTGTGGACTGTGGTTTTACCCAGCGTGATTGTGAGCTTGTTTTTCTAGTGTGGACTGTGGGTCTTCCCTAGCGTGACCGTGAGTTTCACTTTAAGTGTGGATTGTGGGTTTTTCAGCATGACTGTGCAAAGTATGACTGTGTGTCTCTGCACTATGTGACTGCATCCTTACTTAGCATGATTGTGTGTCATTTTTCAGCATGACTGTACAGGGTATGACTGTCCTTGTTGACTAAGAAGTTTGGGTCAGTATGCTTCTACTTTAACCCTCTTTGGCTTTCTCTCAAGGTACACAAATTGTTTGCCTATTTGACTTGTCCCTTTGGTGACAAGATCAAATTTGAAATATCTGAGTGTAAGGCTGATTCAAATGTTGGTCATGATTCTTTACTGTTGATATCTACTGCACGTTATTTTTTATGTTGTTTTTGTACATGGCATTTGATGATTCTTGAGGACCAACTTTAACGCAGTGACTAATGGAGCGTTAAGTTGAAAGAAATGAAAATTATATTTGTTTTATTACAGTTCAAATTTTATTAGAGCAATACTATTATGAATCTGATTTTATATGTTCATGCATTAAAGTTTATTACTTATGTTAAAAACTTCTCTAACCCTAAAAATTCAACACACATTGAAGCTTCAAGATGCCAAGAAGAGAGGTGCGCACCACTTAGCCAAGATAGACATGAAGAAAAAGAGATGAGACTTTATTTGATCCCATGATCTTGTGTTACGATTGAATGAGTGTCTTATTTATATGTGTGACAAGACATGCCTTTTCAAAAAGACACACCTTTTCACTCCTCTAGGCCAACCTACCTAAAATAACTTAAAATGATTTTTCAATGAATTTTTAGGGTTTGTCACCCACAAGCTAGAGACCAAACCTTATAAGACATAAAATAATAATAAAAATGATGAATTGCTGCAACTTGATGAAACATTGAGCTTGGGAGGAGGATGTCATGCCCCAATTGACCCCAACGATGTGTTTTTCCTCTCAACGCTCTCCTTCAGGAAGTATGGCCTCTTCAAAAGGATGATGCCATCATCAATTTGTCATGCTTGAGCCAAGAGGAGGTGAATACATGAGAAAAATAGGTCCAAGTGGGCGTAAATGAGGTGTGCTAAGATGGGCATGACAACCCTTACATGCGCAATCACCTCTACAAAGCATAAAAAGAAGTGTGGTTGGGAGCCCCTATGCCATGTGTCCTAATGGAGTCATCCCAAGAAGCACTTGACACCAACCCAGGGCATAAATGCCCAACATGATGGGGGATTTTCACCACATCAAGGGGCAGTCAGCAGAGCCACTATGCCAATACTCCTTGAAATGAAAATCAAGGGGACCTGCCATGACCAGACCATGGGTTTTAACTTTTGAGCCCCACTAGACCAATACTTTTACATAAAACTAGCCCCATCTTGGCCTTTACATTGAGAAAACACCCCTCCTCTCTGGCACATCTGATATGCCACACTGCAGAGTATCTCAAGGGTAACAGGTCTAACACAAAGGTCAACTTAATGACCGTGAACCTAACCCAAGTTGGGTCAGGTAACCTGTGATTTAATTAATGCATAATCTGCTTGTTTTTTAATCTGTTTGGGAGGCATCTTGGCCTTGCTCTGTCATCTACAGGGCACTTGCCTGAACTGTAAGAGTATCTGTATGATAGCAGTAACCTTCAACATTGCTATTGGTATTGTCCCAATTCAAATCCAAATAGCCATCAGCTTTTTTGAGAAAGGTAACTATAACTAATTGAATAGTAGTTGCATTATATGATTATTGTATTGAGTTGAAAGAATGTGCATGGATCCAATGCTATGTCTTAAATTGGTATAATCCCAATTCCATTCCAATTATCCATTGCTTTTTTTTTGAGAAAGGCAAAAATAACTATTCGAATAGTAGTACAATTGCATTATATGATTTCTGTAATGGGTTGAAAGAATGTGTATGGAATCATGGACCCCTATGCCATGTCATAAAAATTTATTATTTGGATCTTTTGTCCTAGGATGACTCAGAGAATCAGACTTGAAAGATGATTCCATTATTTTGAAAGCATTGATTAGATAGATTGGTCCAATGGCTAATTAGTAGCATTTCAATCAACCCCTATTGAGTTACTACATACACAAATTACATGGGTCTGACTGTGAAGGATAGAGTCATAGACTGCATATTGACATGGAACCTGTGCCGTCAAATCACTCAATGAGCTATCACTAGTACATATATCTGATAAGGTTTTAAAACAGTGTTTACATAAAAAATCTCCAAGATGTGGTTGCTTCTACATAAATTTTAGGTTTACATTTTTAATCTTCCTTCATTTCCAATTTTGTCTGAGCAGCTGTTTGGGGAGGAGCAAAGCTTTCAGATGTTCTAAAACTTGCAAAAGTACCTGAACATACTGCAGTTACGGAGGCCGGAGGCAGGCATGTTGAATTTACTAGTGTGGATGTTTGTAAAGTGAGTATATGGCTTTCAATGTTCCATTTGAAGTTTCCTATTAAATTAGGTTCATGCAATTTTCTTGTGCTTTATTTTGATTCTATGGTGTATAGCTTATGCTGTGCAATACAATATAATTTATATCTGCCCTTTGAGGTGAATATTAGGTTGATAAACCCTTTACATCTGATTCTAGTTTAGGTAAATTACAGAATGCAAGGCATGCTTTTCTCTTTGATTTCATTCTTTCTGATTATTGTTCTCCCCTCTTTTTCTATGGGGAGAGTTTCAATTCTAGGAAGAAAATGGAGGACCATATAAAGCTTCAATACCTCTGCTGCAAGCCACGAGTCCTGAAGCTGATGTGCTGCTTGCATATGAGATGAATGGCGAGGTATAAAAAGTAAACCATATTTGGATAGTTGATTGTGAAATTGGAGAGCCTGTTGCTTGTAAATCATTTTTTGAACCTTAAATTGCTTATAATTTGCATTTGATTAGTAATTTAGGTCTCCTAACAAAAATTTTCTTGCTTTCTACTGTTTGTATCTATAAAATATTTAAATATTTAATTTTATCCAGTTAAAGTTAATATTTTCAGTGTTAGTCTATCAGTTACACTAGACCACATGTAGAATTTAAAACAGTCCTGTATCATGGAATTTCTACAGTATTACAAAGGAAGAAAGATGAAGACTTGATTCTAACAAAGGATGATTAGGAGGATTAAATTTTTGTTTACCTGGAAAATGAAGGGCCCTAATAATATAGTAGATATTATACACTGAATTTTCTGCAATATAATGTTTGGTTTGTTTTTAACATGATGGAGTCTTTGCATGCTTGCTGCAGACCACCCTTATATAAGTATGTTTTGAATTTTTTTATTTTAAAATAGGTTTCTAGTTTACTCAATAAATCAATAAAATACAACTATGACAGTGTTACGCTGCACCTATACCCAACGCACCTTCAAGTGTACCCCAGGGAGAGAGGCAAAATCTTTTGACTAGGAGGGGTGTTATCGAGCAATGGTGGTCATGGATGGGCCCTTTGGTCCTCCTTTAGGGGTACTATGGCTTAATGGCGCTGTTGACTTCCCTTTATTGGGGTTTTTAACCTCAGGGTTGGTGTCTGGGGCAATGTCGAAAAAGTCGGCCACGGCAAAAAGTCGGCAAGGGTCCCGAATACAGCTTCTCGGCAACATCGGCGAAAAAAACGGGAAAAGTCGGCAAACATTAAAAAATACAAAATACATTCATTTTTTTTTCAGAATTTTAAACATTTAAAGCAACAATAACATCAGATAAACACATTGGAACATAAATATGGAGAAAGCATTGATATATATCATTATCATGTAGTCATGCCAAATGTAAAATGATACATCAAAGTCTACACTGTATCATGAAACATCATAGTTGTCCAATCAATGACTCAAAAGTGGATAACCAATAAAACATGACATCACATATATAAATGTATTCGAGGAAAACTAGCATATAGCTATCTAATATCAATGCTCTCTTCCTGAGTTTTCCATTCATACTTCATATTTTTCCCTACTCCAATGATTAGGTTTATATAAGGTTTTCCTAAATGCTTTTTATTTGTCCCTCCATCATGACTTAAACCTAATTTTTGAAAGGTATATTTTATTGATTTGGTTGTTAGCAATTAAACATATTACTTGTTTTGTATTGGTGATAAATCATAGATGTATTTTTCACTCCCAAATTGAATTTCCGACATGAGCCTCACATTTAGCCCTAACTCATCTAACACTTGAAACATTGCTCTTTTTTTCCTTACAATGTGTTAGATGATCACTCAAAATATGTTTGCTCAAAAAATTCCCTAATAGTGAAAAAAGTAATTCAATTACTATTGTGATATTTGATAAACGGATACATATTTTGTATAGAATCTATAGATTATCCTTGCATGGTTTGATGTTCAAATACAACAAAGTTTTGAAATATTTATACAGTAGAGGAAAGGTGTTAGTATACGACAAAATGGCTAAAATGGAAATTTTTTGGAAAATTAGCCAGAGTTTTTAGAAAAAGTCGGGACTTGCCATTTTTAGCCTCTGCGACTTTTTGGAAAAAGTCGCGATTTTTTCTAGCCGATTTTTTGGCTAAGGGAAAAATCGCGACTTTTTGAAAAGTCGGCGATTTTTCGAAGAGTTTTTCAACACTGGTCTGGGGCCCCTAAAGGTTCACCACTGGGTCACATGGCCTCATCTCTTGTTTACATGCTTAGGTGGCCTTTGCTTCAGCAGTGAGACCTTCATCTGCACTCACAACCACTTATGACACCCTCCTGGCGTCTGAGATTGCTGGTGCCTACTCTCCTTGGCCATATCTCCTCAGAGGAAGACATCCTCCACGCAGGCCTTTTTGATGCTTTGAGGGCGTTGAGGGGTTTTACAACATTTTAGGGGTTAGATGGGGTATAACGCCCTCCCTCCAGTTCACTCTAGCCTTTCATTCAGAGTAATTCGCTTATTTGAGTGTATTTTGGCACCTGGGGGTACAAATACCCCAGGTAGCCTACCTTGAGCCTATGTTAGGCTATATTTTATTATTATTTTCTTTTAATTTTCAGTTGACATTTTATAATTTCAAGTTGACTTATTTTAAGGCATGTAGGTCTGGATATTTTGAAAAAAGTGAGCTTGAGATCATATAAATAGATCTCATCACTTTCATTTTAAAGACAAGACTCATGGGATAGTACACTATGCATTTGTTTTACCCTTGCTAGGGATCTTTGGAGAGATGCGCCCCTCTTGAGGAGTTTTTTCTAGGTTAATGCAAGTTGTTTTCTGGTAATTCATTGATGAAATTCTTTTGCTAGGTGATGTTCTGATTTGTTGGATAAACACAAGCACTTGGAGGTGAGGCTTCTTATCTCTTTGTTTGATCGATGGTGGATGATGCATGTTCAAGACTAAGTGGTAGCCCTGGTGCTGCATTTTTTCTCCTAGAATAGGCCATTGCCATCCTTCTTGTCACCTTAGCTAGTTGAGGCATGCCTCCTTGTGAGGGTCCTCTAGTGGTTTTACCTTAGTTTCCTAGGATAGTTGCTTGACCTAGGACTTCTTCCTCTCTAGGTTAGTCGTCCTCCCTAGATGCCCTAGGTTGGGTAGGGCTTTTGCTAGGGTAGATCTCCTTTGTTTTCACACATTATCTCTTCTGATAACCTAGTCAATAGGGTTAGATAGTTTGCATTTTACATGGTAGATTAGGGTAATTTTAGGTCTGCAATTTTATGTTAAAAACCCTAAAAATCAATAATAAAAAAAATTTGCATTTTTGGCTTCCCTAAAATTTTGGCCTCCTTCCCTAAAATTTTGCCCTGCCCTATTTGTCCCTAGGGCGAATTTTTTGGAAGCCCTAAAAATTAAAAAAATCCAAAAACTTAATTTCTGCCCTAAAATAGTCCCAATCTTGCTCCAAAACCCTAGACCTACCCTTTTGCCTCACCTAACAGCCCTAGGGCCTCCTCTTTCTACCCTCGCTATATCTCCCTAAGGGCATACCTTTGGCTGCTTCCTAAGCTCCCATATCTGCTGCTGTTGGCAGCAGTCTCCTTTCCTCTACTTCGCTGCTTTCCAAACAGCCTTGACAGGCCTAAAGCAGTCTCGGCCTTACCTTCTCTACCTGGGATTTCCTTTTCCCTACCTTCTCCTAACCCTCGGACCTCTCCTCTCAGTGCTGCAATTCTTGTAGCCTTCAAATTCTTTTGCCTTGTTGGTCACCTTAACATCCCTTTGTAACAGCCTATATCCTTGTCGTAAAGCTGCCCTTACAGTGGCAGCCCTCCCTTCTGCTGCTACACCTGCTCCTTCACCTACACAGTGACAAAGGAAAGGTTAGTGTTAAGGTGCCCATTAGTTTGGACTATCATTTAAAGTGCATCTCTGCTTTTGTCTTCACAACATTACTCAAAATTGATGCAATTGCACACAAACACAAATACAGTAGGTTGCATAGTTTAGAGTTGGATTGATTGCTTGGTAAATGTGTGGTTAAATATATGGTTAGACATGCTAAAATGAAGGCCTAACTAATTACATACTGCTGAAGGTGATGCCTGATACATACTAAGTCAGCTGGTTTGAGTTCATGTTCGAATTCGGAGACTTTGAAAATCAACAAAAAATTGGCAATAGAAAATTTGGCCATAAAATTCGGCATGAAGTTCGATGGACTATAAAATTTGAAAATAAAAAGTATATGAAATTTTTAAATAAATATAATAATACAAAGTTTTTGAAATAAGTTAACTTATTATTAATTAGATTTTTTATTTATCTAACATTATTTTATATCATTATATCATCTAACTTAGCAATACACTTATTTATATTTTATTTATATTTGATACCATCCTTTTAACATATGTTTTTTCTAAAAATGAAACGTGATGTTTTTGAAATTTCTTTGATTTTATGAAATATCGATATATTCATTAAACCGCGAAACTGAATGCAACTGTCTTGTGGATGTGGTGTGGCCTGTGGGTTGTGGCAATCCCCTGCTACTGTAGCAGTGCTTGCTTGCTAGTGCCCACTCACACGATAACGGTCCCTGTATTTCGCAGCCTCACACAACCCTCACGATGGTGGCCTCACACCCACGATTTCACGATAGGGTTCACCTGTGGGGCGCCCAGATCCACAAAAAAATGATTTTACATGAGTCACGACCCTCACAATGGTGGCCTCACACCCACGATTTCACTGTAGGGTTCACCTGTGGGGCGCTCAAATCCCCCAAAAAATGATTTTACATGCATCTCATTTCTTGTTTCCCCTTCGCGCGGCCGTCTTGTGGTCGTGCCTTGAAAATCGATGATTTTCAACTAACAAAATCGTTTGTCCATAAAATCCAGCGATTTTCTATTTTGAAGGCCAAAAAACGCCGAATCCGTTGACTTAGGATACATACTGCTGTACACATATTTAATTCAGATTTTAACATGTAATTGTTCCCTATACTAAGTTGCTACTGCTGCTGTATTGATACTTACTGCTGGTACAAATAATACCACTTCTGTCACAATTACACACTATTTTCAGACCTTGTATGAGTTATTTCAATTAAATGCTGTCATAACTTTTGATACACACTGATATACTGTTGTATGCATGCATAAAAGTGAATGTTAACACATGATAAATGGTGATCCTTTCATGTAAAATGATAATGAACGCTGCTGCCATGGTTTATTGTTAAACTTAACATGATTATGCTGCATTAATGACTGTTATATTGTTACTTACACTGCTGTACTTAATACTGATAGATATGTGCATTCCTAACAAGGTAAACATTTGACTTATATGGCACATACTTAATCTAAGAATGCATTTCACATCTGGATAAAGAGAGTTGCCATAAGTATGTCCATGAATAACTAATATGTGTTACTGCATATGCTTATTTGGATTGGTGAGTTGTGGTGCAATACTTGTATTTGCTTGTCATATTATTGTCTTTCCCTCCATGAATGCACTACTGGCTAATATTTCCATATTATGCATAAAGTATATCCTTCGTACTATTTATTTGACTCCATTAGGCAATGATCACTAACAACCTCGAAAGAGAATATTTTGGGTGTTTAGTGTCTTTACTGAGTTGAAAATAGGGCTCTCCCTGTAATGTTTCGTTTTGATAAATAAGGAATTGACTGAGGACATTTAATTCCAAGAGCATATTAGAACAATTATTCAGTATTATTAAGTCATCAGTATAGTAAAGAGGGCCATCAGGGTTATTATCATAAAGCATGCAGAGCGTGCAAGCTTTGTTTCTTCAGTCTTAAAGTCAATGAGAAATTAGAATTGCATGCATGCAAAAGTCAAACGCAAACCCTAAAAGTGACATGCAAACCCTAAAAGTACATGCTTAAGCTATTTAAGAAGGGCTATTGGACCAAAGAAGATACCTATTATCTAAGTCACCTAGTTCGAATTCGTGTTCGAGTTCGATGACCTTGAAGTTCATAAAAAATTCGACAATAAAAATTTTGGTGATAAAATTCAACATTAAATTCGAGAATATAAAATTTGAAAATATTAATATATATATGAAACTTTTTAATTAAATTCAATATAATTATTAAAATTATGATAAAAATGAAAATAAAAAATATTAAAATATCATTACTAAGGCACTTTAACTATAAAGTAAAAATAATAATAATAAATGTTTTTTAAATGTTTATATGTAATATGATCTATTTAATAATAATTTATTCATAATTAACACTTGATATTTTAAATAATTATACCAACGTTAATCTTTAATGATTGAACATATATTTCAATATTGAACTTCTAACGTCTTGTCAAGACTTTAGAGGATCAGGCAAAGGTGAAGCAAATAATCAAACCAGCGGCATGGCGACAAACAAATCCCAATGGAAGGAAATTTCGCAGCAAAACTGGCGACACGGCGGTGAGCAAATCCCGATGGAAGGAAATTTCGCAACAGTCTTTGCTAGATTGCTACAGACTTACAGTTCCGGTCGTGGTTGATGGCGTAGCAAAGACTCCACAGTTCCGAGTTAGATCGGCGGCGAGAGAATTCTATGACACGTTTCAGTTCAATTATATAACGCATTTTTTCTGTCGAATTTAAATGATTTCAAAGGAGAATTAAATGATTCCTCTTAATTTAATTGTCGTAAAAATCAAATTGGTGTCTGCGTTGAAGTGCACCATTATATTCGGCAAACTTCAAGGAACAAATTCGCCTACTGATTAAGTTCGCCGATTTTCGATTTTGAAAGTTAAAAATCGGCGAACGCGGTGACTTAGCCTATTATTATTATTGTTGATTTGGAGTATTTGAGCAACAACACGGTGTGCAGTAGCAGCAGTTGGGGTTGAACTTTGAAGACAACATCTTCAGCTAACGAGGGTTCGACAGTGAAATATCTGACCTAGTCTCCTTCAGGGTAGGCCATTCAAGTCCACCATCATCTTTCATCTTATTCGTCTGTATCCAGTGATCCAGCATTCCCAGGAAGACTATTTGCAGGTTCACGTGTGCAGTCAGGGATTTAGCTGGAAAACCCCAAAGTATTCGCAGGGTCTCTGAATCCCAGTTCCTCTTCCGCATAACAACTTCATCTTCATTAGCAGGGTCACTCCACTACCTTGATTGATTATCAGTCCTCAGTTTGCTCATCCAGAGCAGTTGTTAGCAGATCTGTGCAGCTGGGGGCGTGAGCACCAAAGAGGAGGATCAATTCGCTAGCCAGCTTAGAGGGGTCAAAAACTCTGCATGCATCGGTCATTCTCTCCGGCACGGGAAGATCTACACCCCGACAAAATCTCAGCTCCATCATGCAAATCCTTCACCAAAAACGTCACCTTTAGCTGAGGAGAGGGTTTCCTGTTGCTGGGCGGTAACACCGAGAAGGAAGCATCATTACCTCACCAGTCCAGCTCTGTATGCATGCATCTTATCTCTGGAGTATCATCAACTTGATTATTAGTGGTAAGTGTTGACCTTCTTTCTATAAATCTTTGCCCTAGTTTAGCTATAATTTAGGGCCATTGGCCCTACACCTTGCATGCAAATATTTATTCAGTATTCTTGTAAGCGCTATAATAGTGAAACAGTAGAATATCAGTAGTTGGGATATTACAGTGGTATCAGAGCATGATCCTTGCTAGTTGTGGGCACATAACAATTGAATAAAAGTGCATGTTGATGCATCCTTGTACATGCTAAAGCATGTCAGTGATGTTGGTGAAGTGCATGTCAAGACTCAGAACAAAGGTTTTTCTTTGCTAGCTTGTGAGAACATGAAGACAATGAGAAGGATCTTGACTGGAAATTTGCAGAGGTTAGCAGCACTTCAACACTTGCCTCGATATTAGGAGTATCTAGCCTTGGGTGATGAGGTATGTGCAGCATTGTCCTTTCAAGATTATTACACCATCAAGTTCGGGAGCCAACCCAAGGATTTGGATGAGGATCTCCTTAAAGGCATAGTTGGTGGAGTGAAGAAAGATGGGCATGAAGTACAGGTTGTTGGTGGGTTTGATTTGGAGTTAACAATACATGATGAGGATGTGCATGAGGAGATAACATTAGAGCCATCCTGTGAGTTTAGCGACATAAGCACATTCGCTAGTCAGATTGTGGACAAGTCGTGTGATGAGTTGGAGTTGGTACACTCTTCATCACCTATAGCAGGAGTCCAGATAGTTATGATAGGCGAAATACATGAGGTGCAAGGAAATGAGCACAGCAGTTGAGATAGTGGGCAGTCACACATAGAGGTTAGGGAGAGTTTATACATGAATAAGATAGAGTTTCCAGATGACAGTCACCAAAATAAGATTGAACGGGTTAAAGAAAACATTCTAGCAATGAAAGAGAGGACCAAGATACTCCGAGACACCATATTACAGCGAGATGTTGAGCTTACAGTTCTTCGAGTTGTATGTACTGAGTCAGCAATCAGGCATTCTAGTATTGAAGAGTAGTTATATTCCTTGATGGGGCAGCAGAAGAAACATACTATTGCATTTCAAAGCAGTCCTCTTCAGGAGTACATAGACAAGTCTTGCAGTAGCTTGAGTCCACAATTGCATAATGGCGGATGGTTTTTACAGGTTGGCCAGGATCGAGAAATTGGGCAGCAGTATATGAGCATTCCAGTTGAAATCAGAAGGGCATAATGTCAGATTGGTAGGATTATTCCTTGTGATAGTGCTTATGGACAAGATCCTTTTTGGGGGTTGGATTGGAGAGCGATTAAGAGTTGGTGTCCTATTGAGCGGGCGATTCTTAGGAAGACATTCCTATCCAAGGGTATAGTCCTACAAGTGCCTTCGGATATTTGGGATGAAATATGCACAAATTTGCATTGGGATCTAGGTGTGAGACCTTATGAGGGATGGATATAGTGTTTAATGATGGCATTACTTGGGAGTCTACAAGATGCTCCTTGTGTCGTTACTACGCAAGGTAGCGGTGGATGCATTTTGACCTCTGCAATTCTCAGATTGATTTGGGACCCTAGCAGTTTAGTGATTGTTAGAGGATGCTTTCAGGAGGTCTCTTGTGATGGTACCTTGTTTACATCGTGGTTAGTCACTCTACTTATAGGAGGCTTCCATGGGACATTTTGTGATAGTACCGTGCAGTGCAGTGCCTTGAGCAGAGGGTGCTTCAGATCTCCTAGGATAATTTGGGACCTTGGGATCATCCCCGGATTTAGTTGGTTTAGTTGATTGATTGTGGGTTTGCATTGGCATTGCTTGAGGATAAGCAATCTTTAGTGAGGGAGGACTATAATGTTTCGTTTTGATAAATTAAGTATTGACAGAGGACATTTAATACCGAGAGCATATTAAAACAATTATTCAGTATTATTAAGTCATCAGTATAGTAAAGAGGGCTATCAAGGTTATTATCATAAAGCATGCAGAGCATTCAAGCTTTATTTCTTCAGTCTTAAAGTCAACGAGAAATTAGAATTGCATGCATGCAAAAGTAAAGCGCAAACCCTAAAAGTACATGCTAAGCTATTTAAGAAGGGTCATTGGACCAAAGAAGATACCTATTATTATTATTGTTGATTTGGAGTTTTGAGCAGCAACACGGTGTGCAGCAGCAATAGTTGGGGTTGAAGATAGCGTCTTTAGCTAACGAGGGTTCGACAGTGAAATATCTGCCCTAGTCTCCTTCAGGGTAGGCCATTCAGGTCCACCATCAACTTTCACTTTATTCGTCCGTATCCAATGATCCAGCATTCCCAGGAAGACTATTTGCAGGTTCATGTGTTCAGCCGAGGATTTAGCTGGAAAACCCCAAAGTATTTGTGGGGTATCTGAATCCCAGTTTCTCTTCCACATAACAAATTCATCTTCATTAGCAGGGTCACTCCACTGCCTTGAGTGATTATCAGTCCTCAGTTTGCTCATCCATAGTAGTTATTAGCAGATCCATGCAGCTGGGGGCGTGAGCACCAACCGGGAGGATCGATTTGCTAGCTAGCTTAGAGGGGTCAAAAAATCTGCATGCATCGGTCATTCTCTCCGGCACGGGAAGATCTACACCCCAGCAAAATCTCAGCTCCATCAGGCAAATCCTTCACCAAAAACATGACCTTTAGCTGAGGAGAGGGTTTCTTGCTGCTGGGCGATAACATCGGGAAGGAAGCATCATTACCTCACCAGTCTAGCTTTGTATGCATGCATCTTATCTCTGGAGTATCATCAACTTGATTATCAGTGGTAAGTGTTGACCTTCTTTCTGTAAATCTTTGCCCTAGTTTAGCTATAATTTAGGGCCATTGGCCCAACACCTTGCATGCAAATTTTTATTCAGTATTCTTGCACATTTTGAGAGTACAAGTAAGCCTTATAATAGTGAAACAATAGAATATCAGTATTTGAGATATTACACTCCCCTAGGAGGCTTAGGCTTCTGAAGCAGTTGGGAGAAGTTGACTAAGGTGACAGTCGTCACTTTCTCCTCACATGCTTGCTAGTGATTTGGATTGCCATTTCAATCGGTAACAGACAGTAAAAGAGTGGGTTGCAACAGTCGAAGTCCTTGGTCATCCAGTTTCGATTACGTCATTAGGAAGCATAGAATATAAGTATTTGGGATATTACACTCCCCTAGGAGCCTTAGGATTCCGAAGCAGTTGGGAGAAGTTGACTAAGGTGACAGTGGTCACTTTCTCCTCACATGCTTGCTAGTGATTTGGACTGCCATTTCAACTGGTAACAGACAGTAAAAGAGTGGGCTGCAACAGTCAAGTCCTTGGTCATCCAGTTTCGAGTACGTCATTGGGAAGCATATAAAAAATCCTTTGTCAATTAGAACCTTTGTAGAAGAGCTGTTGGTTGAGAAATGGAGGAAAACTACCAAACAAGTGACACTTTTTCAGCTGAATCAATGGTCTTCCATACCTATGCTGTGTGGGAGAACCCCCCACCCCCTCACTCCTGCTCCAGAAGCTCGCTCCCAAAAAATGCTCCCAATTTTGGGAGCATGCTTCCAAGGCGCTCCCGAAACGCTCCCTTCCTTTCCTATACTAAAAGCTCCTAAACTAGGTTAATCATTTGATGACAATGTTATGGTACCTCCCTTCTTTTCCAAGCTCCTATAAAAGTTGTTATGGTTGATCATTTGATGATAATGTTATAAGTTATAACTACAAGATGATTGATGTTATATGGTTTAATCCATGTATTCTATAGCTAATTCAACATCCTACATGTTTTTTAGATATAAATCCATCAAAATATATTAAGATATATGCTATACAAAAAACGCTCCCAAAATGGGAGCTTTTGAAAATTTCGGTTTTTGCTCCACTCTCGCTCCCCACTCCCCGCTTCCAACAACATAGTTCCGTACCAGTTCAAACTAAATTGTGTGTTTTGGCTTTGTAATGGAGGAAAAGTCTAAAGTTGTGAAGGAGGTTGATTTAGAGTTGTTTAATGGACACATGGGGCTAGATGCAAAGTTGTAGAAGGTATTGTTGGGATATTTGTGTTGGCTTACTCTATTTAGTGATGCTAAAGAATGGGTGCATGTGTGTGATATTCATCAAAGAACTGTTTGACTTGGTGGACAAAGATGTCATCCCCATTTCACCCAAAGATGGCCCAAGAATTGTTTGTGCAATAAGGGATGAACTTTATGGGTCCATTTAAACATCAAATATAGAATGTGCAATGAAGGTCAATTAGTTGCCATAGAATGCCTGATGAAATTGACCAAATCTGGAGTGTTTCTTGATAATTCAACTAGAAGCACTGCAAATTCTTTTGTATGAAAATACTCAACTAGTTTGGTTGTCCATTGAGAGAAAAGAATTATAGACAGAGGTATTTTGTTAATGCGATTGTCAAATGCGTTACGTTTGGTTGAGAAAAGCTTTTAGATCAATGATTCAATCCTCACATCTAGTGCCTACCATCCATGGTCAAACAGATAGGTAGAATCAACCAAATGAAATACAATTGGTTATGTTGAATTAGACCTATGGGGTCATAAAACATGCATGGTTAGAGAGATTACCTACTATATGTGATTTAAGGGAGCTGTTAAATGCCGTGTCTGCACTTCACATTAGGAGCTCATTTTAGACTTCCTCAAGGAGTTTCTGGCCTTTCAGAAAATCAAATGTGTTAGGAGGATGACACTTTCCATGTGAGCATCTTGAGCACATTTTTCGAGGATAATTACCTAAAGTTCCTGCTATGAGACATGTTTGGTCCATGGTTAGCTCTTGATTAATCCTTAATGGACTTGCACATTGGAGTTGGTTTACTCGTTGGTTGCTAGACCTCATATGGATGCTCGATTGACATTCTTCCGTGGAGTGTTGGAGATAGCTTGGTGACATTCTACATGCCGACCACATGGAGGTAGTTTCTTTCTTGGAGAACACCTTGCATTAGAGGAGGAGCATCTGGCATTGAGCCCTATACAACGTTGGGTTGCTTGGATGCTTGCATGGAGTATTGGAGTTGACTTGGGGATGCCTAGGTTGCGACAGTGATCATTTAGGTGGAGTGAACCTGGAGGAGCTCATGGCCTTGGCATAGTTATTAGAACCAGATGAGTCCTTGAACCGACCGACCTCAGGAATCAGAACTGGACGAAAACCGGACCACAAAACCGATCGACTAAATTATATATAAAATATTCAAAATTTGAAAAAAAAAATATATTCATGTGCATCCATCAAAATTCAAATCATTATACACAAATATGCAAAGTTTCTCATGTATATGGCAAGTAAGAGTGCATACAACCAAAGTAGCACCGAATGCAATCCATATTTGAACTAAAGTACATTAATAAATAGGCAGGGCCAGTGTCCGACAGACAAATGTGAGGAATTTGTGATCCAGTGTCACCTCAATCACACTTCCAACTTCTTTGGAGTGTTGTAACCTCCAAGGGAAGAGCCCTTTAGTTGCCTTGCAAGACACTTGGGACAATAGACTATGCCTTCTAGATAATGATGTTAGTGACCAGTCCCTTAAATCGATCAATTTTGAGAACGAAAAAAGACATACTATATAGAATATGAATGTAGTAGGTGTAACAAGTATATCAATCTCACTCACAAGACATTTGTTTATCATAAACATGTAACCAATTGCATAGATAATTCCAATAGTGAGTAATCCAAGTATCACACAACCATTTATGAGATCACTTACCACTAATGAGCAAGAGAAAGTGCATAAGTTTATTACTCCAGCAGTATGTAGTACAATTATGACATTATAACAGCAGTGAGGTAGCAAGTAAAGAATATGCGTTAAGACAATGAATCAATGCATCTGAAGTATTTCAAAACAGCCATGACTTGAAGTGTTTCATTACTAGCAACATAAACAATTCACCCAAGTCTGATATGTATTAATCTCAGCATGTAAACAGTTCAGCCCTTTCTTCCAACAATGTCTGATGTGTATTTGCTAACCTTTCTTACTGTTTATGTTGACTTTTATTGCAGGTATTGGATGGCTGTCAAAGAAGGGCAGTCTACCACGAAATGCAGACTGTATAGCAGCAGTATATGCCATATGGGGGCTGCCAATAGGCTGTTACAGCCGTGTTGTGGCCAGCAAAAGAGAGGGCCGAGGTAAGGAAAGAGGGGAGGAAGGGAGACCGAGGTCAAAGGAGGAGAGGGCAAGTGTTTAGGAGAAGGATAGGAGGGGGGAAAGGTTAGGATTTAGGTCTGATTTCTGGTTTAGGGTTTACTTTTTTAGGTTTTAAGGAATTTTTGGGATTTTAGGGCTCCTAAAATTCCGCCCTAGGGTTTTTAGGGACAAAGAGGGCAGGCCAAATTTATAGGAGGGCCGAAATTTTAGGAATGCCAAAATTTTGAAAAAAAAATAAATTTTGTTCTTAGGGCTTTAGACACAAAATTGCAGACCTAATTCTAACCATAATTCTACCATGAAAATGCAATATTTACATATGAAATGCAAGCAAATTTAGTAAATGTTGACAACTTAGGGTTTTCATGGATGATACAGATACCCTTAAACCATAGCCTAGAGGAAGGTGACCAACCTTCCCCTTGGAGTATTTCTCCTTGTCTACTAAAAGGGCTTCTTGTGACAACCTCTAGGGTTCGTTACAAGAGCCTAATTTAGGGCAAAAATTGGAGATCCAAGTCTAGACTCTAAACTAGGGAAAACCTCCTCTGAGGCCAACAACATCAATCTGAACAATCAACACCACCAACATCAAGTTACATAGAGTGGTTAACATGCTTGATTAAATGCCAATCCCATACATGATAGAATCCAGTGGAAACATTGCAATCCTGAAATCCTAAAAAATGTTAAGCCTGTTGAATTTTGAATGGGATAAGAAATTCCACTTTTTGCATTGAGGTTGGAACCACTCTCAAACATCCTGAAACAATTAATGGTAATATGAAAAATTTAAGTAAAAGGATAGAAAATGAAAGATAAGGAGAATGTCACTTTACTTTAAGAATTTAATATTACGATTTAATATTGTCGATGATGACTAGGTCTAGGGTTTACCTTTGTTCTCTACCTTTGTATAGCATTAGTAGGAGCCTAGAGTTAGTCCCCACCCCTCTCACTTATTTTTTTGGTTTTTTTAAGAAAAATTAAAAAAATTACACCCCTGTATGGCTTGTATTGAACTGGTCGGTTCCGTATGACCCCGGTCGGCATCATATAGAAACCAACCGGTTTTGAGCAAGGAGGCTGGTTTTGTACGGTATCGACCATTTCCAGTTTTGTGCCGTGGTACAAACCAGTGTTACAAAAATCGTCGATTTCTCGACAACATCACAATATATCACAACTTCTCCTCCTCAGCGATAATATCGGGAAACATCGCCACAATTTTTTTGGCGATTTTTTAAGCCAAAAAATCGCAATTTTTCAGTAAAAATCACGAGTCGATCAAACAAACATCGGGCGTCTACGCAGGGTCAACGAAACACTCAGTTTTTTTGGTTTTTTCTCTTCATTCGGTTTGCTAACAGGGTTGTGTAGGAAAGCTAGGGTGCTACTGTTAAGAGTTGGGGATTCGAAAAAGCACAAGTGAGAACGCATGCTCATTGTTGAGAACGCGGGTTAAAAGTTAAAACTGATTCGTGAAGGAGGAGGTTAGACGCCTGCCTGCCGCGTCACTAACTGTTGAGCAGTTAGAAGTAGAACGTCGACCTGTGTAGGAGAGATCGTGGAGGAGAAGGCCAGTCCGTGGAGGAAAGCACACGTTTGTGAAAATTGAAAATGGATTGTGTCTTGGATCTTGAATTGTGTCTTGGATCTTGAATCGTGTCTTGGATCTTGATGTGTCAGTATCGGTTTTCTTTCCATATTCATGTGGCAATGTGTTTATTTGATGTTCTTCTTGCTTTAGATGTTTCGAAAATTGAAAAAAATGAATATTTTTGTATTTTTTAAGTTTGCCGATAAATACAATAATTTATTTTTGAACCCTCGGCGATATATTCGCCGACACGATATTTGTAACATTGGTTCAAACCGCTCAGGCTTGTAAACCGGTTAGGCCGACCATTTTTGTCAAAACCTGTCTGGTTCTGATAACTTTGCCTAGGAGAGGTGTTGGAGCCCTGGAGCCCTTGGAGGAGTGTTGTACCTGTTGTCACACGATGTAGCAATCTCTATATTGGTAGAGATTGATGGTCGCCAAACCGGTGTAACCTCGGGCCCTGCCCCATAGTGTCACGCCAGGCAGGGTCCCATCTCTTTAGGTTTCCTGGATCCACAAAGATTAGATCCAGATTAACCATGGGAGGTGTCCCTAATCCAACTTTCTCGGATACTTGCCGGTCAAACTAGCTTTCTCACAGTAGTTGAAGGACTGATTTTTAAATAGGGCACTTGAGGGTTTAGCCAATGAGAACATGCATACACTAGGGGGATTTGCTTAAGGGGATAAATTAATGTTTAAGAGTATAAAGATGTAAGCCCAAAAGCTACATAAGCAACACACAAAAGATTTGAGAACAACTGCATAGGTTACTTGAGTTGAAGGTAAGGCACATTAGGATCACTAAACTCAGGTTTTGATGGCTGACATGAGAGTTTAGCAATACAAAAAGTTGGGGCAGCTTTAAGTTGAAGTCTAGGAAAATAAAAATAACAGATGCCTAACTGACTTGGTGCTAAGAAAAGATACGAGCTTCTAAAAGGGTGACCTCTATGATGATTTGATCATTAGCAAGCTCAAATATGATTAATATGAGTAAGTTTTGGGAGCTGGTTTGTGTTTTAGGCCCTTAGGGGCAATCATAAGTTATAACACTAATGGGGGCGGATGACATAAAATATTAGATTTGAAGCCTACAAGAGAGCGAGCTAAAATACACATGGAAGAGGAATTTCATGCACCCACATAGCTGTAATTTACTATTTAAGAACTAGTGCCTAACTCGAAGGCAAATGGAGTCACAAAATTCAGATTTTCAAGTATAAACATGCCCTAAGATGACAGTGAAAGCTACAACCATATTACAAACTGAAATAAACATGCAAAATCAGTGAGAAGTTTAGCGAGCTCATGGGGTAAGAGCAATTTGGTATTGAGTAATTGAGATGAGAAGTTGTAAATTGAAGGTCACGAGTTTAATTCCCCCATGAGTGCTTACCAACAAAAAAGTGAGAAGTTTAGCGAGAAAAAGAAGGCAAGAGGGCAAATCGATTTCTCTTAGCAGAAACCCCTTGTAGTTGAGAACACCAAGTTGCTTTGGGCAAGATTGGTCTTCTTTCCCTGCATGTAAACCATTAAAATGTTGCTCCAAATCAATAGCACTGGAATCTAACAAGTTTATGAGGATGGAAAAGGCTAACATTCATTCTAATTCATCCAAAACACCAAAGAAATGAACACACACCAGACTGGTTTTTTACTACTGCCGAAAATGGCCAAAAGTCCCTTACAATGGAGAGCTCGCTCTTTTATAGATAAGAGGTGATCAAAATCTCTATCCCATAAGGATGGAGTGTTGGGATTAAAAGCTGAATGAGATAGATCAATGGATGAGATTTATTCTTATTTACTTTTTTAATATGCTACAAATTGTTGAAAATAGAGGGTGAATTGCCTCATTGAGCCCACTTTTATATCATAAATTTACAACTTATTGGCATCTTAGATGCCTAGGAGACATGGGGGGATCATTAGTGGTCCTCCCTTACATTAATTTTGAGTTATAACTTTATTTTCATGGTTTTATTTTTGTTGATTTGCTCAAATTAGCCCCAAGAAAATGAAGTGCATGCCAGACCCACTTGAGATGCCAACTTGAGATTCCGAGACTTGTGTTTTACTGTTGAAATATTGTAACTTCGAAGAATATTCTATATGTATCTTTTTGTGGTCCCCGATGGTCCTG
The DNA here is from genome assembly GCA_001517045.1 of Pseudotsuga menziesii. Taxonomy (NCBI): domain Eukaryota; kingdom Viridiplantae; phylum Streptophyta; class Pinopsida; order Pinales; family Pinaceae; genus Pseudotsuga; species Pseudotsuga menziesii. Next base: position 305,283 of record LPNX011019033.1, on the reverse strand, counting down.
CCGGGAGAACCACTTGTATTACTTTGTACCCCGATGCTTCTAATCGGAAGAACTAATAAGAGTCATGAGGTAGTCCCCTCTAATTGTAAAGGTGGGTCATTAGCACCCCAGTGTGGTTACTTGAGCCTACATGTGTAACTCAAGCCTACATGATTAACTCGAGCCTACATGTTGGAATTAATAATTAAAGAGAACGGCTGAATATAAATAGAGGTGTGGCGCTCCTCATTTGAGGCACACACTCTCACTTGTGTAGCGCATTAGTGGAGGAGAGAGAAGTAGCTGGAGAAGGAGGAGGATCAATCTTTGATCTCCCTTTTGGTTTTACCTTTTATCTTTTGGGGCATGTATATTGAGGAAGTTTTTGCTGGGTTTTTCCCTTTAGGGTTTTCCCAGGATAAATCTTTGTGTTCCTTTTGTATGGTTGTGCTTGTCTATCTTTCAGTGATCCTCTTTATATGCTTTTGTTATGAAATTGAAATGAAATACTAATGATCTAGCTTAGCATATGAAAATTCAACAATTACTTGAAAAATTATTCTATGAGGACCCAAGTCGCCATTTTTTTGTAAAATGCCAATATTTGAAATCCCACTAAACTTAGGCATTTTTTAAATTTTAACCTTAGGAAGCCATTTAATTAATTCCCATTAATCGGATCTTGGTCTTCCCCTTGCCAAAACTAAAATTTGATGCCACAGATGGATTCTTTGACCCCCAAAACCATAATTTGCATCACATCCACGCTAAAAACCAATCTGAAATGTGATCTATAGAGCTGTTCCAAATAATTAAATAATTACTTAGGCTAAAGTGCTGAAACTTGAAAATTAATCATAAATAGCCTATTAATCCATAGTAACTCAAAATGACATTTGGAGGGGTCCAATTTCCTTCCAATGGCTGAAACATGATAAAAAATGACAGTGAAGATCCCATGCTGTTGATTGGTCTCATTGAGCAAGTCAAACCTGGGTTTGACCAAGTCAAATTGATGAAAAAGTCAGATTTGGTCAAAGTTTGACCATGATAAAAATTGATATAAGGACTACATATAATGCCAATTGAGGATGAGAAGACACTTGATTATGAGAAGTATTGACAAGCAACTAAGTATGAGGTCCTATCCTATGCAAGTGATCATCCTTTGACTTCTTGCTCAAACATTCAACATAGCACAAGTACATAACAAAACAATAAGTAATAGTGAATGTATTATATACATGTCATTCTCTAACTAACTATCACAATGTATTGCATAGATCAACCTTCCTCTTGGGTGGAATGGATGGTTAACAAGGTAATGGGTAAGTCAAGTCAAGGATTGGCCATTGGCAGACTCGAGTTAGTCTTGGAGAGAAAGGGAAAAGGTAGACATATGTGACATTTGCTCTTTTGGTAAACACGAGGGAGAATGTGCCTCAGAAATGCATGATGTGCTAGATTGGATGGTGCCCCTTGGACCTTGACACTAAGACTAAACCCCCCTTTATTCTTTGACTTTAGCTTTGGGCTCTCTCTTGGACTTGTCTTCGATGACTTGTCTTCTTTGCTTTGCTTGGACTCTTTCTTTTCTTGAGACCACGGCCCTTTAATTTCTTTTTCTTTTTCTGTTATGCTTTTCACTTGGCCAAATGCAAGTTTAGACATGCTTTCTTTCTTTCTTTGCATGGTCTTCAGTCTTCAATATTGTCTTCATCTTTTCTTTTATCTGGGTGCAAGAGAGTGGTAATAAGAGCTGCTATATGTGCCCTTTTAAGGCATTGTAGAGGAGAAGAAAAGTTTCGCCAGTCTCCTATGTTCACTCCAAATCCTCCCAGGTTGAAATTAGTGTTAAGAATAAATCTCCTTTGAACAAATCCTATCTACTCCTGTCGCTCTCAAGTTGAAGTTATTGTTAAGAAAAAATCTCCTTTAAACAAATCCTATCTACTCTTGTCATGCTACATAACGAGCAATCGATCGAATCCTTAGGGCCAATCATAATTTTATAAGCAACACTTAGCAAAGTGATTGGCCTTCAACCCCCATTGGTGTCTCTAGCTACATTCTTGGGGATAAGCTTAATCGATCCTTGGTTGAGAAATTTAGAAAACCAACCTGAAGTGGAAACTTCAAAGGAAATGCAACAAAGTCATGTCCAATGGTATCCCACATGGCCTTATAAAACTCGCAAGGAAGCTTATCCATACCGTACGACTTGTCATTTTTCATCGAAGTAATGGAACATAAAGGCACATCAACAGGGATTCTGCTGGCCAAATTATCCACATCTTGACTTCTACCAACTCTTCATTCATGGTGACCCCATTTCTCTTTGAAGGTAGAGGGTGCCACTCCTCCTTTGGCTTCATTAAACTCGAAACCCCAGAACCATTACACTTAGCATTCAGAGATCTAACCACTACTTGTACAAAATGCTTATTATCAGAACTACTGAGGGCAATGTATTCCAGAGGTTAGCACTCTTAAGAATGGCCATGCTGCTGGTAAACATTATTGTTGTCTTCAGAAACACCGCAAGATCGACCCTGAGGAAGGCCTGCTCATTATCTCCAACCAACAGTCCAAACCAATTGAAATACATTATCCGTACCCTTATGTTCTTCAAGATCTACACCTTTCCTTGTCCATGCAAACACCTCTATTGTTGCTGGAATTACACAGGCCTGAGTCAATTACCAAACTTGCACCTAGAAGAGAACCCACTATCGTACTAGAGCCTGAAGTCATACCCAAAACCATACCATTACTACCAGCGGTTTGCCCTCTCTCACACATGTCCATATGGTGCCCAAAACCTGAATCTTTATTGCTATTTGTGGCTGTACATGAATCTGGATCTGTCCCATCATCTCCAGCGTGTGTTTTTGTACTGATTTGACCCCCTGTTTGTGCATCTGCCTCACCCCTGCTTTCCTTACTCCTGGCGTCCTCCTTTCACTCTTGGGAACATTTCTTGCACTTGTTCCTTTCTAAACCCAACCTGATATGATCATAGGAATTTTTATCGCTGGAAAGTCAATTTCAAAAGGGGTAGGCAAACATTGTGTCAAGCTAAGATTGGCAGGAACACTAATGTTCATTGCAGTCTTCTATTTTGTACAGGAGATGTTTGGTTTACCTGCAAGCCTCAAAAAAATTGCTGCACTTGACCTGCATTGCCTAAGAGTGTTCAAAACTTTGCATTTGTGGTTAATACCCCAAAGGCAATTACATTGTTGTAAAGTTGAATTTTGTGGTTCTCGAAATCTCAACAACTGAATACCCAGTTTGTATGCTCTACCTAACAAGCATTGGGCCTTGTGTACAAAAGCACCACACCATGAGAATGACAACAGTATCCTCTCGGAGCACAACTGTTGAACCTTCTGTAGTGGACTGTAACTTTTTTGACTGTTTTGAACTTTGATATTTTAATTCAGACAGCTCTAAATGAAAGATTCATGAAACTTGCGTCGGTTATTAACTTATTTGTCTTATGATGTGTCAGTGGTAATTTTTTTATTCATTATGTATATGCTCAGACATTTTATTGGTTTTATTGTAGGTGTTGAGCAGAGACCATGGCTACCCGCTTCGAGTTGTTGTTCCGGGCATAATTGGTGCACGCTCGGTTAAATGGTTGGACAAAATAGAAGTAAATGCAAATGAGTGTCAGGTAAGGAGCTTTCTTTATTCTCTACTTGTGAAAAACCTTGAAGAACTACTTAGAATGTCATTAATTTCTACTTTCAGAGCAATTGACAGTCCTCTTAAGTCCAAACAATATTTCGAAAAGACAAGATTTTATTGTTTTATCTGTACGGTTTTTCATTTTAATTATTATTGTTATTATATGTGTTACGTTTTTCTTCTTCTGGTGGTTGGAGGCCACCTAATTTTGTCATGCTAGCTGTCTCAGGGGTACCATTTTATTCTATAGTCCATAATCAGATTATGGAATTAAAGCATAGAGAAACTAAGTAAAAGGATAGGATAATGAATGGTATTGACATGATTACTGGCTTAGATAAAGTGCTAAGAAAGATAAAAGGCATATTTTGACATATCATTGAAGAATAAAATTATAAATATATGGTAGTTTCCGGTAAAAGAATAGAAAAGGGATTTACACGTAAAATCCGATACAAGCCTGCACATAAATAAAGGGAGAACTTTATCTTGAGCTTGCTAGAAACAACCTTCATAGAGATAAAAGAGTCAAGATTATTATGAGAAAAGTGTATGTCACCCCTCCAAATCATATCATTGGTTTCCAAAAGTTACCCCTACAATGAACTCAAGTTTCTACTCTGCAAAAACACTAAAGTTTCCCTTGCCAAGAGGGACTTTGCGGCATTTTGCTCCTCTCCTCATGGTGATACTGACCATGGAATCTCATCTCCGTCATGCAAGTCCTGTGTGTAATTTTGGGGAGATGACATTGCCATTATGCTTTTTTGGGTAGATTTAGTCTAGTGGACTTTGTTGGAATATGTATTATAATTTATATTTTGCATACCTCATTTACATTCAATTACCACCCTGTAAGTATTTTGTAGGAGACCTGGTCGAAGATGATCACTCCACCAATCTTTTACTCTTATTTAGATCAAATACAATTTAAAGTGTACAGTATTGTACAATTACGACAATTTCCTTTTGTACTTGTTATCTCCCTTTTTGTATGTGCTTTTTGAGGCACTTATAGATTCAAATTTTGAGGCAACAAAATCTGGGTGTGAATTTTGCAGTAGTAGAATTTTGGCATTGTTACCATCCAAACCCTCACTTTATGTGATGAAGTCTTAAAGCACAAATAAGACCTTGGAGGAACTAAACAGGGTTACCCACTTTCACCAGACTCACCACAGTAGTACCCTCTCTCCCTTTTTGTATGTGCTTTTTGACGCACTTATAGGCTCAAATTTTGAGGCAACAAAATCTGGGTGTGAATTTTACAGTAGTAGAATTTAGGCATTGTTACCATCCAAACCCTCACTTTATGTGATAAAGTCCTAAAGCACAAATAATACCTTGGAGGAACTAAGAGGGGTTACCTGCTATCACCAGAATCACCACAGTAGTAGTCTCTCTCCCTTTTGTCCAGCTCTTGTCCTGCACAAGGGAGATATCTCTAGAATAGGATTACTAAAGCTATGAATATACACTCAAGGTGAAATCAAGAATTTGCTTTAGCGAAACAGAGATTGTAATATGGTTTTATGAATAAGTTGATGGGCGGACCAGAACTAGTGCCAATTCATTGGGCAAGTGGAGTCAAAGGATAAAACTAGAAGGGCTGTTTTCTTATGTGATTAGGAAAGACTTGGGCTGGAAAACATTCTACAGCAATTTTATCTTGCTGTCCACTAATGCAGACAATACTTTTGAGGAACCTTAATGAATGAAGACCTACAGACATTTCCTTAGTGAGCTCACCTTTTGAAATTTTAGGAACCTTAATGAATGAAGACCTGTAGACATGCATGAAAGGTGAGTTCAGCCAATTCTAATTAAGAAATGATGATACTGATAGTCATTTCCAGCAATGAACTCAAAGGCATATGAAAGATTATAATCCACAATCAATATCTTCTAGATAAGGAACAAAGTTACATGGATTAGCCCTTCATGAACATTTGATGCAAGTAGTTTCCAGCATTAGCATTCAGCAACATTGAACCCAAAACATGTGCCTAAACAAGAGAAACCCTTAACTTCCATTGCCTTCAAGATGTTCAACTAAGATCCAAGTAGAAATCTCCCCAAATCCAACCATAAAAACACAAAGGAGAGTAAAGCCTTATATAGATTTGAGCTCTATCTTCTCTACAATATAATTTCAATTAGTGGAATCTAGTTCCACTTTATTTTCCAAGAAAAATACTAGGAAAAGACTAAGTTATTACATAATGGGCTCTTCAAGGCAAAATGCCCTCATAAAATAATAATAAAGTGTGGCCACAATGAATGGGTGGCCACATGTCTTCTCCTTCTTCGAAATGCTTTTTAAGATGAGGCTCTTTTGACCAAGAAAAATTAAATCCTTATGGAACTTGTCCTCTTTCTTCATGGAGCGCTCATTAATAAATTCCTTCAATCACCATTCTCCAATAAAATATAATGTTTTCCAAGTTAAATCGAAGGAAACACTCTCCAAAAGAGGTGAAAATATGCCAAATGCGCTCTTAACAATGTGGGTGCTCTCCAAGAAGTCCATTATGACCAACAAATGATGTAAATATTCAAGAAATAAATGCACTCTTTAGAATGGAATTTTACTATAGCAAAATGGCTTGACAAGTTTCTTGTATCAGAATCAGTTTTGGACCGTGTTAATGCTCAAACTAGCAGTCCTTTCAAAGCAGACTATGTATGGCCTTGTGCTAGTGATGGTAAGCATGTAAGAGGGGAAAACCCAATGTCACCTCAGTCTATCTCTGTAACTTCTTTGGGTAACTCCTGGACCCAAGGGAGAGTCCCTAATGGAGGAATGAGTACCTGCAATCACCCTCCTACTATCCTTATAGCCAAGATCGGTGCCTTCTATTGAGTCAACAACGAACAATAAAGACACATACACCATATAAAGGAGTTAATTCAATCTACCAGTCAACATCAATCAATATCACAACTTCCAATGCACTTCACAATTCCCAAGGTAGGGTTTCACACTTCCCAAGGCACAACCTCAAAAAAGTGTGCTCTGAAGGGGAGGTTACCAAGTGGCCTAGGGCACACATTTTGGTCCAATCAAAACTGCAAAAACCTTGCAGAAACCCTAATTTTGGTAATTTCACGATTCCTAATGCACCAAGGCAAATGAGGACGCCCTCAAAGATCCGTGGATAAATCCACTAGGGAGAATTTTGTGGGTGGACAAGAATTATCAAATTGTAAATATTTTTGGTTTTATGGATTTATCTAAATTTTTAGGGTTTTCCAGCAATATTATATTTTTAGGGATTTTAAAATATAGAAATGCATGTAAAATAAAAGACAAATAAATTGGTAAAAAAGAGATGGTTTTTGTTGAAAATATGGGCATATGATTCTTGTCTCAATCCCTGGGGCATTGGGAGATCGATACCAACATCCCTCTCTTGAAATGGCTTCCCATGCTTGCAATTAGGGCATCAACTAGCAACGTCAAGGGTTAGGTAGAAGAGCCTAATTAGCGCAAGTGAAGGAGTTCAAGGCCTAATACAATGATAGGTTAACAAAATATCAGCAAGAAACCCTAACACATAACCGTAATGCTCCATAAAGCATCATTAAACTAGGTCAAAGTATAACTTATTGATTCTTTAACAAAGATGAGCAGAATTTTGTCCTAGGTCACCTTTGTGCTTGAGTTAGTACCACCATTCTAGCATCAACCAATAGCATGTGCAATAGAAACCCTAGATAACACCTTCATTTATCCCTCAAGCAAATAAGATCATCCCAAGAGAGGTGCGCATAGCATCAAGAGCTCCAACACACTAGTAGAAAAAGAAAAGATCTCATAATGAACCATATCTTGTTTTGTTTTTACAATGAGGAAAGCACTATTTATATAAGACTAGCCTCACCTAATTTTAAGTTATTAGCCTACAAAGATAATGTGAAAATATAACATTTTGGCTTGCTCACACACAAATTTGGGGGCTAAGCCACTAAAAAAAAAATAACAATCTAAAGGTGCAATTAGGCTACACTAAGTGCTAGGTGTGTCAAAAGGAGTACGTCATGCCCCAACTAATCCCAACAGATGTGTACCCTCAACATCCTCCTTCATTATCCTTGTAGGCTTCTTCAATAAGTACAAATTGTGGGTACACAACCTAGAGGGTTAAAATAGGTCCAAGTGAACAAATAAGGTGTGTTCAACAAATTCTATCACCTTTTACATGGAAAATAAATGAGTGTGGTCATGCATCCAAGTGATTAGCCCCCAAGGGCACCAACCCCTACAGGGCGAGCACCTCCTGGAGGTGGAAATCAAGCGAACCATCCATGACATGATTAGGGGTATTTAACTCCAAATCAACACTCTATGCTTCAACTTGGCCTTTATATCAAAAAATGTTAAAGCCTTCCCCTGGGGGGCCTGTAGAGAGTAGACCAAATTGCCACTTTTCACACTTGGGTCACTTTTGGAGGCAGCTCAGACCACATGCCAGTGATGCTTCACTTAGATTCCTTGGGCAACAAACCCTTGGCCCTATTCAAATTCAATCCTCTTGGCTAGTGGAAGAGAATTTTTGCAACCTAGTCCGATTGAATTGGTGTTCCTATAATGTAGTTTCCCCTCTCTCTCCAAGTAAGCAACTCACAACAACCCTCAATAGCTTAAAACAACGTGTGGCCGCGTGGGTTGCTCGTCGGTATAAGGAACGTGACCAATCCCTTTGCTCGATTGAATCTAAAATCAAAGCCATCTATGAGAGACACTCAGAGGGGTCTCCATCGGACGAAGACCTCCTCAAACTTAAATCCTTAGAGGGGAAAAAATTACGCTTCTCAGGGATCATGAAGTTGATTGGTGTATGAAGAGCAGGGCAATTTGTTTAGCACAAGGTGACAAAAATATTGCTTATTTTCATAAGGTGGCTAATTGACACAAAAGTAACAATTCCATCTGGGAACTCAAAGGCTCGAATGGGGAGATCATAAAGGAATTTCACAATATGGTTGCGTTGGGTGTCTCCCACTTCTTCAAGATATATAAAGAACCAATTAGTCACAATATAGCAAAAATTGTCAAACTTTGCTCTTATTTCCCCAGGTTCATTTCCTTGAAAGACAATGACAAGGACTTCGAGTATGAGACTTTTGCTAAACTAGAAAGCATAGTTACATATCTCGGCAATATATCGCGAGTCGATGGGGTCGGCGATATATCGCCGATAAAATATCGCGATTTTTTGCCGACATTTTAATATATCGCGATATTTTCCGATATTATCACGATTCGATCGAATGTGTCGGCCTGCTGCCTAAAAATTAAAAAAAATTGCCGATAAGAGGCCGCGAACGGGTTTTTTTCTTCATTTGGACATTTTGGCTTGGAGGAAGTGGAGCTCTGACGTCTTGGGCGATTTTGGGCGATTTTCTACAAGAGAGGAAGGGGGCAATCGAGTTTCCATAGCATTTAATCGGGTATGTATTCTTAACTTTAAACTTTCATTATTTTTTATTTTGCTTGAGATTTGTTGGTTAATGTAGATTTAATGTAGGGTTTAGGTTTAGATTTAGTGTAGGGTGTAGATTTGTCGTTACAATCATAGCCTATAGGGTTTTAAGTAGGCCACCCTCCCATTTCTTTGAAGTTTGAATGTTTTAAATTTTTAATAATTTCATTGTTTTCAAGAATCAAAATTTTAAAGAAGAACATTTTAAAATTGATTCATTTTTGTTTGTTTGTTGTGGCAATGTGGCATAGGTGACAGTGGACACAATGCCAAAGCCATTGGATCCAATGTGGGAGTATGGGCAGCCAATTGACCCTAATAATCGGCAAAGGTTGAATTGCAAACTATGTGGGAAGGATATTTCTGGAGGAATTAGCCGCTTGAAATACCACCTTGCCAAAATTGCTG
>LPNX011019033.1:262435-295596 GCA_001517045.1 Pseudotsuga menziesii | reverse complement strand
GTCGATGCATCTCCCTATGTTAAAGATGCACGCTTATTATGTGATTTGTTGGATAAGTTTATCCAAGAGATAGGGCCACAATATGTTGTCCAAGTCACTACGGACAACGCTGCCAGTTATGTTGCTGCTGGGAGGATGCTTATGGAGAGGTATGCAAGCTTATATTAGACTCCTTGTGCTGCCCATTGCATTGATTTGATGCTAGAGGACATGGGAAAACTTCCTTGGATCAAAGAAGTCATTGATTCAGCTCGGAGTGTGACAAAATATATATACAATCATACATATGTTCTTTCACTCATGAGACGCTTCACGGGAAACAAGGAGTTGATGCAGCCTGCAATCACACAATTCGCCACTTTCTTCATTTCTCTTCAGTCTATGCATAAGGTTATGATGGAGTTGCAGCGAATGTTTCTTTCTGATGAGTGGGCATCTTATGTCTATAGCACCAAACAAGATGGGCAAGCCATTGCTCGAATGGTGCAATTTGATTTGACTTTTTGGGCACGATTGGAGGAGGTATGTGCCATCAGTGAACCTTTGGTAAAGGTTCTTCGTTTGGTTGATGGTGAAAAGCCCGCAATGGGCTACTTGTATGAGGCCATGGATAGGGCCAAGGAAGCTATGCATCACTACTATGAGGACAAGGGGGAGGTGGGACTCACAAGACGAGCTGAACTATGGAGTGTGATCGATGAACGATGGAATAATACTCTCCATCGTCCCATTCATGCAACAGGGCTCTACCTCAACCCTGCTTTCTCTTATGCATGTGGCTTTCAGTTTGATGCTGAGGTCATGGATGGCTTTCTACAGTGTGTTTAGAGGATGGTGTTAACTCCCTCTGAGCGGGCAGAGATTTCTAGACAGATGGAGATCTATAGGATGTCAGGTGGCACTTTTGGCTATGACATGGCTGTCCAGGATAGAACCACAAGGATGCCAGGTACAATTTGTTTAAAACTTTCAAATTTTGATCTCTTAGATTCTTAATTAATTACCCTTTCATTTCTATGTTTTTTACTTGGTAAAAATTTAATACATTGTAATTTGTAATTTGAATTTTGTCTTACCGTTTACCTTCCTTGTTTTCTTTGTAGATGTGTGGTGGACTAACTATGGTCGCAGAGTCCCGGAGTTGCAAAGACTTGCCATTAGAGTGCTAAGTCAAACTTGCAGCTCATCAGGGTGTGAGCGCAATTGGAGTGTCTTTGAGAAGATACACTCCAAGAAGCACATAAGGTTAGAATTTTCAATTTAGAAATGTTAAAGTTTAAACTTAAATTTATAATCTTTGCTTCTTTATAATTTTATTATTTTAAATATAATTTATTACAATTTTGAATTTGAATTTATCATCATTTATCACCCCCTAACTATGGATCTCATACTAATGCAGGTTACTTTCTCAGCGCCTTAATGACATGGTTTATGTCTACTACAATCTAAGGTTGCAGGTGAAACAAATTGAGAAAGTGCCCAATCCAGATGCCATTTCATTGGATGACATTGACACTATCGGCAAATGGAGGGTGGAGATGGAGGATCTTGTGATGGACGAGGCACCTGAATGGTTGGAGGAAGAGGGGGATGATGATGCAGATCCGTCAGAGGAGGAGGGGGAAGAGGAGGATGCTGATGTTCCACTGCCAGAGGATGACTATGCTTATGACTATGAGGACATTGAGGAGGAGGTTGATATTCATTTGCAGCATCGACCAGCTCCAGGTGGCCCACCACCTCCACAGAGTCATACAGTTGGGACTGGGAAGAGACAACTCACATTCACCTCCCCCTCATCCACAGCATCTACTCGAGCAGTTGGAGGTTCTAGTTCCACCCCAGGCTCATTTGGACCACCTCCACAACCACCGGCACCTACTGCTTCTAGAGGAAGAGTGGTGCCACAGCCAATGCCCTTGACCCGTAAAAGGGGTAGATTGATTAGAGGATCATCCTCAGGGAGTCGATGACTTGATTCCTATTTTTATCATTGTACTATGATACTATCATACTATGTTGGTGTCCTATGTCTAGGCTCTATACACTATGATTCTACATGCCTCATGAGTCATGACTCATGATGATTCATCTCTTGAGAGACATTTATTTTGATCATTTGATGTGATGTTCTATCATTCCATCAAGAACATATTTCAGTATTTTCAGTTTATAGTCGATATATGATCATGATCCACCATTTGACATATTATGCATCTTATATATGAGTTGTATTTTAATATTGATGTGGAAATGTGTTTATTTGATGTTGTTGTTGCTTTAGATGTTAAAAAAATGGAAAAAAATGTTTATTTTTGTATTTTTTAATGCAAAACGACATTTACCGATATTTTCGCCGTTGCTGCCGATAAGTTTCATTCCGGACCCCCGGCGATATATTCGTCGACACGATATATGTAACTTTGCTAGAAAGGGTGATGGTGAAATTCCAAAAGATTAAAATTCCAGTTTTCAACGGTTGGACAGTTGATATTTTCTCTCGATACTTCGACATGATGGGCAAGGACATTCTCAGGGTCATTGAAGAAGTCCGCCAAACAGGTAATGTTCTTCCATCCTTCAACTCTACTTTTCTTGCTCATATAAATACTCTTTAGAGGATAATACATAAATACCAAAACATAGATAGAGACGAACATGAAGTAAGAGTTTATGCCTTGTATTTCTTATTTTTGGTCCCTCAAAAGTATCACATCGGTAACTATCCATTCCCAAGTCCAATAAACCTTTCGATTTTGAGGACTTTTGTTCCATCTCACTCTATAACACAATTTACAAGATCTTCACTAAAATCCTGGTTGAGTGCCTCAAACCTATTCTCTCTATTATTTCTCGCGACAAGGGTCGCCAAATTCATGAGGTTGTTGTATCATCCCAAGAATGCATGCCCAACCTGAAGATCCATAAGGATCCAGACTTAATAATCAAGCTCAATCATTCCAAGGCCTTTGACCGTACCTATTGGCTTTACCTCCACGCCTTCCTCATCCATGTGGGATTCTCAGTGTACATAGTTAATTGAATCATGGATTGTAGTTCCCTAGTTTCTTTTGATGTTCTCATCAATGGCTTAGCCTCCCCCTTCTTCTCTTCCTCTCGAGGTCTACGACAGGGATACCCTATCTCCCCTTATCTTTTCTTGCTAGTGGTAGAGGGTCTTAGTTGGGCAATTAAAGAGGCTCGTCGAACCTGATGACTTCAGGGTTTGATCTTTGATGAGCAATTAAAAATCACTCATATGTTATTTGTGGACAACATATTCCTATTGACAAAGGTATCGTTGAATGAGGCAAGAGCTCTGGTCAAGATACCTCAACTATTTTCCAAAGGCTCAGGTATGTAAATCAATGTGGATAAATTTGCATGTTATTTTTTGAACATTGATCAGCGAATCAGACGGTTGCTTGCATCATGGCTCTCGTCAACTTCTTCAAAAAAATGCATTGGACCAAGTACCTCGAGTTGTGGGAGAATTGATTATAGATAAGTCAGTAAGCTAGGGATTTTTTGATGGTGCATGCCAAGGGCGGGACCGTCATTATGGCATCGGAGATATGCTTTTCCTCTCTAAGCATAGATCCATCTCTTTCTTCGACGATGCTTACAAAGGTACTAATAATTTCGTAGAGCACACTACACTCAAGGTACTCCGACGATTGGCTTACTGGAAGGTATACGAGTTATCTAGATATTCAGAGATTCGCCTCTGGTTATTCGCCAGATGGATGGTACTTACTGCCTTGATGACATCAGTCTCATGGAGTTGGGCCGATTCCTAAAAGACTTGGCTACAAGATTTCAAGGGATCACTTTCACACACAGATTCAGAGAACACAATTCACTTGATGACAACTTCTCTAAGGAACGCCTTTAGTGTCTCCGATGCAAAATTGTTGTGGTTGGTGTCTCCATCTTATCTTTGGAGGAACTATGAGACCATCTCACATTCATCTAATTCTGAAGGCATGCAAACAACTCAATAGTAGTTCAGTATCAACAAATTTTTGGTCTAGAAATTGTGAAATATCTACAGCTCAGTTCTGGAAAGGTATATGGTTTCCCAAGGACCTGAAAGAATGTATTTTGATCCTCTGGGTAATAAAATACGACTTTTTTTTGGTGGAAAAAAACACGCACCCTTTAGAAGTGTGCAAGAAAGAGTATTTTGGATGACATTAACTAAGCCTTAATATAAAATAATCCATGAGAAGAGATGCGCCTTTGAAGAGTGTGCAAGGTACCACATTGACCAAACCAAGATAATTTTAAATAGTCCATGGAGAGCTGCATCCTTGAGAAATGTGCCAAGGTAGTTGCTCTTCTTGGATCTAGGACCACCAAACAAATAAAATGGTTCTCCCAAAGTTGGATGCCTTAGATAGATGTGCCAAACTAGTTATATCTCCTTAATAAATGTGCGAAATGGGAGCATTGTCCTAGAGGAGGTAGTTTAGCAACTTGGGATGCCAAAACAATGATAGAAAAATTAGTTAGGGTGTTTTCTCCAATGCATCCCTCAAGAAATACCATAGAAATGTGTGCAAGAAGGTCCACTTTGGTTGTTATAACAACCTCCAAGAGCAGGATGACCTAGGAGCATGTGCAAAGGCATAGATCTATGTGCAAGGGCCACCTAATTCGTCAAACCATGAACCAATGAACAACCTAGGAGATTGTGCATGAGAAGTGGAACATCCTCAAATACAAGCATGAAGTGTCCTCAAACTACATATTATCATACGAATCATATCAAACCATGAGCAAGAGAACAAATATGTCCTACAATAATGTACATGAAGGATCTTTGACCATATATAACCATCAAATAACACCAAAGAATGAGCGTTGCCTAGGAGAGTGTGCACATGTGGAGCACTCCTCAAGAGGACATCTCATTCATCCAAATAAACCATCACAAATCCCAAGGTAAGTGCCATAGAAAAGAGTCTCAAAAGCAGTAGAAATCAAATAACCACACTCAACACTTAGGAACCCCTAAATTGATGGGTGTTCCCCTCCAAAATGTGCAAAAACCCATGTGAATATATGACATGCTAAGCAAACCAATGCATCACCTCACTAATCAATAATATCAAATAATGAGCCATAATACTTGGGGAAAACCCTTAGTTTATGTTTTTCTCTCACAATGCATGCTTTAGTGGTCAACAAATGAAAATCAATCATGCAAGTCTCCAACATATAAAATGATGATGCCACCAAGGTGATAATCCATAAACAACTATCCATGTAAGCACCTACCAACACCTTGTCTGCACAACAAATAATCACCCATAGTAGCCTGCAATCATTTTTCAAAATCACAACGAAGGTCATCTAAATGGGGAGATTTACCATTCAGAGATTTTACCAGCTGGGTGAATCATCTTTCAGATAAGACAATTTTACTAATGTCCAACGAATGACCACCAAAGTAGGTCAATGGGACTAAAAGGATACAATCAGTATGAGTACAATGTGAGAGTGCAAATGCAACTCCTAGCTAATGCCAGAGCTAAATCTAATATAGAATAAAATAAATAAAGAAAGATACGAGCAGGGAGGCATCCTCATAAGCATGTATAAAGTTGTGATAACGCGCAGTGATGTAGGAGAAGACAAGAAATGTGTTATATAAAATATATATAACGTAATGAGATATATAAACATATATAAATATTAAATATCAATATTAATTATTAATATTAATATTAATAATTAAGAAATAAAAAATGATTAATTAAAATAATTAATTAGAAAATAGAAAGAGATGTACCTTTTCATTTGAAAAGGCACGCTAAGGCTTATATAAAGCCCTACCAATGTAATTGTAAAATCATCATTCATATTCATATTTACTCTTATATAATTATCCAGCATGGAACTATTTTCTATTGGACTATTCAATTGAGATAGCTTTCGAGAATATCCAGATACAGATATTACATTGGTATCAAAGTGATCCGGCTCTTGGTCATTATTTACACCTTGTGTAATTTGGTTTTTAACCATTATTTTAAGGTTTCCCTAAAATTGTGGTCTTTGAACAAGAAGGAAAATAGAAGAGGTAAAACAATAAAAAGAAGAAGGAAAAAAAAAAACACAAGGTTTATAACAACCACATGTGGTTTTATAATCAAGTCATAGAATCAAAAAAGTAAAAAGAAGGAGAAGAAGAAGAAAAGGGAGAAAAAAAACAACCCTTATATTATGAAACCACGCTTGTTTTTTTTAAGCCATTACATTAATAAAAAAGGGTTTTATGATAAAGGAAAAAGAATTAAATTATAGAGTGAGGGATCAATCGTATTTTTAGGTTAACAAAGATTAAAGTGCCTTACAAGTCTATTTAAGAAAACATATTATAAGGGTGAATCCCAAGGCTTAATATTTATTTTTTATAAAGTTAATCCCCAAGATTTGAACTTGGGTGGGGAGGGTAACATTCCTTCTTCCCAACCACCCAATCTACACACAATCCACAAAGAAGTTTTAAGAAAAAAAGAAGTATAAGTTAAAAGAAGAATTCCTTCCAAGGGAACTACATTAGGGGTTATTACGCCCTTTGTTCTACCTCTTATCAAAGGAGTCAAAGACAAATTATTGACAAAGGAGCAAAGTCAAAGGGGGACCATTTACCGTCGAAAAAGTTGAAGACCAAATTGTTGACAAAGCAACATAATCAAGGAGAATCTAACCTTTTCATAAGAATACAAGTCCAATCGTAACCATGGCTTGTGGTTCATATATTCAGATAAAAAAATTAGAAGATGAAATAGTCTGTTGTCAAAATGAAAATATAAGATTACAAACCATAATCAATTTACATAATCTTCAAAAGGAGTTTAAAGACAAGAGATATTCGGACTAAGAAAAGCAAATGGAAGATTTGTTCACGCAGATTAAGGAATTAAAGCATCTCAATCAAAAATCACAAAACCAAGGTATCAAGAAGGAAGTAGATGACAGTAAGGAAAATGAAGAACTAACACGTTTGAACGCGCTCCTGAACGACAAGGATGAAGAAATTGTGAAAGTCCAGAGAAAGTTGGAAAGTCAAGAATTCGAGATATGTTGGCATCAACAACATATGAAAGAACTCCAACAGAAATACAACGACATTAGAAGGGCACACAAGTTGGTTATTACAAAAAGTAATAATACATTAACAAGCAAGACTGAAGAAATATTTCGACTACAGAATCATAACAAGACATTAGTTACAAAGATCAAGAAGTTAAAAAGAATTCGGAAGTCATAACAAGTTAATGACGACCTCGAAGGAAAAATTATAGAGAAGCAAGAAGAAAATCATCGCCTGACAAATCTTAATCAAGAACTAGAAGAGCAAATCAAAGAGTTAAAAGAGGACAAAAGGTCGCAAGTAGAAAGGTTCGAAAAGATTCAGAGTAATAACACTCTATTAGAGAACAAATTAGAGCAAATCCAGAAGGAAGCTTCCAAACTCTTAGGAAAACAAATTCAAGTAAGGAACAAGAAGCCGCTCCAATAAAAAAACAACAAAAACTCCTTATCGACACCCAAACTATAAAAATCATTTTGACCAACGACAGGTCAAAATGAACATAAATGGAGGAGTTATGATTTTAGAAGAGAAAGAACACAAAATGAACAAGCCAAGCAGAAAACAAGAAATTCCATCCAACAAAGCAATCAATAAACAACTCCAATGAAGATAGATCTCAGATGGACAACTTCACAAATGATGCGTCAATTTTTCTTGGGAATTCGTAACTCATATCGGCTCGTTTCATGTGTTGCAGTTACTAACACAAAGATCAAGAAGATGCCATTATAAACAAAAAATAAGATGTAAGCCTTGTCTTCAATAAAGCTTTGAGGACAAAGCTCCTCTTAAGGGGAAGCCAATGTTATATAAAAAATATATAAGATAATGAGATATATAAACATATATAAATATTAAATATCAATATTAATTATTAATATTAATAATTCATAAATGGGAAATAATTAATTAAATTAATTAATTAGAAAACAGAAAGAGATGTACCCTTTCATTTGAAAAGGCATGATAAGGCTTATATAAAACCCTATTAATGTAATTGTAAAATCATCATTCATATTCATATTTACTCTTATATAATTATCTAACATGGAACTATTTTCTATTGGACTATTCAATTGAGATAGCTTTCGAGAATACTTAGATACGAATATTACAAAATGAGACCGATGAAGTCAAGAAATTTTGAGTCTAATAGTCAACAGCGATGGAGGCGATTAGAGAGCCACCTACTCTCTGCAAACCAAGGACCCTCTTTGAAGCATTCTTTTTATTCAGAGAGTCGAAATTAAACTTGGAAGCCTTGTCCCCTTCTTGTATCCTCTAAAAACCTGCACAGATCCAGGATCTCCTATTGACATACTCCTTGTCACTTCTTATGAAGTTCTCTGGCCTTGCTTCCTCTTCCTGTAAAGCAAAATTGTGCTAGTATTACCCTAAAAGAAATTATGACCTCCAGCTTTTCTTTTGCAAATTTAATCCTCCTTCAATTTCGAGCCACCATTCTTCCTATCTTTACATAAACTTATGGTTTTGCAAATCACTGACTCACACCACAGGATCCAACCCCTCTCCCCCATGGCCCAGGGGAAATGTTCTAGACCCTATTAACTTGGAATATGTAAGGTCATCAAGAGTTTTCCCAATGGAAACAACGGTGAAAATAGGGCAATGATCAAATCCAACTACACTCATAATTACATCCATTGCCCACATCCTACCTCAGAATGACATGCTGTGATGTGGGCCATAGAATCTGTCTAATCTAGTTTGTACCTTGTTGCCTCCTTTCACGCACCTTGGGGTTAGCATGGCAAAAAATCTTCAAGCCACTAGGTGCGTTTTTGGGGGCAAGTCTCGAGTTGAGATACTATCACTCAACACTCAACTTTTCCATCTAGGTCAACTCCTAGCAAAGACAAGGGGGGGGGTCCCTATAAAAGAATCTAAGGCTTTTAAGCTAAGAAACCAAAAGATGAAATTAGTCTAGGAGTTTGAAAATGGACTATCGAGACAAGACTTGCAAAGATTTCGACGGCATATGAAATTTAAAGCATTCACAACACATTGATTAATTTAAGCAGAAAGTAAAGATTATAGACCAGTGCAGTGGAGTTAAATAATGTTGTAAAGGGAAATGTTGTGCAAGTGTATCTTGGTCAATTTTAGTTATTATGGATGAATGGATTAGGGGGAAAGGGGATTCTTGATGTACAGTGAGGTACGGGAATATGTCTGGATTTTGACAAAAATGGCTTCTCGCAAGAAAATGTGGGATAGATGGAGTCATGGGGCTGTGTCCAACACTACACCAAATGAGGGTGTAGCCTGATGGGGCCCCGTGGTCACTTTCTAGTTGCTCCCGCCTTCTTCGAAGAATTTTCCCACAAATGACAAACTTCGTATACACTGGATTTCCATATGTTTTCAAGGAATTGATTTTATGAATGGTGAGTTTCAATTAGATATGAAACTTTATTTAAATGCAACAAGACCCGTTTCTAGATTTCCCAAAGCTCAGGCAAGCCTGCGATGGGTAGAGCATACGTGGAGGTTTGTGCGAAATGTTTGTTCCAACTTGAGATTGTGAAAGCTAAAAGGTAAAAAGGTGAGACTAATTACTACAACCAAGAGTCTCTTTTCCATTTCGGTACTTCGGGAGAGCAAGGTTGGGTTAATGTTCATTTACTTTTTACAAATAGAATAAAGCTTGAAAGAAAAGTTTAAATTAACTAAAACAAAAGAAGGAACTAATATAAAGTTAGCAATAAAAATAACAATACAAAAAACAAAAAAAGCAGACCATCAAGTAGGCGACATGAATCCCCCCAGGGGGATGGGGTGTGAGCACTTGGAAAGCCCACTTGCTTTTCTTATTATTATTATATTACAAGTGAAAATGGTGGCTAGCTTTTGTCCTTACAGATCTGGATCCAAAGGCTTATAGGATTTCGTAATGAAGAAGGAAAGAAAAAGGTTGCTTCGAGAGGCCTTGGATGGCCTATATCTTCAATTTTCCGGCAGGACCTCCTCTTGTAATGGCGATCAATGTATAAAACCATCCACCTGAAATGCACCGAATGTGCCAAATCAAACGTTAAAAGCTTAAAAATTTAAGTACTTGAATGATAAACAATAAGCAAAAGTACATAATCAATCTAGATCTACTCAAAATAAAGCTCTAAGATTAGGATCTAGCAATGTACTTAAATAAATCAGCCTTTTAGATGTTCTTTTAAAAAGGAAACTAAACTACTTTAGCACATACAAAGTAACCGGAACCAAAGAAGAAGTTTAATTTTAAAAGTGAAGGAAAGAAGGAAGAAGGAAAAGCTCAAGCCGAATGTCCGGATCTGTGGGATCCAATGGAGGGAAGTGGAGGGACTATGTATTTCTTGAAAATGCTTGAAGAATGGTAGATTCAACCGAGATCATACACTCCATCAAGTTAGGAAACCTGCATCACTAGAAATACTTGCACAAAAGGGGATAAATCTAGTATTTCAACAAATAAAGATTAAGAGAGCATAAGTACAACCAAATACAGTCTGCTACTCCTAGATCTTTACAAGCAAAGAATAGTAAATGAAATCAAACTAGAATCATTTACCCTATATGTTAACAACATTCTATAAGGACAAAAAGATCACCACAAGAAACAAATAAAAAAGAAGCAATACAGTTACCTCATATGCCAGTAACAATATCCATCCACACACTAATGCAACACACCATGGACCTCCAAAGTCTTTCTATTAATCAAAGAATAATTACAGTACTGTAACACCTCGATTTTGACCCGGTTTGCATTAAAAATGTATATGATATATATATTGTAATTAATCATGGTGAGGAGCTAAAGGCAAAAGCCCCACCATCGATTTAGCGTTTTATGTTTCGGCGATTAAAATCGATGTTGATGGTATTTCATACTAGCCAGGCACATTATAATTTTGGACATCATGTAAATATGCAATTTAATTAAAATACCCACAACCAGCTATGTCAATGCAACATTAAAGAGATGGGAGCATGATTTCCTAGGGATAAGTGGGGGGGAGAATATTTGAACCTTTGAGCCAATGGGGAAAAGCCAAATGTCAAAGGGAGAACCCATCAAATTGTCAACTACCTTTCTTGTCTTATTCACCCAATCATTTATTACTGCCAGAAATTGGTTGGGTTAGTGATTGCATGGGATGGACAAGGTATGGAGGTCAAAATTCGAATTGGGCAGAGTAACCATTTTTGGAAAAACGTGTTTTGACTTATGAGCCAAGTAAATGCCCAAAATTGCTGCCCATTCCTTCATGCATTCACATTTCCATCTTTCCTCACGTTTTAGGGGAGCTCCTGGACGTTTTTCATCATCCATCCTTCATTCACGTTGAGCTCTCACGCAACTGAACTTTCGTAGGTTTTTATTCTTCACATTTTCATCTGTTTCCTCATTTTCTCCATGCCAGGAAATTCGTTTTTTGGTTGCTGAGTGAATGGCCAGTAAGGATTCACGATTTTGGGCTTCATAGCAGTCGTTTTTTCTCATGCAATGCCCAGAATTGTTGTTGAGTTCGAATTGCTCACCTAGGGATCGATTTCTCCATTTTACCAATACGTTTTTGGTTGAAAAACGTTTTTTCTCAAACCCAGAACTTGCATTTTGCTATGGGTGCATCCTCTGTTTTGGTATGAACTGGTTTGGAGTGGAATTGGGTATGAATTAGCTTGATAAACCTAGTGTAGAAGGGAACCTCACAGACAGATCAAGAGGGGCTGGTTTTCTTCTTTGCACACCCTGAAGAGCACTGGAAGGGAAGGCATAGCCTGAGGGACTGCGTAGCAAAGAAGGGGATGCTTCCTTGTGTTGGGCGTGTAGATGTTTTAGAAGCCAAGCCACATCTGGTGCAGGTGTCCATAGTTCTATGGTGGAGCTCACTAGCTTAGCAGTTCAACCTTTCCAGCTCCTGAGCAGCCTGATAAACCCAAATTTAGTTTTGGCTTGGCTGAATTTTGTTATGTCTTTGGCTATGTGTGAGCCTGTTGTAGTTCCCTTATTCCTAGTGGGAATCATGCCCAACTCGAGGGTGGCAGTGCTGCTGAGAGATTGTTGAGCACATTGGCCTATGGTTGGGAGGAACGTTGCAGCGACGTAGCTGGTTGCGAGACAAGCTTCTTTCAAGATAAGTATTTCTTGTGTGTAATCTCTGCAAGTGTATTTTGTTTAATGAATTATGATGAACATGTTGAATGCTTGAATGAAATGTAATTGCTTCCGCTGTATATTGCATGTTTTACACATTTGTGTATGTTTTTTAAGTTCAATGGAATTTTATGTTACGTTATGGGGCTTAGATTGCCCGGAATTGTTAGCGGTAATGTTGTGTCCTCTCTCTGGTAGAGGGGTGGGGACGTGACAAGTACAAAGCTTCAAATCTTGGGCGGAGCCTTTGGTCGTCTGACCATGAGGAATGAAGAACCAAAGGCCTGCTTTTATAAGAAAAACAAGCCCCAGTGGGGGTGCACCTCAACTGGAGAAGACTGGGCGTGAGGTAAAGAGAATCAAGGGATAGCTTCAGATAGAGTTGAGTTAACAACAAGAGGTGGGCACCACCTCAAAGGAAGGTGTGCCACCTCTCAAGTATCCACCAACCAACTCCATGTGAAGTCGCCACGTGAGGGATGTGCCATCTCTATGAGAGATGTGCCCCTCTTAATCCACTGACAATTCACCTCAATCCTTGACAAAATAATGCTGATTTGATCTCAAATTCCTCAAATATTGACCTTCAATTGAACTGGCACAAGTATGGGACAAGGTTCCCTTGATTTAGGAACTTGATTTTTCTCCATTTTTATTTTGTTTCTATCTTTTATTCACCTCTTTATTTTTTGGAGATTTTTCACCTAAGCAATATATTAATCACTTAAAGCTTAGGAAAAGTGGGTTTTGGGGTAAAGAGGGTGCTCTGAGTTTGAAAAACAAACACCCCCATGGAAAATTCTCCCCCCTAGCCACACTTTTATTACAATCATAAATTTCTCAATTAAACTGTTAAAAAATAGCCTAAGATTATGAGAAAATTTATTTATCTGGGAAAATAATAATTAAAACCTAAGGGGGACCTAGTGCAATGTTCATATGACTTTAATAACCTAGACTTTAATAACATCTATCTCCTAACCACCAAGGCGAATACTTCAGCTTTGGAGGTTGAATGAAAAACTCGAAAATTATAAGTCGTGTGTGCAACAACTGATAATTAATAAGGGAAAAAACACTCTAGAGTACAACATTGATAGCTAAGTCTAAGTAGGCCAAACCTTTTACAAAATTTCATCATGCTATGCCAACTTATTACAATTTCCCCGCAGAGTATGAATATGCAAAATTTTTAAAAAGAGGCCAAAATTGGCCCTGAAAAGTCTTTTGAACTTTTGAGCACTGATAATGAACAAGGAACTTGTTCACAACTTCAGTGGCTCATTGGAAATCCACCTAAGTGCAACTTAGTGGATAACACACCACGTGAACTAACCCCCATGGTCTCGGCTATTTTTTTCCAGCTAGGATTAAAGATATGATTTTTTTCTAACTCTCTTTGAGAAATTTCTTTTGCTGAATGAATTCTGAGATGCTGATAATATCTAGATAATGTTAACAACATTTGTTTGCAACTATTCAATAAGAAGTTATACTTACATTTGTAAACAATCTCAATATCATGGTATAAATGTGCTCGCATTTATCTGAAGTATGGAGGAATGTTCCTGTAGTACTTTGACTTCTCAATGCCTATGTATGTGATCAGGGTTTCTTCATGCAAAAGGATTATAAAATGTTTCCTCCTACTGTTGACTGGGATAATATCAAATGGCCTTCACGACGTCCACTGATGGATTTTCCTGTTACTGTAAGTCATCCTTGTTTCACCATACAAGCTCTTAAGTTTCACTAAAATAGTTCTGACTCTGCCCTGTTGAATTTATTCGTTGCTGGCTTTATGTAGCAGTTTTGCATCATGTCCCCTTTTCCTTTTTTTGGTCTAGAAAAATGGAGGAGCTGATTTAACCAATTGGATGTTTACCATGGGCTGATGGTTCAAATTATAGTTACAACTGATTAATGTGGCATATATTGGAGCAAAAATTACTTGCAAATATGCCAGAATTTGGATATCTTGATCTGGGTTATTCTACACAAAATGAACCTCTAATCTAGGCTCTTATATCTGCATAGTCTTTTATATTATATCTAATTCTGGCAAATAATTTGCACTTCCTTCTTCAGTTTATTTGAGCACTAGAGGATCTATTAGGTCTGTACTTGATTAGTGCCACTCTTGTTTTCCTAAAGAGTATACTATTTAAAGCATCATGCCTTCTCTTGGAGCTCAGACTTATGTCGGAATTCTCCCTCTTTATGATGATTTTGCTCATGTAGCAAGTTCTATGCGTGAAGGATTCGATTGAATTTTTTGAAAGAACGTTTTAAATGGCATACCTTTCAAATGATCTTTTAATCCATTTTGCTTAAACTTTCTATCTGTTTAGCTATTCCATCTGGCAATTTTAGTTCAGATTCAGTAATTATACAAACTTAAAAGAAAGAAAGGCTGATCCAGATATTTGCATCATGGTGGAGTGTCAAGGCTCAGTGCACTCTTGTGCTTTGTAATTATAGAAAATTGCAATAACAAGCATTTTATAGTGGAGACATCCTTTCTCTCTCTTGTTGTTTTGTTCTGGGATGCTTCATCCACAGCTGTACACTGTCACTGTTAAACTTACTATTAAAATTATTGCATGTGTATATTTTTTAAATGGGTTCCAGATGAGGGTGGGGACATTTAGACAAGTACTGTTGTGCAATACTTGATCAAGTGAGATCCAGTGTTTACATTGAAAATAGTGGAGGTTGTCTAATCAAAATGGAATTGCATTCCTTGTTGACAAACAGTCCCGTAAAAGGCTATATTCCCAGGGAACATGTCCCTTGGACGGGGCTGTGTATCTTGTACCTGGGACAGGTATGGAAACACCCCAACCTCTGGAGGTTGTCCCCATTTTGCAGTACCCAAAATTGGGGTACATCCACCTGAAAAACTAAAAAAATGTGCTGTCCCTTTCAAAAACTCAAAAAAAATGCTGACAGCAAAAGAAATACGTTTTCTGGTAGAAAAATTGTCGACCCAGCAGCAAGCCCTAGGGTGATGTGGCTTTTCTCCTGGACTGAATACTGACACAAAGCAAACCCAAGTTTCTTATATTGCCCACTTTTTCTCATGTTTCCAACAGCACTTTTTCTCATGTTTTCTCATTATATTTTTGTGCTCTTTCGTTTTATAAGTTGAGGGGAGTATTACTCCCTGTTGAATATTACTGTAGTGAAAAAATTTCCAAATTCCTACTAGATGCAAATTGTAAGAATTTCATTAGCTAGTCTCAAAGAATAGGGCTACTACACTGACAAAAAGTCCAAATTCTTTCTAGGTGCAAAGATGTAAGAATTTTAGTGGCTAGTGATAGAGGGAAGGGTTTTGGGGTTCTTGAGGAGAAGGGATTGTTAGGTGCTAAATCTCTCTAATATGCTTGCGGGCTCCAACATTAGTTCTTGCCCTGAAAATTTTGGAACCCCAACCCGGTTTCAAGTTTTGTTTCTCGGCATGTAGTTTAATGCCCAATCCCCAGCATGCATAATCATTTATGATTAAAAAATTTTGACTTTTGCTTGAAACACATGGAATTATTTCAACATAAACAACTCAGAAATTAAATGGCAGCCTACTTTTTCTTACTCGGAAGATTTATCAGAGCCAACGCACATGAAATTTTGACTCAGTATTTTGACCAATAAGGTCCAGAGAAAACATGTTTTCAGAGAGAGATTTTTATTTCTTTCAGGCAAAATTTCACAAAAAATTACAGCAGTACTTATCTTAGTATTTCTTCTCGAAATACATGTCAAACTTCAACCCCATAAATTTATGTACAACTTGCTAACTCAGCACCTAGATTTGTGTGCATGTACGGCTCACACGTGCGAACTGTTTCAGCAACTTGTCGATTTTTGTGCCGAAATTCTTGATTCCTGAGCACAGTAACAACAGCTCTCTACCTCGAAATTTGTGCCCTGTACGATTTGCTGACAACAATAAATGGTGTACCTTTCCTCAAAATTCGTGCCAACCTTTGCTTCAATTTCTGTGAAGTTGTACAGCCTGCCCTTGATTTCTGTGCAATTATTACTGATGTACGATGCTTTGAAATTTGTGTTGTACTTCATGACTGTAGTCTTGGGATTTGTGACACTCTCCAAGCTTTGGAATTTGTGCCAGAATTTTCTCTTTCTCCCTCTAGGTTGAATTCTCTTCAAACCCTTTGTCTTCTTACTTTGCTCTCTCTTGCTCTCCAAATCACTCAGATCACAATGAACAATGAATTTGCCTTTTCGTAGCCTTTTTGTTCGAGTAACCTCCATCTTAGAAGTCAATGGCTTAGATTAAATCATAACTTCATAAGATCAAAGGCCCTCATTAACGCTCACTTTTCTCATTAAATGATATTATCTCACATTTAAATAATAAATGAGGCATTAAATACTCACTCACCTTTTTAATTTTCATATAGTCAATTTTTAAAATAATTAATAACTCAAACTCACTTTAAAAGTCACTTTATTAAAATAAATTCATTCTCACTTTTAAAATACTAAGGACCACAACTTTTAAGTGTTCATGTCCACCCCAAGGCATCACAAGGTGAACAAACACTTCCTTGGTAATTTTTCAACACTCCCTCTTACCAAGGAAGTTGTTCTTCACCACTACCATCTTGTCTCTGAAATGAATATGTTTCCCTCTTCCCAAAGACTTCGTGAGAATGTCAACCACCTGCTCCTCAGTAGATATGTACTACAACTCAACAACTCCCCTCTAAACATAATCTCTGAGGAAGTGATATCCGATCTCTATGTGTTTAGACCTATCATGGAATACTGGATTCTCAGAAAGCCTGATGCAACTCTGATTGTCACAGTATATAACTATAGGCCTAACTCCTGATCAAATAAGTCAACCATCAACTTACGAAACCACAATGCCTTGCAACTATCCTGATTGGATGCCATGTACTCAGCCTCAGCAAAGCTCAAAGCAACGGACTTTTGTTTTTAGCTGAACCACGACACTACTGCGGACCCCAAACTAAAGCAACAACCGGAAGTGCTCTTTCGTTCTGATGCACTGCCTGCCCAATCTGAATTTGTGAAGCCAACCAATCCCACTCCATTTGATCTCCTGTAGTCTAGACCATAGTCTATTGTCCCAACAATATATCTCAAAAATGTTTTGTGGCTACCCAGTGCACTCTCCTGGGCTCCATCATGAACTGGCTGAGAGTGTTCACCGCAAAACATATATCTGGTTCGGTGTTAACCAGATACATCAACGAACCAATGAGTTTCCTGTGTAAAGGAGGGTCAACCAACTCTCCCTCGTAAGCATGAATCTTCTTCCAGTTGGTGATCATGGGTGTGGACATTGGTCTGCAACCCTCCATTTGAAATCTCTTCAGAGCATTAGCTGCATATTTTCCTTGCCCCAGGAAAACATGTCCATCCTCCTGCCATACCTCCATTCCCAAATAATAATGCATCAGCCCAAGGTCAGTCATCTCAAACTTTGAAGCAAGATCTCTCTTGCAAGTTGCAATCAGGTGCTCCTCCCCTATGATAAATAAATCGTCAACATATAGCAAAAGAATGAGCGGGTCATCTCCAACCACAATGAAATATAGGTTGGGATCAGCCTCACTCTTCTGAAACCCAATCAACAGCAAGTATGAGTCAATCCTCGAATACCAATCTCGAGGAGCTTGCTTCAGCCCATACAAGGCCTTTTTCAACCTGCATACATGTGAATCTCTCCCATGCAACTCAAAGCCCTGTGGCTGCTCCAAATACACCTCCTCCTGCAGAAGACCATTCAGAAATGCGGTTTTCACATCCAGCTGGTGGATTCTCCAACCCATCTATGCAACTATGGATATCACTAATTTGATGGAAGAATAACGAGCAGCCGACGTAAAAGTCTCCTCATAGTCAACTCCCTCAACATATGAGAACACCTACACTACAAACCGAGCCTTGTACTTCTCGGTGCTGCCATCCGCAGCATGCTTTATCTTATACAACCACTTGGAAGTCACTGCTAACTTCCCCTCTGGTCGTGGGGCAATCTCCCACACATCATTCTTCGTGATGGAATTGTACTCTTCCATCTTGCAATCTCTCCAAACCTAATGTGTAGTGGCCTCCTCAAAAGTAGAAGGCTTGGACTCACGCAAGCTAGTCACCACTATCATGTAGTTGGAAAACCTCACTAGTGCCTTGTTCTCCCTAACCTCCCTCCTAGGTGGCCCCACAAACTCCTCAACTTTCTTTACAAGCTCCTTAAGCCGACTTGGCTTTCTCTTCCTGGAAGTAGCTTCTTGTGGCAGACCCTCCGCTACATCCTCATCTGACGACTGTCTCCCTGAAAAAGTACCTATGGTCTGAGATCCTGTGCCTGGTGAACCTGAACCTCAATCAAGTGATCCTGAATCATGTGAAGGTGAAACCTATGAACATATAATCTGAGAACCTATCTCTGTACCAGAAGTCCCTGTAGACTATGTCCTTGAAACTGATGATCCTCACACATATGGACCAGTCACACCTAAGACCTGTGACCCTGTACTCTGAGATGTTGTCACCTATCGAGTAGAAACTTGTTGCTCCTCCATCTCAGACTCCCGAGATCTCCTAAAGGCCTACTCCTCCTCAACTATCGCCTCCCTCCTCGCTACAACTTTCCTTAGAAGTCTCGTCATATCCAACGAAGATGCCTTTCTCTGCAGTAGCCTCCAACTTTGTCCTCTTCTCAGAAGGGACATGTGAATATGTAAGGCATCCGAAAATGTGGAAGTGGCCTATCTCAAGATTCTTCCCAGTAAACATCTCCTCAGGATTTTTACACCCCAATGCACGATGAGGACTCATGTTTTGAACATAAACAACAGTACTACAGGCCTCAACCCATAGAAAGAAAGGAATACTCTGGTCATGCAACATGGCTCTCACTGCTCCCACTACCGCACGATTCTTCCTTTCTGCAACTCCATTCTGCTGTGGAGTGTAAGGAACTGTCAACTGCCTCTTTATCCCCTCCTGTCTGCAATACTCATCAAAATCCTTGGAGGTATACTCACCCCCATTGTCTGATCTGAGTACTCTAATCCTCCTCTCTGTTTGGTTCTCCACAAGAGCTTTGAGCTCTTGGAACCTCTTCAAGACTTCTTCTGACTTCTTGCTCCTCAGGAAGTAGATCCAGGTCTTCCTGGAATAATCATCAATGAATGTGATGTAGCACTCAAAACCTGTCAAAGAGGCAGATGACGTGGGACCACACAAGTCTGAATGAATCAGATCAAGCACTCCCTCTGATCTGGTGTCTTTGCTTGGAAAAGCAGTCTTGGTGTACTTTCCCAAAGCACACCCCTTGCACACACCACTTTGCTCTATGCTAAAATCTAGCAAACCTGTAGTCATGTCTCTCAGCATCCTCAAAGCTAGATGATGAAGATGGGCCATCCTCCTGTGCTACAACTCGCATAACTCACTATTGTTGCTAGTATGTGTCAGTGCATGATGAGGCTGGAAGAGAAGCTTGTACAGTTTCCCACATCTAACTCCAATGGCATATAAAGCAGACGGTCCTGCTACCTTGGGAAAGACACGAATTTTCCCATCTAGGACATATACTCCAAAACCCCTGTCCTCAATAGTGGAAACTGAAATAAGGTTCTTCTTCAGCCCCAGAAATACGTGTCAAACTTCAACCCCCGAAATTTATGTACGACCTGCTAACTCAGCACTCAGTTTTTTAGCATGTACGGCTCACATGTGCAAACTGTTTCAGCAACTTCTCCTCGATTTCTATGCACTGTAACAGCATCTCTCTGCCTCAAAATTTGTGCTTTGTACGATCTGTTGACAGCAATAAATGTTGTACCTTTCCTTGAAATTTGTGCCAACCTTTGCCTTGATTTCTATGCAAATGTATGGCCTGGTACAGTACGACCTGCCCTCGATTTTTGTGCAATTATTACTGTTGTACGGTGCTTTGAAATTTGTGTTGTACTTCACTGCTATAGTCTTGGGATTTGTGTCTCTCCAGGCTTTGAAATTTGTGACAGAATTTTCTCTTTCTCCCTCTAGGTCGAATTCTCTTCAAACCCTTTCTCTTCTTACTTTGCTCTCTCTTGCTCTCCAAATCACTTAGATCACAATGAACAATGAATTTTCCTTTCCCTAGCCTTTTTGTTTGAGTAAACACCATCTTAGAAATCAATGGCTTAGATTGAATCATAACTTCATAAGATCAAAGGCCCTCATTAATGCTCACTTTTCTCATTAAATTATATTAAGTTATTAACTCACATTTAAATAACAAATGAGGCATTAAATACTCACCCACATTTTTAATTCTCATAAAGTCACTTTTTAAAATAATTAATAACTCAAACTCACAAAGTCACTTTATTAAAATAAAGTCATTCTCACTTTTAAAATACTAGGGACCACAACTTTTATGTGTTCATGTCCATCCCAAGGCATCACAAGGTGAACAAACACTTGGTAATTTTTCAACACGAACCTATCTCTCAAGGCACTAACTAAGGAAGCTCAACTATGCCCTCAGCCATATTACCCATCTATCCAAGTATTAGAGAGTAATATTCCCGAATCCCGTGTGTTGTGCTTGGTGCCACTATAGCAACAAGACAGTGGATCAAATTATTATAGTTGATTTTAGGTGGCCTAGGAGACTTCCCATATACAAGAAGGTACGTGGGAGTGAGATTTCATGTACAGGTGTTGTCTAATGTGGTACTACTCAAAGGGGTACCAACAGAGGTTATAATGGTGTCCAACAAATGTGACTAAGTACCAATTGTATTCTCTATGTGTATGCTTCCCCAACCTCAGGTTTACCCACTGAACAATAGGTCTTTGTGTTGTTTAAACTTTAAAGGCATCAGAACACTTCTCTAGCTTTAAACAAATCTACAAAAAATTTGGAGGCATGTTGGCTCAGGAAATTGCTCAGATACCACTTGTGGTGATCTTAACCCTGAAAATTAGAGCAACAGAAAGATATACAGAGACAAGTAAGGCATGAAACACAAGATTATATTGCAGAATAGCATATCAAAGAAAATGGACAAGATAAATGTTGCAGAAATAGCTCTTGTTTTATGATAATCACGGTAGGAAGCAATGTCCATGCACCTCTTAAGGTTAGGCGACCTTTCATTAGAGCAGAGTTCTGATACAATAATTCTGGACAAAACAATCCATATCCTCTTAGCTCTTTAAATAGGCTTTCAATATCCCGAAATCCAACTACTTGACTTAGTCAATAATTAATGAGTACAACTAACTAGTGGGCCTTAATTAATAGAGAGACCCTCTTTACATTAATATTCTACTACCAACTACTTGGTCTTATTCAAAGGTTATGGCCTCATACGTTACATGCCTAACTTCTAAAGGAGGGAGTTAGGGTTGGACCCTAACATTCTATGTCCAAAGTTGGGAATAGAATGACAAAACAAGCTGTGGACAGAGCAAGAAAAGAGACTATAAATTATCTACTACCATCTCTGCTAATATGTCTCATGTTTGCAGGATGTTTATGTTTCCGTTGTTAGAGATGGGTTGATAGAAGGATGTGATCAACCTGGAAAATACGTAGGAACAACATAATGCCTTCCATTTAAGAGCAACAACCTCTCTTAGAAACAAAGCAAGCATATCAAATCAAGATGACAGAAGAAGGTACAAAGAGATTATGCTCAGTCTCTGTAATCATAGTGAATCTCCATTTGGTAGCCTAATAAACATTGCACCTGAAAATGAAATGCTTATCATCCTCCACCTCCTGTAGAGAACACAATCTGAAAATCTGGTCCTTCCTAGGGATGTGGTGCTTTGTATCGATACACGGTAAGAGCACAATTTCAAATAGCCAAGGGGGATCCTAGGGCTGTCTGACCAATAGTACTGAAGGTAACTAGCATGAACAACAAGGCCACATCAATCTGCAAGAAATGCTCAATGCAAAAGGATAGATTGAGATTAAGAGGCCAAGGGAGAGAAATCCAAGTAACTTGGATAAATTGTTGATAGTTGGTTGCCTTATTAATTTCAACTTCAAAAGGGACAAGGTGAGGTTGGCATCCAAAGAATAATTGTATGGGACAAGGTGATCAATGGAAACACTAACAGATTACAGAAGTAAGTCATTGAATACCGACATGGTGTCCTCCCCGAAAGACCAAGGAAGCAATTGCCACTGAGGAATAAAGAACCAAGTAAGGGTATCTATCTTGGCCAGAGACCGTGTCCTAGAAAGACTAGAGTGTATGAAGATAAGAGATGAGCCTGAAGATGCCCTCAAGGCAGAGGGGGTTTGGCGTCGAACTCAGAAAGGATGATTGTATGAGGAGTGTTCGATTTGCAATGGCTCGTAAGTTGGAGCATAATAGTTTGTGCCCTTTCCACATGAACCTAATCAACAGGCCAAAGGCTAGCCCTCCAAACCTTTGAGGCATAATGAAAATAGACTTAATAGTAGTATCAAAAATTGCTTCTTTAAAGGAATACGGGCTTCAAGGAAAAAGATCCATGATTTAATAGTGGCCAACCTATACAAATGTAGGCTGCCACCTTGCAACAAATGCAAGGTCAGCCTGCATTAAATGCTGCAACTAGCCTGCAGTCGTTGCAGGTCACTCAATACATAGCTGGGTTGACCTACCACAAGGAGTTATGGATCACTATATATAGCTAAGGCAGCTAACATTTTGAAACATCAATTCATGTAATTCCCTCATTTAATGTGTAATAGTGTTCATCAATGCACCAATTTCGGGCTAATTAATAATTTCCATAAATATATCAAGAAATCGAGTAATTTGGCATCCTTATACACATAACTACTCTCATAATTCTGCTACATTCTCAAGACCCGGTCCTAAAGACATCATCACTTCTGCAAGCATCCCATATTCAAATTGGAGCATTAACTATAGTATATATACTTTAAATTACAAGTATCCTTGTGTAAAATCTTGCTTGATTTCTCCCTCGTATGATTATATCAATCTGCATCATCGTATGCCTTAGCCTTGGCTTTAGAAATTTGTGATTGCACCCTTTTACTAGTTTTACTCTCATACCTTACTTGCTATGGTACGTGGGGATGAAGAAGGGTTTGGGAATGGGGACCTGGGTGTCATTTGTTGAAATCAGGGTACGAGGGGATGTCGGGGTATTTCACACATGAAATTTTATCTATGTGAAAAAATTAAAAATTTGAAAACAGAACTGAAATGTATGTGAAACAGCAAAAGTTACAACATTAAATAATATGCTTTATTCACGAATGATATAAAAAGATTCATGAATCAAGATTCAACAATGAATGTTAAATTTAAATCATGATTCAGATTCATTAGCTTGCAATGATCATAGAAAAACTTGAAACTTGAAAGTCATTCATCAAGATAAAATGTTAACCAAGTACATTTAAAAATGTTCAATGGCATTTGCCAATAATTGAATCAACCGAAGGTGAAATTTTACAAATAAAATAGTTCTCATTCAAGTGTTTATGTTTTTTGCATCATCTTCTGTTTCAGTTAGATCTTAAATCACATAGCTGGTCTAAAGTGTAATTAAGCTAGTATAGCATAAGACTAAGTTTTTGAATTGAAGGTTATGTGTGTCCTATGGATTTCTTAACTTTATGGTTTATCTCACTTTTTTTGTCCTTTTCGTTGTGTTGATGATTCAGTGTGCTATCTGCTCTCTTGAAGATGTCTCTTCAGTTGACTGGGGAAAGAAGGTCAGTGATCAGTGTCAAATTGGCATTTGATGTTGATTATGAAGTTAGTGTAGGTTATCTGAGTGAAAGTATGCTGTAATAAATGTTTCTATTCTATTAAAAAGTAAATGAGATATTTGCTTTTCAGAGATTCATTGAAATAAAATTATAGCACTGTTAATTTCAATTTTCCTTTAGAAATATACTAAGCCAAGTTACCTGAAACAGTAAAAAGTCTAAAAAGGGGATTTTAAAAATCTGTAGAAAAGGAAAATGGCAAAGTCAAGGCCATGTAACCAAAACAAGAAATGCAAAACGGAACCCGAAACGGGAATGGTATGGGAAACAGAAATTCTTAGGTTTAGCACAAGTAACGTTATTGGGATTTTTTAATTGAAAAAAAAAATTGCCAATATTCAATTTCTACTTGCACAAAGAAATATCATGCAGTGGTAAGGCAATGCTGCCAGGTAAGCTCAGGGCATCATCAAAAGAATCCATAACTTACTACTCATTCCAAGCATCCATTTAGGTGCAGTGAATATCAGTGCGTTTTTGAACTACACATTCAATGTATTCACTTGACATTTCTTTGTGATAACAGTCGAGACTTTTCTGTAATTAAATTCTAGAAAGTTTATTTTCTAAGATATAAAGAGACGGGTCATTAAACTCTTTTTGATAAATGGAAGAATGAGTGTAAATATAGGAGAATAGTGTCACTTTTTAGCCATTCGATCCAAAATCAATCTTAAACAATAATTTTGATCATACATAATGCCATATCTCTAGAAATAGTAGGAATTGCAATAACTTTATGATGTCCATATCTTTGTAAACATGGGTAATTGTAAGGATTTTGTATTTTTATTTTATTTTCACTAGAAATTTACAATCGGTGGCCAAGCTTTCATATTTGGTTGCAACAGGTTACTATCCGTGGTTACGCCTTATCTGGAGGAGGACGTGGAATAGAGCGAGTGGATGTCTCTGTGGACGGGGGAAAAACATGGGTGGAAGCTATGAGATATCAAGAGAAAGGTGTTCCATATGTAGCAGATAGTGAGGACTGTGACAAGTGGGCTTGGGTGCTTTTTGAGCTTGAAACTGAGATTCACCCACCTACTGATATTATTGCTAAAGCGGTGTGTCTGTGCATACAGTTTTGCAAATTGTGCAGTTTAGAACCTAGTTCTGTGTTCACGTTGACATCAATGATAGAAGTTCTTGAAATAATATCATTTTCGCTTTCTCTTTCCATTTTAACTGTGATTTACTTTTTTAAGTTTCATTTTGGTAAGATGGTTACAAAGACTAGTATTTGCTTTTTGGCTTTTGACCTGAATTGAAGTGTATGATTTTTGAGCAGGTTGATTCTGCAGGGAATGTGCAACCTGAGAAAGTTGAAACTATTTGGAATCTTAGAGGAGTACTGAACAACTCTTGGCATGTAGTTCATGTGAACAATGCTACAAAAAGGATCAGCTCAAACCTATGAGCAGTGGCAACTGGCAAGTGGGCACTAAAGAGAATAATTTCAGTGTTATTTTTTACCAAATTGTTTTCTTTTTATGCCGTGAACTTAATGCTCAAGTTGTGGACTCCGATATAGAGGCTTTAGTAAAAGAATTTAGATTTCTCTAAAACGGATCCAGGGAGTTGTTTATCTTTTTGTCTCGCTGTATCATGCATGATCAGGGGTAATCGATGCAATCTATGGACATTCATAAGCTTGTTACAGAGTTCTTTCCAATTTTGAATGTAAAGAATTTATGTTGGAAAGGCTTGTCGCAGCTAAGTGGATATTCCATTTTGAGTACTTTTCAGAGTTACAAAATCCAAATATGAATAGCAGTAAATTGCCAAAACAGATGAAATATTTCGACTATTCAATTGTGTACAATAAAAGCAAGCCATCCCAAAAGCTAAAAGCTTATGGCATGAATGTGTGATATTATTACGTGCACCCTACAGGATAGTTCCAGGGCTTGTTCAATGCTGAATTTATGGGACGGAGCTTGATAATTGATTGTATGGCAGGACATAAATTGTTTATTGTCAACTGTTCAATCAAATCGTTAGCTTTCTTTCTAATGTGATTATCATGTGAATCACATAAGCAGACTGTTTAAATAAATGATGAATAAAGTCGTTATTGGCAAACGGTATAACAGCAAGCAGCAACTAATCCAATAAAAATAAGATATAAAAGTAAGTGTAAAGAATTTTGATGCCACGAGGTGCACCAGGTTGGTGAAAGCAGGGTGCTGTTATAACTCCCACCAGGGTTTGATCCTCACAATAAGTGGCCAATGTGCTCCACCAGCAAGTGGGTCGTTGATCTGCCCAGGGGAGTTGAGCTGGGTGGTTGTACAATGTAAACAAATCCCAGTTCTAAGGATGGCATATTTAAAAAAATTATTGCCTTTCTGCTACTTGAATTTATCATGACAAGAATCATACATTGTGCTTCTCTTCTTTAAGAAGGAAAAGAAATTTAATCTTGCTTAACATTTCAAATCCCGTCCTTATCCGTAAGTTGCCTCAGCAACAAATGAGCTATACAATTTTAATTCCTTTACAGGACTATATCTTGAATGATTATGATTTTTTTTGGCAAAAAAATTAATTCCTTTACAGGACTATATCTTGAATGATTATGAATTTTTTTTTGCAAAATGCATGCATATATGGTGGTTCCCCGTATGTGAAGCCAGACCTCGGTTAGCAGATGAAGGTGGCATTGCCAATTCCCCTTGATCTATCGACCACCAAATTCAATTGCTTGAAGTGTGTATATATATATACACACTTCAAGCAATTGAATTTGGTGGTTGATAGATCAAGTTTTAAGAGGGATCCATACATCAATCTTTTTACTTACTTTTTATGTTTTGTAACTTATGAGATGACGTTAATTTTTTAATTAATTTTTATTTTGGTGACATTACAACATCTCCCTCCTATTGGGCTGTAGAGCACTGTGCAATTAATTTTCCAAATATGATGTAGATTAGCATAATGAGCAATCTTATATATTTTTTAAATATGTATCTATGCTCATGTGGTGGTATAGTAATTAATGGTAGCAAGAATTACAAATGAATGCTTCTTTCTTTTATTGTGCAGAAATGCAAACCATATCTCAAGGTCTCACACACAAACCTTGATGAGTTGGCATCTTAATTTTGTATCAAGTTGGACACTAAATTTTATGTGAGTGAGAGGATTTCAGCAATTCCATAACTATGAGGAAGTATTCATTTGGTTTCAATGCCATCCATAACTATGAGGAAGTATTCATTTGGTTTCTTAGAAGAAAAAAGGTTATATATACAATGTTCCCCCAAGTTTCCGAGACGTGGGAGCGAGGAAACGCACATTGGGGACGTGTGGAGACCACCCCCAAATTTTAGCGAATTTCGGGGGGGGGGGCGAAGGGGCGGGGGGGCGTCTAAGTCTTAATAAAAAATAATATTATAAATTATTAAATCCCAGCAATAAAAGTTCAATGATTCATCCCATGTAAACTACTAAAAGGGGGGGGGCGCGTTTGGGAGCCCCCTTGTTTCAGGAGGGGGCGTCTGGAAGCCCCCCAGTTTCAGGAGGGGGCATGGGGGCGGGGGGGCGTGTGGGAGCCCCCCTTCATCGGAGCGCGCTGCAAAACAGGGGACGTGCCCCCTTGTGCGTTTTCGAGAGTTTCCTAATTTTGGGGACGCTGGGAAACGTTTCCCCAGAAGCCCCTGAGCCCTCGGGGAGCAGGGAGCAAGGGAGGCGCGTCCCCGACCCTGGGGGGCGAGTCCCCGTGTAACACTGTATATATATACTCGGAAACAAATCCAAGGGTTATTCATGTGCACCTCCCATTGTTTTAAGTATGGTGCTTAGTGTAAAGTAGGCGGCGTAGACTTAGCGCGCTTAACCTTGTGGAAATTGAAGTGAAGACTTGCACAATTCACTAGATTATTGACATCATGGCAACAATGACACTAATCGATTGAGCCAACCCTTGGGACCATGTGTGTGTGTGTGTGTGTGTATGTTAATTTGTGGTCTAGTTGCCACTTGGAGAGGTGGTTGTTAAGATAACTCAAGTTCAAATCTTGGCGGTTTTGTACATGAGCCATGTCGGCTATAGCTTGTGACTAGGCTATGCTTGTTGGATACGTGATCTAATAGATGTAGTCAAAATTGACTACAATTTCTACCTTACTGGTTTTTATGCCAACCATTGTTGTAGCCTATAGGCATATAATATGTAATTTATGATAGCGTAGTGCTAACAACCTCATCCTTGCAATTAAAAATATTCATAGGTTGGGACCAAGGTTTTTAGTACATTGAGTTGTTTCCTTTTTAATAAACAGGGGAAGAGGGGGGGAATCCATATGGGCTCGGAAGGTACCATTGTGCTCACTTGAAAGATCCCCTTGCCTTGTATTAAGATTCCAAGTGAGTGGGATGGTACCTTCCCAGTCCCATATGGATTTCCCCCCTCTTTTGCTAGTTTCCAAATAGAGGATAGTAGTAAAAACCATTTGATATATTGACTAATGATCCTCGGGCAATGTAAGGATATAAGATTTACATGTTGTACTAAAAATTACTTTACCACTTAGTTGTGTTTTTGTACTTGTGTAAAGCAAATAATCCCACATTTATGAGTGGAAATGATTTGCTACATGAGTAACCATAAATAAGGAGGTGAACTACTATGTAATATTGTCACCAATTATTCATAAATCATATTATGTAATTGTGTGTATCTCTCTCGTGTTTTATGATGTAACTCTATCTAGGGTTTTTAGCTTTTGTAATATGGTATAGCAAGAGTGAGCCTAGGACTAGTCATACAAATTTAGATATCTATTTTTTTTAAATAAATCTTCTAACTAGGAAAGTGAAATTTGCTCTTTTCATACATCGAATGATGACCTATAGAATTAGAAAGGCTTGAGAAAAAGACTAGGTTCTCACAAAATATGGGCAAGGAGTCACCTTGCGGTATTGAAGGGTTGAATTGTTGAGCCTCATTTTATGTTTACAGAGCCATGAAATAAAGGAATTGTGTTGTCAAGACACCAACCATTGAAAGAAAAGAGGTTTTGCTCTTTGCTTCATATCATTATTAATTGCCTTAGAATTCCTTCTTAGCATTCTTTTTTACAACATGGAAACATGCAACGAATCAAGCATAGTTTTTTTCATGTTTCAAGGGGGTAGATGTAAACATTAGGGTTTATTAAAGTTCAATTTTTTTAGATATTTTAATTCAACAGAAATTCCATTACATACTTGAGTTTTCCAATCAAGCAAAATAGTAATATGTCACTTTTATTTCTTTGATTAAGATTTTAAGCATGGAAATGTCATTAGAGAAATACATGGGTTTCAATTTTCATATTTGGAAAGTAAAAATAGAGATTCGACTGATAAACAATAACTTATGGGGAATAGTAAAAAGGACTGAGCAACCACCTACATATCCCAAAAATAATTGGAATGACAAAGAGATGATAAATGCAAAGACATTACTGCCCTTACCCTTTCAAATTCAAAGTTAGATCATATAGATCTAGAAAAGTCATTCAATGAATTCTAGAATAATCTAAATTCATTGTTTGAAGAAAAAGCAGTGAATGGAAAATTTTATTTTAAGCATGGAAATGCATTTTCTCTTTTATTTCTTTGATTAAGATTTTAAGCATGGAAATGCCATTACAGAAATACTTTGGTTTCAATTTAGAAAGTAAAAATTTAGTCTCCACTGATGAACAAAAAATTGTGGAGGACAGTAAAAATGATTGAGCAATCGCCTACATATCCCAAAAATAACTATAATGACAAAGAGATGATAAAGGCAAGACATTATTGGCCTTGCCCTTTCAAATTCAAAATCAAATCATATAGATCTAGAAAAATCATTCAATGAAATCTAGAATAATCTAAATTCATTGTTTGAAGAAACAGCAGTGAATGAAAAAATATATTTTAAGCTATAGTTATATAGATTCAAGATGTTGGTCAAAGTATCACTATATCTAATCACATAAGTAATTTGAGATATCTCATTAGAGAACTAGTAGAAGTCAAAGCTACAGTGGAGAAAGAGAATGGAAAAGCCATCTTGTTAAACAGTATGTCTTCTAAATACAAAATCGTTATTTTTACTTGGAGTCAAATGTCTTTGCAAGTGACTCTAGAAGACATGATTGAGGCTCTCTTAGTTGAAGAAAAGAGAACCATTGTAGGTGATACAACAAATGATCACCACCCATCCTCAAGATTCAGTTTTAGTAGATTAGCTTAAGACAAGGGGGAGATGGAATGCTATTATTGCAAGAGAATGGACCCCACGGTTTGGAATTGTAGATTTCAATCCAATGATGGCATTAAGAGAAAAGTCAAAGACAAACCTTGTGTAGATAATGCAACTGTTGTTGAAAATCTAACAGATGTTGATAGCGGTGATGACCTTATTGAATAATTGGCATTTTACGCATTTTAAGAGGACTCACTTTAGAGATGAAAAGGAATTTAATGTATATAGAACTCAACATGAATGATTGCCTAGATAGTTCAGGAGTTTGTGGATCTTGAGAATTATCCTTTATTAGGATTTTGAAACATGGATGTAGATTGCAGTCAAATAATGAGGTTCAAAGACATGCATATTGTTCCTTGTCGAGTAATTTAATTTGGGAGATTCATAATTTTAAATTAAAGGGAGGTGGAATCCAAAAACTCGAGATTTCAATTTGGGAGCTACACCTTTATGAGGATTAAGAGGCAGTTTGATAGAGCTATGGTTAGTCCAAAGATTGTTTTCTAAGGAGAAGCTTTTGAAGAGTGTTTCATTATGATTATTTTTAATATTTTGTTTTCATTCAATGTGTGTTTCCTTTTAGTTTATTTGAGTTTCAACCTTATAAGTCTAAAGAGGGGGTGTTAGGAAAGAAGGCTTATATGCTGTAATAAAAGTAATTTTATAACTTAGTTATGCTTTTATACTTTTTGATGTAAAGCAAATCTATCCCACATTCAAAAGTGTAAATGATTTGCTCCATAAATAACCATATATGAGGAGGTGAACTCCTACGTAATAATGGCACCAAGTATTCATAATATCATATTGT
Source organism: Pseudotsuga menziesii (assembly GCA_001517045.1). Classification (NCBI taxonomy): domain Eukaryota; kingdom Viridiplantae; phylum Streptophyta; class Pinopsida; order Pinales; family Pinaceae; genus Pseudotsuga; species Pseudotsuga menziesii. The sequence continues at coordinate 264,463 of LPNX011019033.1, read as the reverse complement.
ATAATTGTGTGTTTCTCTCTCATGTGTTTTGTGATCTTAATCCTATCTAGGGTTTTGGTTTTCTAGCTTTTGTAATAGATATTCAATGGGATTTGATTTCAAGACCTTTATGTAAGAGCATCTACAAATTGATTTAACCAAAGATAACTTGGTTGGTTCGATCCTTTCCTCTAAAGTGTAATGCCCATGAAGGTTGCAAGATCCATTCTCATAAGTCTTATGGAATTACCGGTTGTCATTGTAATTGGCGATTAATGTTTCCCTCCATTTGAAAAGCATGGAAGAGCGTGGAAATCCATCAACAATTGGAAAGGTACCAACGTTTTCATTGGCAAATCTATAGTGCAAAGGTGAGGGATATATTCTCAAAAAATAAATGTATGTGTGTGCATTTGTAAATTCATTATATGATTGCATCATTTTGTCTAAATCAAATTTCTTATGTGTTCTAGGTGATTTAGGAGAACTCTACACACTTGATGATATTTAATATACTCATAATATTATGTTCGTTTACATAATGATAAATCATATTGTTTATTACTAGATACCATAAATTGATCTTATAAATTTGTGTCTATATATAATAGATTTATATTTTAGAACTTATTAATTAAGCTTTATATTTTTGAACTTATTAATTAAGCTTTGAAAAAAAATAACATTATATTGATATTTTAATCTTTTATTTATTCAAATAATAATTAAAGAAACAAAATCCCTCGAGGTGTAGATTAGTTGGTGATTAGTTGGCGATAGGGTGTATTGTTAAGACACTTTTTGTAATGTGACGGGTTCAAACCTAATAACTCATGTACCCATGTAAACCCCACATTGTAGGTGCACCTAGGGGTATAATGGTAGCAAACAAGAATCAATTCCATGTCACACGAATATGAGCACCACCCCAATTGCCAATTCCTCGAGACATAATAATAATAAGTAATAGTAGTAGTAGTAGTTGATTTATTCTACATTTTGGACTTTCCAATGGTTATTTGTTGGAATCAAATTGGGGTTAAATCCAAATTTAGAATCGTTTAAAGTGTGTTTTTAAATGCACAATTGGATTCAAACCCTTAAATACCCTTATGGATCTCATATTAAACAATTTCCACAACTAATATATGTTACTCTAAGATTTTTTAAATATTTATGTAAGGATTTATCCTTACATGTTGGATATTTATTTATAAATATATATTTTGATCAAATGAATGATGATTTTACAATAGAGATGGCCAAGTATAAATATGGCATATTGGTAACGACATGTATCAATAGACATGCCGCTTAATAATTAGTAATTAATTATCCTAATTAATAATGCATTATGAAATATGACTCGTAATAACTAATTAGGTTTATCACATGTCATCTGGGCTTGAAAAGATTCGACCACGAATCTTGTGTAAAAAGAGCTTAATTTGAACTTCTTAAAAGCTTGATTAGTTGTAATTTTCAAATTAGAGAGAATTTGAGGTCAAAAATGGGCCTCAAAAGGACCAAAATGTACTATAAAAACCAACGAATTACATTCTATTAGATGACATCATCCCCCATGGTTGAGGTGGCATTGCATGAGTTAAGAATGATTATTTGTCACATTTTCTATGGTGGATGAAAATCCGTAGTTTTTTTTTCAAGAAGAAAAAATCGGACCTTGTTATTCATCATGATGAATCAAAGGGCATTTTTACATAATTCAGCATTAATGCACCTGAACATGCTGCTCACCCAAAATCCCCGCCAGGGGGAAAGGCACATCAATACCAGAGAACCCATCAGAAAACTGTCTCATCATACAAAAGAGGCTGCCCGTTCACTCACATCAATCGAGAGCCAATGAAACTCTGAGCTGCGATCTAAAGAGAGCACTCTGCTCAATCTTGTAAAAAACATCAACAACGGAAGGGAATAAACCTTCAACAGATTCTAATAAAAACATCAGAGAATCTGATACAACAAACAAGAGAGGTATAAACCTCTATACTAACTCAATAGAGCTGAAAGTAATATTGGGTAACC
>LPNX011019033.1:246651-261605 GCA_001517045.1 Pseudotsuga menziesii | reverse complement strand
AGATTTTCAATGAATTCCATCAAACATCATTTTCCTTGAGAAAGGGAGAGTGCTTTTTTAGAAAGACGGTCAGCTGTCTTGTTGTGCTCTCGATAAATGTGAATGAATGATAGATCCTGGAAGCTAGAAGCTAGCTTTTTGGTCTCCCAACACCAATGAACAAGTTCAGGTGGGGAGAGGGCAGTCGATCCCTTAGCCCAGTTGATGATTACTTGAGAATCACCGAAAACCTGAGCTAAGGGGATCCCCATCATATGGGAAGTGTGCAGAAGTGCCCAAAGACTGGGCAGCTCCGCTTTGGTATTGGTGCCATGTCCTACCCCCAGCGAAAATTCCAGAAAGTGAGAGTCATTGAGGAAGATGCAAAAACCAGCACCAGCAATCATATTTTTGGATGCACCATCGATAAAACCGCATGGGAATGATTTGTCTGGAGGATTCCCAATGAGTCTTCTTCGAATATTTTTAGTAACAGTCCCAGGAATCCATAGTTAACCAAAGTAGTGGTNCCCCATAAAACCCCTAACTCATAATATTTTAATATATCTTATATTTTTGTAGTACATCTCTTAGGAGGCCCATTTTTTACCTCAAATTCTCTCTAATTGACAAGTTTGTTATGCTTGAAAAAATTCCCTTTGAAAAACACATAGGTGTGATCGAAGTTGACAAAGGAACTCTTACCATGAATCTTGGTACCACAGTTTAATAATTCTTGAAATAGTTGGTCATATTTTCATTTAAATTTCTTCATGCAAATAATTTTGTAGATAAAACCATAATGACTATAGGAAGTATTCTTCTGAGTTTCCAATCTGATCTCTTCATGATAAACTTGTGTCGACAAGTTGAACTCTGGTATTTTTGCATGACTTAGTATGACACTGATTAATATCTGGAATATAGATTCTTTAGTGTCGATCGATGGATCTTCAAGCATGGTTGGATACTCAGTTACATTTGTTATGCTCTTCTTATATGTCGTGGCAACTACTGACCACTTACTTAATTCAATATGTTTGGTTAAGGATTCTTCATTTGCAGTTCCATTGCATATTTTTAAGGATGAAGCGCCTTTTAATGTATTTATTTCATACATTGGAGTTTGGTTAAAAATCTTTAAATGATTTATATTCTCGTTTTTACATAATGATATTATTTATGGTTGTTCCTTGGGAACCATTTGATCTTGAACATAGTGAATTGCAACAATCTGTAAAACATTTATATCTTCGTGTGTTGGAGAATCTTCAAAGTATCTTTCTTCTACGTTGGGATGATTAGGATCGTCTTTGGTGCTTCTCTTTTCAGCGTTGTATCATTCTACAACTTCTTTTTTTTCATAATTTTCATCAACACTAATCTCATCTTCATCAATATTTGGTGTTTCATTGTTACGATTTATGAGATCGCCATCTTCTTTAGAATTGGCATTGGCATCAGGATTGTCATCAGGTGCATCTGCCTTTTTGTCATTCTTATTCTCAAGTAATGTTTCTTCAAGATCATTTTGACCTTCTATACTTTGGGTTTTATCACTGCCCTCTACATCTTTTGTTTCATCATCTGTGTTATTGTCTTTATTACCATGCCCTTGGCTTTGGTTTGGGTTATGAGCCAAGCTTATAACCCGACTTTGTTTTGGAGCTTCACAAGCCATTTTCATTGATTTTATGGTTGTGTAGGCTGGATGATTTATACAACTCATTTCCATTCCTTGTATGAAGCTGCAACAAATTTTTGGAACTTGTGCATGATTCTGCATCTTATTTTGAGTCTTGTACTTTGAACGGTGGTTATGGTTAGGTATTGTTTTTTGTGTCTTGTAATTCCAACAATGGTTGTTATCCTTCTTTATAAATGTTGCCCTGAACCTTCTGTGAGGGGGAATGTAAGGCATCAATGTATGTGTTTTTTGTTCTGCCATAGGTACAGGAGTGATTTTGAGTTGTCATTTATCAATATCATCGAAAGTTTCTTCCTACTCTTCCGTGCTTGAAAATACATATGGTGTAACTGCTTCTTTATCTTTCAACTGACTTGAGGAGTAGGACACATGCGCCTCTACTTGCTCCTTGTCCACATGCTTCCTCGATTCTCCTTCTCGTCGTCGTATTATCAACATTTTGGTTTCTTCAACTAATTCTTTTATGTCTTCATGAAAAACTTGCGTTGCCACGCCCATATCTGATCTTTTAGTTTCAATATATTTGTTTTTTATTTTTTCAATCTCTCATTTTATTTTATTTTTAACTTCTTGAGTTGTTTTATCTCGTTTAAACAACCCATAAACACCTACATCGAAGACCAATTTGCTTTTACACAAAATCTTCAAAAACAATAATGAATGATTTTTTTTCTATTAAAAACAAATAATGAGCACTTTTGTAGAACAGTTGGGATGTAAGTAAATACTGGAAAGACGAAGGTGATAGTTTTCTCTAGCAAAAGAAAACATAAACAACATAAGTTCTACTTTGAAGACAATATCCTTGAAGTAGTGGAAGATTACAAGTACCTCGGAATCGACTTCAACAAAAGTTTGGGTTGGGAAGGCTACAGAAGAAAAAAAAGAACTATGGGAGATTGGAAAGCATTTTATGCTTTCCAAAATAGGTGCAGAGAGGCAGAGTTATGGGACTGGAAAACTATGCAAACCCTTTTTGGGCTATTAGTGATCCCGGTTGTTCTCTATGGTTGTGCAATTTGGGCCAGTAGTACCTCTGACTTACAATGGAAGCAAATAGAAAAGATTCAAAAACACATGATCACAAGCAAGTTCAAAATTAAGAGTTCAGTGCCATACGAGATCATGCAAAGTGAAATGGGGATGGCTTCTATTGAAGCAATCTCTATGGTGAGACTCGTAAGATATATAAAAAGAGTTGAGCAAATGGAAGAAGGTAGATGGCCTAAGGTTGTCTTCAATGACATATTGTGCAAAAGAAAGAAGACTTGGATGTGGCAAAATATTAAATGGCTTAGCAAGTGGGATATGTGCTTGAGCACGTGCCCTACAAATAGTAACGAAATAAAGGCTTTTGTTATCAATAAGTTCCACAAGCGAACTTGGGATAGAGAGCTAGGGAGAAAGAGAAAGTATTATATTGAAGAGCTTAACCCTACCTACAATCAACAGCAAAAGGCGTACACAGGGGCCAATATACCTTGGAAAGCCAAAATTCTCATTGTTGAATTAAGAACTAATTCCCATCAACTCCATTGTGAGACCGAGCATTGGAAAAGGCCAAAAGAAGCTTGGGCAGAAAGAGTGTGTAGTTTTTGCACCGCTTGTAAGGTGGAGACAGAAAAACATTTAATTTTAGAGTGTGAAACCTTTAAGGGCATTAGGGACAGGTACGCAAATGTCTTAACGAATAAATCTTGGGATGATTTATTTAACGAGGGGACTGTGGAAAAATTGAGTGTGCTCATCATCAAGTTGAACAGACAAAGGATTGAATTGCAGAAAACAACGTCCGGGTTGGTATGTCCCATAGGCTATTCTTAGCCTTGCAGATGTTAAAATATTTCCTTCCTTCCTCCCTTCACTTGTGCCTTTTATTAGATTAAGATAATTGAGTTTTTTCCTTTATATTTGTTAGTCGGTTTTATGTAGAGAGTAGATTTTTGGTTAACTAACTTTTTATTAGTTTAATTGATATTTTGTAAAAAAAATATTATTAAACATGTTTCATATATATATATATATATATATATATATATATATATATATAATTTTATGTTTTGATTGGTGGAAATAACACTTGTCAATTAAAAATAATAATTTTTTTTGGTAAAATCTAAAATTGCCCCATAGTTTTGGTTGGCAATTTGTATTAAAGTTTGTTTTAAATTTATGGCATATGGACATGCAATATTTTTTTATTGTTGTAATGTTCTTCTATTATATTTGGCATTAAAGAGGCTCTTCTATGATCCCCCTCAAGCCACAAGCTTAAGGAACTATATCAATTTTTTACTATTTGTGTTTCACTAGAATGGGCACGGTGTGAGCCACATAATCAAATTCCCATGTAGTATTGGATCTTGATGGTAGGCTTAATGGCATAGAGCTTGTGAAGGAAGTTATTAAGGGGTTTTTGGCTCAATGTGGTATGTAGTCGTATTGAAGGGAGTAAGCTAGCTATGGAGCAATCCTCCCTCATCGGACGGAGGAGGAGCAAAGTTAACGTTGACTTTGCTCCTCCTCCGTCCGATGGAGGGAGGATTGCTCCATAGCTAGCTCACTCCGTATTGAAGAGGAGGGAAAATGCCCACTAGAAGCAACAAATTCAATTGTAAAGGAATACCAAGTTCCCTACATTGCCCAATAATCTAGTGTAACATATGGCCTTTGTTTGAAAACATGTGGTGTAAAGAAAAAAATGTTTCTAGTGTTATTTGGCTTCTCAAGCATATACAAAGTCACATCATACCAAAGGCACTAACCTCTCACCAAGGAACAACATATAAGCAAAATTGTCTCATCAACAATACTATAAATAATGCTTTTCAATTATTTTGGTGGAGATGAGATGGAGGGAAAACCATTGCCTCAAATATTTTGTGAAGCAACAAATAAAATACTACCAAAACCTCTAAGATGCCTTGTCATTTAAGGTTCGATCTATTCCAAAACAAGCTCAAGATCCTCTTTACATCAAAGCTAATTGTGTGCATGCTTCCCAACTATAAATTTATGTACCTTAACAAACTATTTGTCGTAGGATATAAAAAATAAAATACAATAATAATAATAATTGGGGTCTCTTAAAATCCTAAATACCAATTCAAAATTATGATCCAAAAATATTACAAAAAATGTTTCTCTATATCTCTTTTTTATACACCATGTGAATCACCTCAAATAAAACTTTCTGTAAAACATTATTCCTATTTTAACGTGACATACTTTTTAAAGTCCTGATTTGGGGTCTACTTTATTGGCCAACATTGCACTTGTTACAACATCACCAATTATAATATTATGTTGATGATTTATTTCGTGTATTGTGATTTGTTGTCTTCAGGATCCTATTGATCCCATGCAATTTGGAACTTCCAAGGGAAAGTTATAGTGGAATTACCAAAACATGGTTTTTTTTGGTCATATTTTAGGATATCAAACTTGTATGCATTGTCGCTTTGCCAGCATTCCCCTAACATATTTGAATTAGGCATAAAACACCTTACTCTATCGTTTATCCAATTCCATAAGTGGCACTCTATCTGGATCTTGCACTCTTTAGATATTACCATTTTATTGAAAGCACGCATTTAACTAGAGTTCAAGGACTACACAAAAACTATTACAATATACCATGGGTCTCCTTAATGTATATATAGGACACTAAGAGCACTAGAAAACAATAATAACAAGTTAGCATAAAATTAAATAAAATAATGATCGTGAATGAAGATTATGTTTAGGGGCCTAACTTGTTAGATTGGGGTTGTTGATAATAATGTGATCCATGACAAGACCTTCGACTGCACGCAATTGATTGTATCAAGATGAAATAAGATGACCATAGACGAGGCTAACGTAGAGGGGATGAGCCTAAATGAGATGAACTGAGTAGGCCGGTATGAGATGAGATAGTGAGAGCACAAAAAAATGAGCTAGTATATACAAGACAAGCCACACTGAATATGACAAAAATAAGCCATACCAAGTTGATGACATAGGTGGATATTGGTGACCCCCCACCTTTTCCATTAATTCATAATGGTTCCACATTGTGGCAATTATACTTTAGTTTTGTAAGGTCTTGTAATTCTAGAGCACTTTTTGGGAATTTACATTGCATTTTTTTTACAGTGGGCATAGGCCACACAATCTTTGATTTTGTGGCATGACAAACTCATATGTCACTATTTAAGCTCTATAACAATCCAAGAAATTCCCTAAAGGAAGTTTGTATACAAAAGTTATGCTCTCATGACGTTGACGCATCAACTAGCCTCCTCGGGGCCTGCATTCCTCTTGCCACATCATCTCCTAAGGTTGGGCTTTTGTATCCCAAGACATCACACTTTATGTTAAAAGGCATTTTTGGTCTCTTTTAATGTCTTCTTGTGAATGACTATAGTTGGCACTTATCTATTCAAAGATAAGCTACCACTATTATTGTTAGTATATATTGCTTTGCAGTTTACAATGTTTTTCCATTTATTTTGTTAATAGAATTTGGGTTTTACTATACTAATGTGCTCTCTACAATATCTTCACATGTGTGTTTCCATTTTATATTTTTGTCTTTATTTTATTCTCTAAATAATCCAAATTTGTGGTATTAGAGCAATTTGCTCTGTATTGTTTGTTCCCAATGAGATCCGAATATTAGTAGTGGGGTCTAGAACTAATTGAGCTTGGGGAATGTCGCATTAGTTAGCCCAAGAAACCTCACATGGAGAAAGAAAAGAGAGGCGATAGAGTATGAGATATCATTAAGTTGTCGGTAGAGTAAATCCTCATGCAAAAGAGGAAAGAGATGATGGCTAATTTCATTAATATCCTTTCAAAACTGCCAATAACTGTGGAGATGCCTTCAACCAATAGCCATTTTGGAGGTGCAACACCCTTCAAGGTGCAAGTTAACTTTGACATTATTTTATGTGAAGGTCAGATATATGCATATGTTGTGGATAATGGTTAAATCTATTAGAGGGCTATTTCTCTATTCAAAACTTATTCGGCAACAAAAATATCACCTTCGCACTCCTTGAGTTCCTCCCCCATTTCAAAGATTGGTGGGATGGTACTAGGAGAGGCATGTTGGAGATGTGTATACAAAATACAATATTAAACCCACTTGGGTGGCTTTTGTCAATTCCCTCGAGGAGGTGTCAGAAACTATGACAATTAGTACACACAGTGGCTAACTTTTCACCATGAGAAAGATCAAACAATGTTGGAGTTCACCATTATTTTCCATACATTGTGGTCAAAGCTAGGTATAGGAGACTCCAAACAATGTTTGGTCCCAAAGTATTGTAGTAGCCTACATAGGTACATCCCAAGAGAGATACATTTCCTACATATCACCTCTTTGGGTGTTGCTCGTCAATACGTTGTCAAAATCTAACAAAAAGTAAGTAGAAGAATAAGTAGGAGATTGAGTCTGGAAATAAACTGTGACAAAAGCAATGTAGAGGTGGCCCTAAATCATAGAAAAGGGGACAGAACAAGGATAGCCAACCTTTGGACAACAAGTCCAAGCCACATGGAATGAAGTATAATGGGAAGTCGAAGGACATTGGAAAGTGTTGTGAGTTCCACAAAAACCCTGGCACAACATTAATGACAACAATATTGGTTGAGTTGAAATCCTCTGAGTCACATATTAACTCAAACTATGAATTAAACCAGATAAATGGAAGTTGAACACTAATAAATATCCTAGTGTTATCATCACAACTATAAAGGTCCAACTAGAAGAGCCAAGGATTTGAATAAAGGTGAGTACCTCTTCCATTCATAAACACATGTAAAGGGGAATGTGTTGCATCTTATTGTTGAAAGTGATATCTAGAAGAATGTGATCTCAACCAAGGTCATAAAGAGACTACAACTATTGACAACAATATTGTACCTCAAGTTGTACACCATCGATTGGTTGAGCCGAGGACAAGACATTCATATTAATCAACAATGTTGCTTACCCTATTTCATTAAACCCTTTAGAGATGTGGTACCGAGTGATGATGCCCCACTTGAAGTTTGAGATGTCATTTTATGACAACCCTTTATGTGGAAATGCCATGTTGGTTACGAGTCTAGGCCATGTTGTGTCATTGCTATTTTGGGAGATCAACTCTACAAGATACTAAAGGTAGTTCCAACTACTATGGTTTATTTGATCTCAACAAAACAATGCAAGAAGTTGATCTCTCATTCTAAAAAAAATGGTCATCTTCATGATTCAGTTGCAAGGTGTATAAAATATCATTGCAATTGCCACAACCTCCGCATGAGGTCCCTTTACATAATAGAAGCAATTGGACAAGATAGTGGATGAATACAGAGATGTCTTCGCTTCAATTGCCAAGGCGCCCATACATTGCCACATCAAGCATTCAATTAGTTTGAGACTTGGATATCTCTTCTTAATGGGCCAATATAGGCAATATTTTTTTGAGAATGAAGCATTCAACTATTAGAATTAGGAGCTCATTTGAAAGGACCACATTCAACCAATCTCCTCACCTTGCAGGAGCCCAATTATGTTGGTGCAGGAGAAGGATAGGGCATGGAGACTCTATATTGATTATAAAGCTATGAACAAAATCATGGTCAACAACTAATATCCAATCCCTTGGATTGACAATCTTCTTGGCTAACTCAATAGTGCCAAGTTTTTTAGTAATATTGATCTTAAGTTAGGTTATCGCTAGGTACCCATTTAACAAATTGATGTATGGAAAACAACCTTCAAGTCTAAAGAAGGCCTTTTTCTAGTGGTTGGTCATGCCTTTTGGCTTACTTAATGCTTCGACAATGTTCATGAGGATGATGGATGATATATTGAAACCATTCCCAAATTCTTTTTGTGGTTGTATTTTTGAATGATATCCATGTCTCCAGTAAAACTTAAGTAGAACATGTGCATCACATTCAACATATCCTAAGCACCTCACAATAACACAAGTTATATGGAAATTTGAAGAAATGATCATTCAACATGCAAAAAAAATTGTATTTAAGATACATCATGTATGAGGATGGTGTGCATGTGGATTCGATGAAGATTCAAGTCATTCACAATTTGATAAACCTAACACCTCTCAGAGAGCTCCATAATTTCCCGGGTCTTAACAACTTCTATTGCAGGTTCCTGTTGGGGTCATTTCATATCACTTGGCCCCTAATCTAAGTGACGAAGTATGTGTCCAAATTCAAGTTCAATTAGTACGAGTCACGGTAGAAAGCATTTGAGGATACAAAACATTATATTTGCTTAACATTGGTATTCACCCTACTAGATCTGCAGCAATCCTTTAATATTGAGACATATGCTTTTGGTTATGTTGTTGGTGCACTCCTCACTCTATGCAAACATCGAATGGCCTATCATAGTGAGACACTCACCGATCTAGTTTGCAAGTACCCTACCTATGACAAGGAGATGTACTCCATTGTGCAAGCATGTCACCAATGAAATGTCACATCCTAAGGAACGAGATGATCATCCAAATTGGTTACGATAATTTGTAGTTAATGCAGATACATAGAAAGTTACACAACGACTACCATAAAAAATGGTCCTCACACCTAAAATGGTTCCACCTCAACATCAAGTACATTGAAGAGTAACAAAATTGCATTGTAGACTACCAATGTTGACTACCATGCTCAACTTTTGTGGACATGATACCTCCAAATGACCCCAATTGTATGACAATGGCCTCAAATTTGTTGTTACCTATAAGACACTATGCATTAGAAAACCAGTCTCAAACTTTCATCTCTAGGATTAACTTTTATGACATTTAGGCCACCTCTATGTTCCTTTAGGTGATTGTGAGACACCAATGTTGACTACCATGCTCAACTCTTGTGGACATGATACCTCCAAATGACCCCAATTGTATGACAATGGCCTCAAATTTGTTGTTACCTATAAGCCATTATGAATTAGAAAACCAGTCTCAAACTTTCATCTCTAGGATTCACTTTTATGACATTTAGGCCGCCTCTATGTTCCTTTAGGTGATTGTGAGAGACCAATTTGGGAGGCACATCACAGTATGGTGGCATGACACTTCGACATGGAGAACACAATGGTAGTGTTGCAAAAGTACCTCTATTGGAAAAAGCTTCGATATGACGTTGACAAGTATGTTAGATCATGCATTGCTTATGCCATTGCCAAACATTCCATCAATATACACGGGTTGTACACTTCTCTACTTGCCTTGGGCAGATCCTAAGAGTCTATTCCATGGATTGCATGTTTAACTTGCTTTCAACCAAACATGGCAATGACTACATATTTGTGGTTGTTTATTGGTTTTTTGAGATAGCCATTTTAATGCTTTGTAAGAAGAGCATCACAACAAAGGCCATTGTTGAGCTCTTCTTCAAGCATTTTTTAGTTCATTTTGAAATCGCATGGATCATTATTTAGATTGATACAATAGGTTCACGGTTACTTTTTGGTCCAACTTGTAGTTTATGATGGACACTAAGTTGAAAAAATTGACTTCCTTCCACCCTCAAACTAATTGACAGACAAAGGTGTTCAATAGGATGATTATGTATATCCTGAAAATGTACAACTCCAAACATCCATGCACATGGGATGAGAGTCTTTCTTATGTTCAACATAGTTGTAATAGAGCCTTTCATAGCTCTATTGGATACAACACTTTTCAGGTGTACTTGGGGTTCCAACCATTAGCCCCAATTGACATCAATGCCCATTGCATATACACAAGAAGAATCCTCCCATGCTAAAACAGAGGTTGATCAAGCATTTAAATTTGTTCAATGGATCTCGCACATTTAACAACAAGTTCATAATATTGTATAGAAATCCAATGACAAGTACACACTATGCAATGATTAGCATAAGGCTCCACACAAGTTTAGGTAGGAGATAAGGTATGGTTGCACTTGCACAACCATACCTTGTGTTAGTATGGGTGGGAATGGGGTTGCACTTGAACTATTGAAACCTAAACACCTTCTCCTCTCAAAATTCTCCAAGCAACTCTAGTAGCTAAATATTTGCAAAACATGGGAGGTTCTTTAAACCTAACCATTCTAAATCCCTCGACTTTGCAATCTTGTTCCAAGGGACCCATTGAAAATAATTTCCATCTTGACTATTCTTCCAAAAAATATTAGAGCTCAACTTTCTTATTTGGTTCAAATTTTTGGACGGGAAATAGGCCAAAGGCACCCAATAAATAGGTAAAGCTTCTATAAGAGATTTCAAATAAGTTAGCCTAGCTCCTTGAGTGCAATACTTAAGAAGAGTTTTGCACCTCAAGAGATTTGATCCCTCTCAGCGCTTAATAGAGCGTAGGATTTGAATCTATACTGATTTTATAACAAAAATATTACAAATAATAATGAAAATTCACGTCACAAAAATCAAATTATGTTATCATTAATATACACTACTTATTTGTTAATATTATGTACATTATATTATTTAAAAATAAAAGTTTTCCATCAGTCTACTTCCGTAATCATAAAAAAGTCTTCTAGCTGACGTACTCCAAAGCTAGTTTGGTCCTTCACCCAAGTTCAACATTTATCCAAAACATTAATCTTAAAACTACATAAAAGAACTATTGTGGGTAATATGTTGAAGGTTGGAAGCCATGGCACCCAAGAGACAATGCATATCAAAGAACTTATTAGTGGATGTGCGAGAAGAACCTGCACAAACACATATGCATGGGGGAGATGTTGTAATGTTCATTCCTAACAAAATAAAAAATAATAAAAAATATTATATGTTGGCCATAAATAATATTAAATAATAATAATAATAATAATAATATATGTCGACCTTAAATAAAAAGGTGTGTCTTTTGGTTTGAATCAAATCAATGGCTATAATAAATAATAATAATAATATATTTTTAAGGTCATCGCCAAGCAAGACACCAATTGGTGTATGAGACCCCCTTGTTTGTGGGACAAGGGACCCCCCTCTACGCAGTGATTTAACTGCTAAAGTGTACAGAGGTGTACATACCCTACCCTCCTTTGGATTTGAACCTGTGACCTCCTAGGAGGAAACACGTGCTCTTAACCATTAGGCCCACTTATTCACCTCACGTCTATCGATATCTTTATCTACATAAAAGAACTATTGTGGGTAAGACGTTGAAGGTTGGAATCCATGGCACCCAAGAGACAACGCATATCAAAGAACTTATTAGTGGATGTGCGAGACCCTTGGTGATTCTTCATCAAAGCCTGTCAAGGTTTCTCGTGACTTCATTCCATCCAGAAGACCTAATGCACCACATATTGACCTGCCTAATGTTGAAGAGTAAAAAATACCAGTATGAAAGGCTTTTGAAGGTGTAATTGTTGAAGAAAATTTGTAAGGACAACTGTACAAGTTTGCCTTTGCAGATTATGATATTACCAACCCTGGTAAATTTCCTGGTCTAGTTAAGTAGAAGTTCATGGATAAGAAGGTCAGCCCAGATTCGAAGGCACCAATTATAATCGAGATCCAGTCCCAGGAAAATGGGTTGTAAAAAAAAGAATATTGAACCCATTGGAAATCCCACACTTTGGAAGGTCCCCATAGGTGAAAGTATGTGCAAAGTTGTTGTTATCACAAGTGCATAGTGGGTACCTGTGGCTAAACAAGTATATATCCATTGATGCCAAGATGATCGAAATGATCACAGGGCTATCTACGATAGGGGGAGAAGTAAGTCTTCTTATGGATAGAAGACAAGAAAAATCCCTCGAAAAGATGATGGCTGGAGAATACGGAACTCAACGAGCCAATAGAGGATTCTTAGTCGCACAAATAAAGGATGATGTTGTAAGATTCACTACCCAACTACTGACATGCAAGATATTCCAGAAGAGCCGCTAGGATAAGGTCTCAGCCGTAAAAAATGCGTCAAGGGAGTACAAATGAACTGGTCAATATTATTGTTGAACGAAATTCTGGAAGACTGCTTGGAAGCATAAGAAAAAGGTAACCCCTTTCATTACACCTGGTTACTAATATGCATTGCACTTACAAGATGGGAGGAACTAGAGGGGAGTTAATTCTTTGCCAAGAACAAAAGGCCCTTCTTAGCATCCATTTCATAAATCTATGGTTCTCGAAGATTGCAAGGAGACAAGAAGACACCGACATCAAATTATTCTTGTATGGTGAGGATATCATGTTCATTCTAAAGAATACTCCATGCATACAACCTCACACAGGCAAATAATTCAAAGGCATTGCCAGTTTCAAAATTGGAATGCATCATACTTACATACAAACTAAGAGGGATCTTGACATGCAGTGGTTACCCACCTTGTTTATCTATTCTAAGGATGACATTGCACAAATTGTCCACGAATAAGATTTAGAATGGAAGACTCCATTAATAGAAGGAGAAGAAGCTACACAACTGGAACAACCAAACAAGCTTATACCTATAGAAGAGGAAAATGTCAACACAAAGACTGCTCCTAAACCTACACAAGTATCTTTTCCAGTTGACAAGAGAAGAAGCGACTCATGAGGAAGGTTCTTCAAAGAAGAAAAGGAAAATGACCAAACCCATTCTTGTTCAAACACTGACTGCAGATGATGTCGAACAAATTGGTATAGAGGTAAGAAATGCCAGTGAAGAAGACATGGAAAATATGGCCACAAAGTATGAGATTGAAGAACTCATGGCAAAGCAAGAGGAAATCATGCCACAAATTGAAGATAGGTTTGCAGAAGCAAAACAATTGATACTAAAGACAAGGAAGACAAGAAAAATGTCAAGGAAGCACACTCAGAGGAACCCAGTAGTTCGCAGACACATCTTATTGCATAAACGAAGGAAACTAAGCCACACCAAAGATTGAAAATTTTGTCAGTTTCTCTGACACTTCCCACTCAAGAGAGGCAAAAAGAGGTAAATCATGTATAAATAACTCTGTCAAACTTACCTTTAAATGAGCTAAATGCACTGCATACATCCATTGCATAATAAATCAGATGGAGACATGTGGCCGTTACAACCGAATTCTACAAAATCCAAAATGAGAATGAAGCCCTACAAGAAGAATGTTCTAGGATGAAGATAGAACAAGAATATAATACACAAAATGCATTTGAGTTAGAGAAGAAAGAAAAAGAAGTAGTCACAAGAACTGATCAATTGAATCAGGAAGTTGAAAAAATGCAACAACAAGCCTTAAAGCTGTAGAAAGTAGTGGAAGAAGTGTACGATGCACTTCTAGAGCCTCAAATTAACGAAGATACTTATCTAGAAAGGAAAGTGATAAAGTTAGGATAAGTCATTCAAGGACTAGAGGCTAAAACCGAAGAACTTTAAGCAAGGACACAACCTTGGATACCTTAAGAGGTTAAGGCAGAACATGAAAATAAATTAGAAAAAATGAGTATTACAATAGAAAATATCAAGACCTTGGAACTGAAATGTGCTGAGCTACATGAAGAAAGTGCTAAGTTATAGGGAACGCTGGTTGCCAACACGCATGTGAAGGAAATGGAACAAAAGCTACGAATTGTGCAAGAACCAGAGCAAAAATTGCGGGATGGCTTAACCAGTTTACCAGCTATTGAAAATATGAACAATATGAAAGAATTTAGAAAACAACAACAGGAATTAAGCAAGATCAAGGAGGAACAACTAAAAATAGCAAAGAAGTTTAAACTCTTGTAAGAAGAAGCTGCTCAAATTATGGATGCCAAAGGGGGAGATAAGTCATACTGACAAGGGGAGTACAATGTTACTATAAAGGTCATTTCCAGGGGGAGCTTATGTTTGTTGGCATCAGTGACAAATAGGGAGATTGTTGAACATTAGTATTGTTATTGATCTCAAAATTGTATTGTTCCACAAAGCCACATGGCGTAAACAAAGTAATGGAAAATGTTGTATTGGTTCACAATGTCATGCGTTGAAATGAAGCTATTTTTTAATACAATTATTAGTGTTTACAGCCTTAAAAACAAAATAAATGTATGTATGCGCAAATATGTATTTGAAATAATTTATGAAGTAACTTGACACTTGCTTTAACAAGTCTAATTCAAATACATGCAAAGAGCATGAAGACTTACATCAGTTTGAAGAATTACATAGAGAAGAAATGTGGAAGATCAGGATCGGAAGTGCGCAAATCCCACCCAGGCATGGGACATATGTGCACAAATACCACCAAGTCAATGGGTGTTAGTGTGCAAAATCCCACAAAGTTGAATTATCAAAGGATGCACGCAGACACTGTA
>LPNX011019033.1:171809-245659 GCA_001517045.1 Pseudotsuga menziesii | reverse complement strand
ACTATAAATAGACTGGATGGACTCCCGATTTAGACATGACTCCCGATTTAGACATATGACCAAATTTGGACAAGGGAGGATTAATAATCCTAACAGACACAATATAAAACACAAATGGTTAACTTGACTAAGAAACAAGCAAGTTGGGGTGTCATTGAGTAAAATGAAATCCAACTCGTGGACACTTCTTTTGAACTAGAAAGAATAGAAATAAGCAAGAGATGGAAGCATTGAAACAAGCTTGCGACTTGAAGACAAAAAATATGTTATTTTGACTAGGAAATCTTATAATTCTTGGGGTATCAATGACTCATTGACCAGATAAGAAGTTTATACAGCAAAGTCAGATTGCGTGAAAAACAACAAAAATGAACAACATGAAGTGATCAAAATAGAAGGATACACTGCATCAGGAAGCGCGAAAAATATACACAGTGAATGATGCATATCACATAATCGCATAAGTGATAGAGCGTTGCAGAATCATAAATATTCGAATATTGCAAATCCCTGAAGTCTTGAAGCAAAAATTGTAACTGATCACATACTGCTGTGACACAGATATCTAAAGAGTAAGACATAGATCAAAGAAACTGTAGCGGTCGCAGATTGAAAAGTCACAAATTGCAAACAAGGTAATTGCATAATTTAATGCTTTTTTATACAAAAATATTATTTTGAGGGAGGCAAGAAGGGGCAACGAAAGGGAGTCGTAGCTTCATTCCAGTTGGTGTTGGTAAAACCATCAGGAAGATAGGAAGGGGCAAGGAAAGAGATTCATAGCTTCCTTCCAATTGGTGATGGTAAAACAATCAGGGAGTTGAGCTTCCTTCTAGTTGGAGCTGGTAAAAAACTCAGGGGGTTGTAGCCTCCTTCCAGTCAGTGTTGGTAAATATAATCGAGAGCTGGTGCTTCCATTTAGTTGTAGCCGAAGAACGAAAACAAAGATCTCATTTTTCAATAGGTTGGTGCCTGAACACTACGAGTTGGAGCTCATACGAAATGGACAGATACATGTTTAGGTTGATGCTTGAAGTTCAATAGGTTAGTGCTTGCGCAGATAGAAGACTCTACAGGTTGATACGTGCCAATGAGAGTGGAGCATGAGTGAGTTGATACTCACAATTGGAGATTGTTGTCTCTCTCTCTATCTCTCTCTCTCTCTCACACACACACACACACACAAAAGTTATTTATCTCTTTCTCTACAGTTATTTCTAAAGTTATGATGATGATGATGGTGGTTAACGTCCCCTGAGACCAAACTTTGGTCTATCGAAAGAAACATGTTATTTAGTTTGTTTTAAAATTGTATTTCTATACTCAAAGAGCTTGGACAAAAGTGTCTCAAGCTCACTATAATTTTGACAAGTTAAAAGGCTAAGAAGGTCAGTATTGCAATAAAGATTATGAAATTGAGATCTAACGTGGGTGTACGCAGGGCACTATAAGAGGAAGTGATTTTCATCCTCAATGTTCATATTCTCACAGATGGTAGATCCTTTCCACCCATGGTGTTTTAGGAGCTGCCCAACGACTTGTTTCACTATGGAGCTCATGAGAGTTCGTTCTTATCTTAGCTATATTAATTTTTTTCTTTGAACTAGTTAAAACCTAGAGATACTTTTGATCTTCTAAAGTAGGGTTGATGACCTCTTTATAATATCTTAATTTTCTTTTAGCCTCTAAATCTTTCTCACACCACATTTTCTCTTTAAACTTAGAAGTAACAATATGTTTAATGTTATTAATATTTTGCAATGCAACAGTTTCATCGATCTCCCAATGGTTTAACTAGGCCCTGGTATCTTTATACCAACCTCGCTTGAGCCTTAGGTGATTTTGGCTGGAATTTAAAGCTAGCTTAGAAGTCTATGGTCTCCCATTTTATTGATTTTATGCTTGTATAACCAGAGCCTAGTCACAGCGACGCTTTCGATAGGGGAAATACCCACTTCTATAAGGAGAATATGGTAGGGCATATTGCTTTTAATTTTGAGGTTATAATTTTGAGGTTATACATTATAAAACGCTTCTGGATTTGCTCAATCTTCCTCCAGGATTCCCTAGAGATGCTGCAACCCCAAACCTCGCACCCATACAAGATAACAGGAGTGACTAAAGTTTCAAAGAGGAGCTTCTTTTCATCCCACATCACAAGGCTTGTTGCTTTACAATTATTTTCGAGACCAAAATAAGCTTTCCACCCTCCATTAATCCTTTTCTCAATGCTATAGTTCCAGTTGAGCTTGTGATGAATATCAATTCCTAAGTATTTGTAAGAAGACACTTCCTCCAAGTTGCTATTGTCAAACACAAAATTAGCGTAAGTGTCCTTCTTGGATTTGACAGTCATAACTTTTGTTTTGTAAATACTAACAATCATACCCATAGCAAAGCAAAAATCTTCCAATTGTGAGTATGAACTCACTCACTCAATCATATATATAGATTTTGTATGGTAACTAATTATTTCTCTTGAAAAGTTTTTATCTAACAGATCCAAGTTTACTTTTTAATTTTAATAATCTATATAATGTTTTTAATTATTTTTCAACATTTCTTATTTTATTATATAAACCGATATTAATTATTTGATTATTATCTTACACCAAAACATACTCCTCATATAGGTGCCTCCTCTCCATACAACCATATGTATGAGTCCAATTGATTCCATTGAAATAAATTGCATAGAAATAAGTTACTTCACTATTGTTATGTGAAACTATTAATGGTCATTAATTCGCTTACATTCTTAACTTGTTAAACTCATGTACTTGAGTTACCGAAGACAGATAAAACATGGAGGGAAACGATTTTAAACACAGGGCAGTCCTGCTGTTGTAACGCCTGAGAAAAAAGGAGTAACCAGATGATTCGCTGCGACCATCGTGACAGTTGCTTGGTGAATCGAACGCCTTCATATAAGCTTGCCTTGTAATTGCTACACAAATTTAAAGGATGTGTGGGTATGTTAGGCTAATACATTCGCTGCTGCCCATCCCTGCAATTTTTTATTACCTTGAACTCGATCACCCCATACCCATCCCCCATCACAGCCCACGGCCCGCGGGGTTGTAATGTTCCATAAAAATTGTCTTAAGCCCCGCGCTGCCACGGAGGAGGACGATCGACAGGTGACGGGGCGGGCTTTCCAGCCGAAGAGCAGCTGTTTCAGGTAGCTACAAGGAAACCGGAGGGAATCTGCAATCGACTTTTAAGGGTTGTCGTAGGTGCTTGCTGTTTGAAGCCCTCACCAGAGTTCCCCAAACGGAAATGAAGAACCAGCCAGCAGCTCTGATTATTGACTCCGACGAAGAGGAGGAGGAGGAGGATGTATTACTTGATTGGAGAGTCATCAAAACAACAACATCACCCAACTATCTCACCAAATTTGACCATCAAGAAAATAATACTACCCTTACTCTATTTGTGCCGGACAATACCCCCCTCAGAAGGCGGAGAACAAGCGAACAATGGGTGTGCACGACTACAACAGAAGGTCGACTTGGGGAGAGTTCCATTCCATCTCCCTCTCCCTCTGTTGTGTTAGAAACTCCAATTTCAGCTCACTTGAATACATCCGCGCCAAAGGCCATGCCTTCCGCCGGTGACCTGCCATCGAAGGCCTCGGATTCCACACCTTCACTTCCCAGGCTTCCTAAGAAGTGTTCAGGTAACAATTTTACCTATCTATTCAAATGAGTATGTTTCAAGCCAAATTCGTTCCACAGATAGTTAATAATGTAGATGTTTGGCATGCACTGCAATTCACAGACAACTCTAGAACTCAATACCAACTCCCGGTTGATGTGGGTCCTTACCAAATCGCTTGACTGGAGCGTTCGGCAAAGTACCCACGTCAGTGGTATAAATTTAGTTAATTAGTTCAGACACCTCTGAACTCCTTCCTTAAAGTAGATTGCCATGTACTTTAAGAGGTGTTGCCCCTTTTGTTTAGCCTTAAAATTCTTTCAACTGGAAACATGCTATTAGTTTTTAGCAAAAGCAAAGGCCATCCCAGATAAATATATTCATGGCGTTACCAAAGCATAGTTGATGCTCGCTGGGAAGGACTGATGCAATGCATGGTGGAAATTAAGTATGAAGACTATAATGTGGTTAGTAAGCAAAGGGTGCTTGCCGGGTTAGTGAAAGTGCATTGCTGTTAGTGCCCCCGCCAGATTTCAAGTCTCCCTAGCGACATCGTTGACCCTTGTGGGCTACTTGTGCTTGAGTTTGTGGATAGGGCCAGTTGCAAGTCTTGGGTGACTTTAGCAGAGTACATAACCCAGTCACAATTGCATAGTTGAAAGGATGCTCTCTTAGCTTGTGAGATGTTTCTACCGCATTGTAATATCTCACATCAAATGATTATCTTGCATGTATTCATCACAAGCATTTCAGTCCAAAAGAAAAAGAAAAAAGCTAGTTGATTATGGTTCCTAGTTGAATATAGTTCAGCAAATCCAAGACCAGATCAAGGTTTCAAAATTGTCTCATTGTAGATGCATCAATGGATGTTGAATACTTCCCATATGTTAAGATCTTTGATGCAAGGATGGATTTTTGAGCCTTGGCTTTTTATGTCAAGCTTTCTTTGCCATGAAAATATTTGGTTTATATCAATGTCACAGGGATTGTGAGGAAAACTTGCTGAATCACAAGTTTTATTGGGATTGGGCTAGAAAAGAGGTTTTTTTTCTGGCTTGGCCAAAGTCTGACTCGGGATTGTCAACATGTGTTTAACTTGTGATTAATTGCTATTTTTTTCTAGAGCTTTTCACCATTTTTTCCTGAATCACGTTTTGTACTTTTGTACATGTTGAGTTTTCTCGACTTTTTCCTGATTCCAATTCTAGTAACTTTGGGATCTCTCCCCCCTCTCTCTTTATATATATATATATATGTATATATACTTTTTTTTTTCATTTTTTAAGTAACATATCTTGGGGGAAATCACTTGGGCACTTTCCCTTATTCTGATGATGGTACATAGGTGAACCCTAGAATTTTGTAGGGCACTGGGCCAATCGACAACTCACGAATAAATCATTTATAGCTGATCAACAATCAACTCATTAAGAACAAACATGTCATAAAGGGGGATTTGAACTTGGGTGGGGAGGGTAGCGACTTTTCCTCACAACCATTCAAGCTACCTAATTGATGACACACACACACACACATTTCTACCATCAAATAGTTGTTGGTTGCAAGTGTTCAATGAAAAGCATTTATGTCAAAATTAAATCTAATTAAATATATTTAAAAGACCAGGTCAAGGTTTCAAAAGTTGCCCATTGTAGTTGCATCAATGGATGTTGATTACATCCCATATGTTCAACACCTTGGATGCAAGGATAGATTTTTGAGGTAGGGTTTTGATGTCAAGTTATTCTTTACCATGAATGTATTTGGTGAAATAATGATGTTATTGTATGTCTAAGTTGCACGAAACAGGGAAATGGGGATGGGTTTCCGAAATGGGATGCGTTGGAAACGTGATCCCCAAAATTTTGGAAATGGAGAAACGCTATATATATGTATGCATGTATGTATGTACGTATTTTAAATTAATAAATGGGCAAGGACATTTAAAAAAATGAATCTGAAACATACATCATAAATCATACATGGTGGTGAATCATTGCCTATATTGAGATTCTATTCATCAATAGCACTCTATGCCTCCCTCCCCTAGGCTCTAGCCCTTGCCTCTAACTTGAATCTTAAAGTTGATCTTCCAAGGACATTAGTCAATGACTCAACACCCTACAATTTTGATGAAACTTCCTAATCCAATTGTTAAAATAAGGTGGAAAAACTTCCCATGCTTAATAAGTGGTTTTGCTTGAATGAAGAGTACAGTTTTATCAAAGTCATGACAGAGGAGTTCAACAATCAACACCATCAACATCAAGGTACATACAGGGGTTGATGTGCTTGATTAAATGCCAATCCTTTATCGTCATACATGATAGAATCTGGTGGAAACTTTGCAATTCTGAAATCTTGAAAACTATTAAGTCTGCTGAATTCTGAATGGGATCTAAAATTTTACTCTTTGCATATGAAGTCCGATAAGGTTGGAACTTGGAACCACTCTCAAACATCCTGAAACATATAATGGTAATGTTAAAAATTAAAGTAAATGGATAGAAAATGAAAGACAAAAATAGTGTCCATTAATTGTTTACAAGGATAGAAAATGAAAGATAAAGAGAATGTCCAATAATTGCTTACTTTAAAAATTTAATATTACCAATTAATACTGAATAAGGCGATATTTTTTTATCAGCTGAGCTATACATTTTTGGAAACGTGGCTTTATGGACTGCATCTATGCCGAAAATGTGTTTCTGGATGGGCGAAACACATTTCTTTCCTGGAAAACATGCTTATTTGTATCAAAACACGTTTCCACGCCGTATGGCATGTGTTTCCATGTTTTGGGCAGGAAACGGGCCGGGGACGTGGGGGGGGGTGGTGATTCTTGCAACTTAGTTGTATGCATATATATGATGTGCAAAATGGAGAGTACTTTGATCACATCCTAAGGTGAAGGTTTGATCACTTGCATTGCTGAAGTCACCGAAGACCCATTTGAGACCTGAACCAAAACTGATAGTAAAATATAAGTAACATACCAACATATGTACATTGCATCGGTCATTCCTACAATCTTTTTGGAAGATGGCAAATTGAGTTGATGACCACTTTTTCAAAAGTTAATGAAGACCTTGGTCTAATTAGCACATCAAAACTTAATTTCCTTTGGTTTTATCAATGTTTCTCACTAAAGGGACAAGTTATATATTCCTTTGTTAAAGTTCTCCATTCTAGCATATGATAGAGAAGTTGAATGTGTGCAAGCGCATATAAAGAGTTCAATGAAAATAAAAAATTGCTATGGGTCTATGGAAGACAATGTACATCCTCTCTAAACCAAGCAACTCAGTATGCACACCATATGCAATAAGTTGTTATCATGTTGTGGTTTATAACAGTGAAGAAATTTAGTGATGCAACTTATAAATTTTAGTCACTTGTTTATGATAAATATTTTATGCGAGCTTGTTGAAGAAAGCATTACTATGCTTTCTTTATCTTTGAAATTTATGAGGTAGACTAAGCATTAGATGTTCTAGTTTGAATAATAGATTTCTGGGTGATTATACGATCTGCTGTTTATACCATTTGACTCTCCAGAATGCATAGTTAGGCTCCCTTTACCCACGGATTTATTCAAAGATGGGTATGTGTTGCTGATCTAGGGCCCAGGCTTCAGTTTTGTCAAAGTTTAGGGCTGTTTCTATGCACAGCACTGCCAAAATCATGCCCAGATCTGCTCTTGACACCGCTTTTATCCTCAAAACATGGCCAGGTTGAAAGCTTAAAGGCTGTAGGAATGACCAGGAATGAGATGAGGCTACTTACTGACCTCCTTTATGCCTAGAATCAACCCAGATTTGCCTTGGACAGCCCTAGATTGGTCTTTGCTGGTGCCCAATCTGCTTCAACAATCTACATGCTTCATATCAACCTTCCAATAGCATCAACACTAAGGAAGGAATCCATGATCAAGCAAGATACCCCTCAAAGATTGTGATCAGAATCACAAGTGGACACCCATACAAAATGGGAGGTAACAGGGACAAAGACCCTTGGACATCATTTATAGACTCATAAGGGGATTGCCCGTTTCTGAATTTGGATTCCTGTTCTGTCTGCCTTTGTGTCAAATTTCAATTTTTTGGTCCAAACAAATGCTACAATTTAAATAGCTTTGGTAGTGGATGAAATGGGATCTATCCTAACTTTTATTGGTTTCATTGTCCTTGTTGACAGGTGAAGCTGATGTGATTTGTTTGGATTCTGATAATGAATCTGATGGAGCTGCTCATAGTGCGAGCAAAGAGGAGAAAGCAGGGTTTAATAAGTCTGATCTGTACACACTAGAAGGGTTGCAAAAAGGGTCTTACAGAACCGGAGATGCTGTTTATCTCCTTGGTAAGGACATGAATTCTGAAGAACACAATAAGGGCCTAATTTCTGATGAACAGCAGAAGGAAGGTCACTCTGTGACAAGGACTGTGGAAAGTCTGGACAATGATCCTAAAAAGGTGGCTTATGAATACATTTCTAAGGCTTCTGTCCTTGATTTGACAGATGAAATTATGGTATATAAAGCTGAAAGGATAGTAAAAGATCCGGATGTTTCTATATCCAAAACTTTTAATCTTGGCAATAATGAAAAGGAATCAACGACTGAGTTGTTAAGAATGAACTCAGAGGCAAGAGAATTGGGTATTGCTTGTGAAGAAGCTGGGGATGACTCTGTAAGAAATACTGAATTTTATATGGCAGATGTTGTTAGCGATAAACATGATTTAGATCAAACTGTGAGTAGTTTAAGAGAGGGAGAGTTCATGAATGGTGCAGTTGAAAGTACTTCAGTCATTCAGACAAGTTCTGAAAAAGGACCATCATTAGACCTCCTTGAGTGTCCATTGTATAAGAAAGATATAAACATAAACCATAACACAATTGAGAGCGTAGAACAAGTGCTTGGAAGTAAAAGCAGGAATCTAAGAAAGGTATGGCATGCGAACCTTAGATTGGAATTATGTATATTGGTGGCTGTGGCTTTCTCTCTCTTCTTTAGACAATTCTTTTCTTATATTTGTTTCAATTTTGTAAAATCTTCTGCAAAAATGATTCAAAGACCTCCCAATTTATTGTTTTGTGGTTATTTGATCATATCGTGGTCTTGAATGGTGGGCTTATTATTTCATTTAAAACAATCAACGAGACACCACCTGTTCTTAGACAGAGTGCATACACTGTTGACTAAAGCATTTGGGCTGGCAGGAAGATAAGAATCAGGGGGAAACAGAATATCTGGTCCTGAAAGAGACTGGCAACAAACGGCAGCGTAAAGACCAGGAAAGCATTAGAAGGGAGAAGGAAGAGCAGAAAAAACGTAGACAAGAGGAGATTGCAAGAAGCAAACAAGAGAAAGAAGAGGAAAAACAGCGTCGGAGAGAAGAACAGAGGCTTAAAAAAGAGGTGAGTTTTCTTTTAGACCATTTGTTTGTACTTTGTGGTGGAATAGCTCTAAAATTGTTTTCTCCATTGTGTAGAGAATGTGCATTCTGACTTTCTCAATTTCTTTCTTTCCAGACCAGATGCTATTTAAAAAGAATAGGATGTGTGTTCTGACATAATCAGCTTCCTTTTTCCCAGGAAGAGAAGATGCGGAAAGCATCTAGCAAGGCAGAAGCAGCAGAGATGAAAAGGCGTCAGAAAGAGAAAGAGAAGTGGGAGAAGGGAAAGTTTGCCCTGAAATGTATATCAGCTGAGATTGATACTAAAGTAGTAGAGAGAGGGTTGATTGGAGGCATGTGCAGTCAGCCTTTTTCTTAATGATTCTTTCAGGCAGGCCCTGAATTATATAGTAAATCCTCTTACATTTAAGGTTAAAGGACAGTTATTGGGTAAAGCATTCTTGTAAATGGATATTATTTTTGTGATATTTTGTGTTATGTAACTTTCCTTCAGGACATCTTCTGAATAGGCTAGCAGAAAAAGAGCTTTGTTTCCATATAGTTTCAAATCGAGTTCAAAGCACAATTTTGTGGAAGATGAGCATGCCAGATGAAGATGCTCAGGTAAGTCTCAGACTCTCAAGTTGTCTCATTTAGGATTTGTTTATATAGGAGCTTTTATATTTGGATTTGGCTTCACTGTTGTATTTCCTAATATAGATGTCAATAAAGATGTTTTATCTTTCACCCCACTCTTATTCCTTGAATTCAAAAATATATATGATATATCCGTTCTGTTACTTTTGTCTTTCTATACTTAAAAAAAAGGGGAGGGTTAATCCTATGTTTACAAGGATGAAATATATACTTGACATAGAATCCTCTAGTTTGCTACCAGGCTTATAAATTAAAAATTGAACTTACTATATGTGATGGCCTGTAGGCTGTGATCTTCAATGCACAATTTATCAAAGTTCATTCTGCTTTTATCTGGAATAGACACCCAAGCAATCATACTAATACCGAAGTGAAATGATACAGTTGTTTCTATTGCGTATTATAATTTATTATAGTGAACTGTATTATTGTTATTATTTTATGTTTTTCTTTTTAGTAATATCAATGATTTTGTACAAACCCGTCTTTATGGATCAATATAATTTTTAATTTTGAGTTAGTGGGAGACATAAGGCTTAAATGTAAATTCACATCTATTAGGTGCCTATGTCTCTCTGTGGTTTGAGAGTGCTGTGCCATCTGTGTGTAACATGGAACAATCCTTTTGCATGCCAGGAAAGAACGAGGCGTACTCGTTCAAGAATCAAATCATACATATGCTGACAACTTTTACTTCATTACTTCATTTTGGTTGTATGGTCAAATAGCTGGTTTTAATATCATTTTGTCAGTATGGTTAGGCCTAACTAGGGACCAGCTTTAGAAATCTGAAAAAGCTTCGTCTAACTATTAATGCCAGCCATTTGACTCTGAGGTGGAAAGCAGATGACAGTAGGGGCTAGGAACTTTATCCATTGCTCATGCCTGACTTGCTCACAGGGTATAAATTATTGTATCTCTATTATATTCATAATTATTTTCATTAAATTGGCATTTTGTTTCTTGCTGAATATAATTACACAGTGTGACAGTGACTGAATTTCAATCATTACCAGAATCTGTGTTAGGTTTATTTATCTCAACAGTTACAATCCTACTCTAGGATCGTCCTCAGGAGTGAAAAATATTTACTAATCAGGTTTGTTTCTTTTCAACTCTTTAATCGCTTCTCCAAAGGCTCAAGTATTGCAAGAGCTCTGATACCACCTGTGGCGGCCCTTGGTGCTACTTAAAATATTACCTGGAATTTCCAACTTTTTTTGTCTTTAAACTCCTCCAGACATTTATCTTGACCATAGCCAGCTGCTAAATATGTGTAGACTGCGAGCTGATGTTTAAGCTATATTGGTTTATGGAGACTGTGTTTGAAGCAGTGTATGATGGAGATTTTTAATAAATATGCATTCCTGCCACTGTACAATCTAACATGATCCTATGTTGTAGAGATGACGCTGTTCGAACTGTAAGCAGGATCCAGGCAAGGGATGCAATTTGCAATCTCAGTGTCCAGTGTATCTAGATTAGACACAGGAGTAACGACTTGATCAATCACTGCATTTCCAATTTGCTGATTAGGAAA
Organism: Pseudotsuga menziesii; assembly: GCA_001517045.1. NCBI lineage: Eukaryota > Viridiplantae > Streptophyta > Pinopsida > Pinales > Pinaceae > Pseudotsuga > Pseudotsuga menziesii. Next base: position 234,409 of record LPNX011019033.1, on the reverse strand, counting down.
GGAAGGATGTGAGAAATAAGCGTAACTTTCAAGGGCTGAATATGTTTCATGGTGGCATGGTGATGGTCTCATGCAAGATGGAGAACTTGAAATGCTACATGACTCGATAACACTAGAAGTTTAGAACTACTGCATTTAAGGTATCTTGAGTCTCTGGAAATTGTTTCAGCCAAACCAATTGTGCTTTTTGAATACCTATTAGTATCATTAGAGCCACCGAAGGGTGATCTACCATCACATAATGTTGAATCTCCATACAAGTTTTAATCTGGACACATCTTTTGAACTAGAAAGAATAGAAGTAAGCAAGAAATGGAAGCATTGAGTTTGTTAAGCTCTGTTGCGAGGGAGCAGACCCCCCCACCCCCTTGTTCCTGCTCCCGAAGCGAGTGAGCTTCGGGAGCTTGCTCCCAAAATGCTCCCAGTTTTGGGAGTGTGCTCCCGAGGTGCTCCCTACCTCTCCTATACTAAAAGCTCCTATACCAGGTTAACAATATGATGGCAATGTTATGGTACCAAGCTCCTATAAAATCTGTTATGGTTGTTAAGATTTTAATGGTTATACAAGATCTTTAAACATTTAGCATCATTTCATCATAACCATAACATTAGGATCACTGAAAGAAAGACAAGCACAACAACACAAAAAGAACACATATTTTATCTCGGGAAACCAGAAGGGAGAAAACCCAACAATGTCTTTAGTATAGATTCTGTCACCAAGAACAATGCCAATCAAGATAGTAAGAACCCCAAAGACAATAGCAACTATCTCTCTTCTCGAGCAAGCCTATTCTTTCTCTCTCATGCGCACTTACTTGAGTGAGTATATGTCCAAATGAGAGGAGCAAATGAGAGGAGTGCCTCCTATATTTATATTCATCAAGTGAGTGACCTAATAACATGTCTAGGTCGGCTTGTTGCTCTAAATAGGGCGATCTATCTAGGGAGACATAAAATAATATTTACATAATATTCTTGTGGGTACTATTGACTCGACTTACAACGGTTTACCTCAAGACTTTTACATGACCAAGTACATCAATGACATCTTCAAATCGAGGAATAACATCTCGGAAAGGAGGTACAACAATAGTACAATAAAAAATACAATAAGAATATCTTCCGAAGCTACATTCTTCAATGCTCCCTCTTGACAAGGAAGGTATTCTTCCGTCACGGTCATCATCGCTGGTCCTCGTCACTGGATATCATCACTGCTGCTATAATTTGGTTCTTGGGCCATTGTCTTGTGACATATCTTGAATCTATACATCATTAGAAGTTCTACAAAGATAACTTTGGTCATGCTAGATGTAACCATCTCTACGAGCAAGCCATCAAGTACGTGCAGCCCAGGATCGCATATTACATTGCTAGAGCAATCACCTGCGTCTCCTACTATCATCTCATCATATCATGTGGAGAGCAGCCCAAATGCATACATTATGTCCCTTGGACAACCTGCCTCTTCCACCCCGTGGAGAACAACCCAGGACCATACGCGCCTTCCACCATCTAGAGAACAACCTAGATGCATACATTACGTCCCTCGGACCACCTGTGTCTTCCACCCAGTGAAGACCATCCCAGGAGCATCTGCGTCTTCTACCATGTAGAGAACAACCTAGGTGCATACATTATGTTCCTCGGACCACTTGCATCTTCCACCCAGTGGAGAACATCTCAGGAGCATTTGCGTCTTCCACCCAGTGGAGACCATCCTAGGAGCATCTACGTCTTCCACCCAGTGGAGACCAGCCTAAATGCATTACGTCCCTCGAACCACCTACATCTTCCATCCCGTGAAGAGCAGCCCAGGTGCACTTGCGTCTTCTACATGCCACATGACTTCCTCTTTCGAGGAACATTGATCTGGATAACACCAAACTTTTCCTTGAAGTACTTGAACTTCACTCTTGCTAGCAACTTGGTCAACACATTGGTTGTTTGCTTGTCTGTCACCACATACTGGAGCTTCATTGCTCCTCTCTACACCATATCCCAGATATAGTGATATCGGATCTTGATGTGCTTTGACTTGTCATGGAATATTGGGTTCTCGTACAACTTTGGTTGTCACAATGCACACAAGTCGTCTTTAACTCCACTTTGAATAATTCCGCAAGCAACTTCCAAAGCCACACTGCTTCAGAACTTGTTGAACAAGCTGCAATATACTCTGCGTCGACTTTGTACTTAGTGCTACGCTTGTCTGCTTCTTGTTGAACCAAGAAATCACGCCAGACCTGAAGCTCAAGCAACACCCAGAAGTGATCTTCCTATCTGTAGCACTACCAACCTAATCGGAGTCAACATATCCATGCAGGCAAATATTTTGATCTCTCACATATTTGAGGCCATACTCGATCGTACCCTTCAGGTACCTTTACACGTGCTTTGCCGCAACCATGTGAACATGTCTCGACTCCACCATGTATTGGCTCAAAGTGTTCACCGCAAAGCATATATCTACCCTCGTGTTCGTCAGGTACATCAACGAATCGATCATCTGCCTGTAGACTATGTCATCAATTGTCTTTGAAGTAGGATCACACAACAACTTCAAGTTCGATGCCATAAGTGTAACCTTGCAATCCAACGTATCGAACCTCTTCAGGATCTTGACCGCATATTTTCCTTGGCTAAGGAAAATTTCTTCTGGATTCTGCCACACCTCTAATCCCAAGAATCATGTCAAGATTCTTGGACTATAAGATCTACTGTAGTCACTCCCTCTGAATTGAACTATAAGATCTTGTACTCTCAACATCGGGACATTTTGCACTGGAATGACTGGTAGCCTCCTTTGTTGCTAATCTTTTGTTTATCCATCTATGTCATCTCTCAAGGTCACTGGATACCAAGATCCTCCATCTTGAACTTTGTTGCAAGTTCCTCTTGCACCCATCTATGAGCTTCTCGTCCTCTGTAGGCTTCCATCTTCAACCTTGTAGCAAAGGTTGAGATATCCATCACTCTAGGTGATCCTCAAGCTCCTCATGTAACTGTATGTGCTATCCCATGGGTGCTTTCTGAGTCTGTACAAAGTCTTATGCACACATGTGATTCTCTGTATAGAGTCTTGAGTCCTAGAGGTTGCTCAATATGCACTTCTACTTCACTGAAGAAGTGTGTCTGTCCAATGGACCAAACGTCTCGACATAATCGACTTCCTCTTTCTAAGAGAAACCACGAACCTTGCTTTGTATTTCTCGATGTTGCCATCTGCTGCATGCTTGATCTTGTAGATACACTACATACTTCCCTTTAGGTCTTGAAACCACATCCCAAACACCATTCCTCATGATCAACTGGTACTCTTCGATCATAGCATCCTTCCACTCTTTCTTCTCGGATGCTTCTTCATAGCTAGAAGGCTTTGCATCAATGATGTCACACAATAGTGCCACATAACTGGAGTGTGTCCGAGGCCTCCTACTTTTTCTGGAAGCTCCATCTGGAGCACCATACTTCTCTGCATCTTGGGTAATCTCTCATGCCCAAGCTTGTCTTCTCTTGTGGATGTTCATTTCTTGAGGTGGATCTACCGGTCTCTGTGGATCGGTCATATCACGATTCTCATGTTCTTCTGAAGCTCTTTCTTCCATCACGGTGTCTCTGACCCTGGGAGCTTTAGGTTCCTCTTCATGTACTTTGTCAGAGTGAATCTTTTTTGAGTGTTATGGTTGAACCATCATCACTTGTTCTTTGGAACAAGCCTCATCATTCTTCTTTTGTAGGTGATTGCATACGATCTTTCCTACAAGTCAAGTTTAGTTGCATGATTATAAACGTTTCATATTTTTCAAAACATATTAATAATGACAAATTCTTATGCATAAAGACATAAGTCACACAGTTGTGCAACTATCTTAGCCAAGGCTTCAACACAACATTCATCCATATCCTGTATACATACGACAACTTTTTAGATGCCTTCCATCTCTACCAGAGCATAATTAAGAGCGTGCACTACTCTCAACATGTCAGCAAAGAGGTTTCATTCTAGATAAGTAGTAATGGAATGTTGTACAACACCATAGGCCACTTACCCATCATATGCATATTAGTAGTATATTGTTCATTAATGCAAACACATGCATAATACATTTCTTAAATCTAGGAACATAAATATGTACACCATTGAACAATATCATTTAAGAAACTAGATATATAGGAAATGACAATTTAAACACTTATCTTTGTTTGTTTGGTAGACTCCCTCTTGATCTTTGTCTCCTTGAAGGAATTACTGGAGTCCTTGAAAGTGTGCTCTACTCCATTGTCTAATTTTGAGGATCTGTGTTTGTCTTGCTCATATTCGACAATGTTGAGCAAGTCTTCTACACCATAGATCTGAGTGTCCCTTCTTCATCAATCACAACTGCATCGCTTTTTATCCAATGTTGAGATGGATAAGAGTTTCTTCTTCTTCATGGGTTGAATCCTTCTAGATTAAAGTACATATTCCTCATCACTTGAGGAATCTTCAGCGGCATGAGCATGACAGGGATTGTTTGTCTTCTATCAATCAAGCTTCTTCTTGCGTACATTCCTCCCATAGCCTACTGAATTTGGTGGGATTCTATCTAGAATAATTCCCATGATCTTGGGAGACCAATGTAGGATTGAATGCTTTTGACCTCTGCATCTTCACACTCTTGAGTTGAGTCCTCAAGGTCATCTTCCTATTGATATTCTTTCCTTCGTTCAATCTGGTCAATGCAGGGAACATCTCCTTGGGAGTCTTCAAGGATGATACTGTTGATTTTTCTGAGCAGCATCGAGTTTCATTCTCTTAGGAGAATGGATACACCTGGTCTTGGACTAGGGTGTGGACTCAACCTAGAGTTGAGTGACCATTCTATTGAATGGGGATATGTTTGGTTCCACGATATGGAACTAGTCTGGGATTGGGGACTCAACCTTCAGTTGAGTGATCATTTTGTTGAATGATGACATCTGGTCCAGGACCAGGATGTGGAACCAGTTTAGTACTAGTAGACTCAGCCTAGATCTGAGTAGCCATTCTTTTGAATGGAGGCACCTGGTCAGTTACCAGGAATTCACCTAGTCCGGGACTTGGGACTCAGCCCGAGGCTGAGGGACATTCTCCGAGAGAATAGAGGCGCTTGGTTTGCTACCAAGTATTTGACCTAGTGTCAAATTATGTAGCCTATGGCTGAGACACCTGGTCTGTTACCTGGAAGACACCATAAGCCCTAGACCGGGTCTAGGCATGTGTGACACTCTGACCCTTGATCAGTGGGCTTTGCGATCTCCTCCAAGGCTTAGCTACCCTTGGTTAAGACACCTTAGTACCAGATCTTGGTGTCACACAGAGTGTGAGATAAAAGCATTAGTAATTCTCTCTGTTTATGATGATGTACTTTGAAGGGTGATGAAAGATCACCTTGACCACTTGTATTGACCACAAGGCACTTGAAGAAGACTAAAGCAAAAGTCAAAAATACATAACGACCCTTAGTACCACTAAGGGGTCAAAGTGAAAGTGCAAAAAGACTTTTAGTACCACTAAAGGCAAAAGTCAAAATTAAAAAAGATTAAAATAATATTATTTTGATCTTTCTAATTTTGGTCCACTTACAGGTGACTCAAAGGAATATAAAAGAAGATTAGTCCATTTCATTATACACACACTTGCTCTCACAGGTACAGCTGCTCCAATTGAAGATTTCACAAGATATTGAAGAAAATGAAGTTTTGATGTGATACCCTAGCATGAATGAGTCTAGCTAGGGCATTCACACTTGTCTTCCATAAACCCTAAGCTAGGGCTTCATCAACTGCAAGTTCTTATCAGTTTGGTGAGCTAGGGCTTAACCCTACCTCCTCTTCCATTCACAACTCCTTCACCAACATAACCTCAAGCATCTATTTTCTCTCACTGGGCAGCTCCACAGATTTACGGGTTGCCCATATTCTTTACGACTGGCCCCTTTTCTCCTTTGGGCATCCCTCTCCAAGGGTCGGACTCTCTCTAGAGCCCTCGAGCAGCTCATAGCAGGAGCTCGTGAGGGTTTCGGGCCTGCTGCACATACCCTCAGGCAGCCTGTTAGGCATACTCGGGAGGGTGTTGTGACTGAACAGACCCTCAGGCAGATCCGTGAGGGTCTCGGGTAGCAGCCCGCAGCATGTGAAGGATGCCGAGTTTGCACAGACACCTCGGGCAACCTACAGGCCAACCCTAAAGAGCCATGGGTAGGTCAGTTTGCCCTCCGTGCAGCCTTATTGCAGCACAACAGAGCAACAAGTCAGCAGACGGGTAGGAGGGAGAAACAACATACGAGCTGGAGAGAGAAACAGTTTCAGGTAGGATTTTTACAGATCCGGGCAGAGGAAGAAAAACAGATTCAGGTAGGGTCTAAACAGTTTAGGTAAGAGAGAGAAGATTAGGGCAACAAGCCCTAATTTTTGTAAAAAGCCAATTTTGCATTTTTGTGGAAAAATTGATCTTCTGTGAAACTGTGGTACAAACCTAGTTAGGGTTTGTGATTTTTTTTGGAAAATCTCAGTCATCTCATTTACGAGATGACTTACTAATGCTTTTGGGGTTTTTGTCCTTTAAAGGTTTCCTCAGTGAAAAATCATGTGTTCAATGTGTTGATGTATTGATGTTGTTTATTGCACTTGTCATTTGTTTATGTTAGTCTGCAATTTTTAAAAAGTATTCATGCTAATGCTAGAAATTCAACATGGTCTCAGAGCTTAGCATGTGTAGACACAGTAAAGGGAGATTGCTGTTGTCTTCCTAGACCTTGGGATATTTTGTAGACTTAACATTTGACTAAGTGGCCGAGATGACTGTCAATATCTTCAGATCGGAAGAGAAGCTACAAGGTTCAACTAACTACAACTCCTAGAAGGCTTGGTTGACAGCTATTCTAGAAGAAAATGACTTGGATGACATTGTGTTTAAGGTCGGTGAAGATCCAACATCTAATGCTGGAAGACTTGCTTACAAGAAGAAGCAGGCTAAGGCTAGAAGGATTTATTATTCTGTCAAAGAAACAATGATGCCCAACATCACAGCTCTAAAGACTGCTAAAGAATGCTTTGACACCTTGGCCAACTTGTATGAGAAGAAGACTCCCAGTCAAAAGAGAGTCTTGAAGAAGAGGTAATGAACTTTGAAGCTGAACAAGGATGAAGGGGTTGGTTCTTTCTTCACGAAGATTGCACAAGTAAGAGATCAACTTATTGCTATTGGTATTGCTGTTGATGATGATGACCTTGTGCAAACTTTCGTTGATGGTCTCCCAAGCTCTTGGGAAACCTTCATGGCATTTGTCAGTGGACATGAGAATCAACCAACCTTTGAAAGACTTTGGCATGATTGTATAGAAGAAGAGGGAAGGACTTCAGGTAAGGTAACCAAGGAAGGTAACCTTGCACTTGCAGCAAAGACAAAGAAGTTCAAGAAGCTCTGCCCTCAACAAAAGAAGGGAAATAAACCTCAAGGTAAGTTCTCTGATATGTCAAAAGTGGAATGCTATAATTTCCACAAGTTTGGACATTTTGCTAAGGATTGTATGTAAACCAAGAAGAAAACCAAAAGAAGGTTTCAAGCCTCTGTTGCAGAAGCAACTGCAGAAGAAGAAGAACCTAAGAAGAAGAAGAAAACCAAGGCTAACAAAAAAGAAGAACCTAGAAGAGAGTACTACTTGGTTTCTGCTCTCTCTGGTTCTATCACAGACAGTGCTACCTCTTGGTTGGTGGATAGTGGTGCCTCTAGGCACATGACAGGTAACCGTGGAGCTCTCACTAGTTACAGAAAAAAGTTTACCACACAGGTGGAACTCGGAGATGATTCCACTTACAAGATTGAAGGAGTTCGCTCAACTTCACTTCAACTTGACTCAGGTACGGTTCTTCATATTGGTGATGTCTTATATGTTCCTAGTTTAAAGAAGAATCTTATATCTGTTGTTGGCTTAGAGGACAAGGGCTACAGAGTCCTCTTTATGGACAAGAAAGTCCTATGGGCAAAGGATGAAGATCTAAGCTCAGCAGTACAGATTGGGGTTTGAGAGGGAGGCCTCTACAAGGCTTCCGAAGATTCCACTCATGCTTTGGTACATCCTACAGTTGTTCCATGTGAACCGTGGCATAAAAGGTTTGGACACCTTCACTACACAACTCTCCCAGGCTTGCAGAAGATGGTCACATGTATGCCAGAGGTATCTCCAAAACATGATGGAATCCGCAAAGGATGTGCTCTAGGTAAGAACACTAAGAAATCCTTTTCTAGAAGCAAGAATAGATCTAAAGGCATTTTGGATTTGGTTCATTCTAACATTTGTGGAACTATGTCTTCACCCTCTTTGAGTGGGTGTTTATATTATGTCTTGTTCATTGATGATCACTCTCTGAAGTCATGGATGTACTTCCTCAAAGCCAAGAGTGAAACTTTTGACAGGTTTAAAGAGTTCAAGGCACTGATTGAAAATCAGACTGGTAGACACATCTGTATCTTGAGATCCGATAATGGAGGTGAGTATGACTCTATTGAGTTTGATGATTTTTGCTGAGAAGCAGGAATCAAGAAAGAGTTGATAGTATCGTACAACCCTCATCAGAATGGGGTTGCAGAAAGGAAGAACAGAACGATCTGTGAAGTTGCTAAAGCTATGCTTATTAATCTAGATCTTCCTTTATCTTTGTGGGATGAAGCTGTGGTACTCCTCTGTACATCTAGAACAGAAGCCCTTATGCTATCTTGGGAGAGAAGACTCCAGAAGAAGTCTTCACCAGGAAGAAACCTGCAGTTGACCACATGAGGATTTTTGGCACTACGGTGTACATTCATGTGCCAAAGGAAAAGAGGGCCAAGTTAGAGCCTTCCTGTAAGAAAGGTATATTTGTTGGGTAGAGTGATTGCTTGAAGGCCTATCGTAGCTATGTATCTGGACAGAGGTACATTGAAGTCAACAAAGATGTGATCTTCCATGAGGAAGCTGTGTTTTGTAAAACACAAGAGCTTTCAACGGAAGATGAAGTACCTCCCCTTGAATTTCCAGATTCAGAAATTCAGAGGGAGGAAGAGGAATTTAAGCCTTAAGGATCAAATCTCAGATGCACCTGAGGAAACCGAAAGTCCACCAGAATAACTACTTGAAGTTCCTCCTTCCAAAAGGAGACCTGCTTGGTACCAAGAGACAGTGCAAGAAGGCGAGAAGCATAAAGCTCCTCTTGGGACTTTCAGAGAAAGAATAAGATCACATAAGTACTTCGGTATTATGAGCCAGCTTGTCAGTGCAGAACCTTCCTCATACGGAGGAGCAACAAGTCAACAGGTATGGGTTGATTCCATGATTGAAGAGTACAGTTCAATCATGAAGAATGATGTGTGGGAAGTTGTTCCCAGACCATCAAGAAAGTCAGTGCTGACATCCATATGGCTTTATAAAATCGAGCATGCTGCTGATGGCAGTGTGGAGAAGTATAAAGTCAGATTCGTAGCTCGTGGCTTCACTCAAAAAGAAGGCATTGACTATGATGAGATAGTTGCTTCTGTTGCTAGGTATACTACCATTAGAGCCATCATTTCACTTGCTGCAGTATTCGGATGGAATTTACATCAGATGGATGTAAAGACATCCTTCCTCAATGGAAAGATTGAGGAGGAAGTCTATATTGATCAGATGAGATAGTTGCTTCTGTTGCTAGGTATACTACCATTAGAGCCATCATTTCACTTGCTGCAGTATTCGGATGGAATTTACATCAGATGGATGTAAAGACATCCTTCCTCAATGGCAAGATTGAGGAGGAAGTCTATATTGATCAACCTGAAGGCTTTGTTACTCATGGGAAGAAGACCCATGTATGTAAACTGAAGAAAGCCTTGTATGGACTAAAACATGCTCCGAGAGTTTGGTATGCAAGGATGGATGGATTTCTCCACAGCTTGGGGTTTTCCAAAAGTATATTTGATTCTAACTTGTACTTTAAGGTTGTTCATAATCATGTATTGATACTTGTTCTATATGTAGATGACTTGTTTCTCTCAGGTGATGAACAGTGTAAGAGAAAGCATACCTTTGAATTCGAGATGAAAGATCTCGGGTTGATGCATTATTTCCTTGGCTTAGAGGTCTGGAAAAAGCTAGGCGAGATCTTACTGACACAAGGAAAGTATGCAGTGGACATCTTCCACAGATTTGGGATACAGGATTGCAAGTCCATGAGCGAACCCATGACTACCAACTTGACAAAGTTGCATGATTCAGCTACCAGTTCGCAGAGTCTGGACTCTACTCTGTACAGACAACTCATTGGATCCTTGATGTATTTTGTGAATACGAGACTGGACATCTGTTACACAGTGAATGCTCTGAGACAGTTCATGTTCGATCCGAAACACATACACTTGGTAGCTGCCAAACATGTACTCATATATGTGCGAGGTACTATCACTTATGGGCTCAAGTATACTTCCAGCAGTGGAGTATTATTTTTTGGATATGCAGATTCAGATTTAGATGGCAGTCTGGTTACTGCTTCAGTATGGGATCAACAATGATCTCTTAGTCTAGTAGGAAGTAGGGTTCCATAACTCAGAGTACAACTGAGGTAGAATATATTGCTGCCAGTGATGCTTGAAAGGAAGCGGTTTGGCTCAGAAAACTCATATCTGATTTGTTTGGGGGAAAGCTTGACTCAACGATCATCGATTGCGATAATTAGAGTTGCATAAAGCTTTCAGAGAAACAGTGTTTCATGATAGATCAAAACACATTGAAATGAGGTATCATTTCATCAGAGACAGTGCGGAGAGGTGCTTTAAAGTTCGAGTACATTTGTACGGATGAACAGATCGCAGATATCTTGACCAAGCCTCTAACAACATCAAAGTTTGTATACTTTCGTGACAAGCTTGGCATGGCAGAGAATGCCTCTCGGTGAGAGGGAGTGTTTATTTTTTTGAGCAGCATCGAGAGCTATTTTCTTAGGAGAATGGATACACCTGGTTCGAGACCAGGGTGTGGACTCAACCTAGAGTTGAGTGACCATTCTATTGAATGGGGATATCTGGTCCAGGACCACGATATGGAACCAGTCTGGGACTGGGGACTCAACCTTGAGTTGAGTGATCATTCTGTTGAATAATGACATCGGGTCCGGGACTAGGATGTGGAACCAGTCTAGCACTGGTAGACTCGGCCTAAATCTCAATATCCATTCTTTTGAATGGAGGCACCTAGTCATTTACCAGGAATTCATCTAGTCCGGGACTAGGGACTCAGCACGGGGCTGAGGGCCATTCTCCGGGAGAATTGAGATACTTGGTCTGTTACCAAGTATTTGACCGAGTGTCAAATTATGCAGCCTATGGCTGAGGCACCCGGTCTGTTACTAGGAAGACACTACAAGCCCTAGACTGGGTCTAGGCATGTGTGACACCCTGACCCTTGATCAGTGGGCTCTGCGATCTTCTCCAAGGCCTAGCTACCCTTGGTCAAGACACCTTAGTACCAGATCTTGGTGTCACATAGAGTGTGAGATAAAAGCAGTAGTAATTCTCTCTGTTTATGATGATGTACTTTAAGTGGTGATGAAGGATGACCTTGACCACTTGTATTGATCACAAGGCACTTGAAGAAGGCTAAAGCAAAGTAAAAAATACATAAGGACTCGTAGTACCACTAAGGGGTCAAAGTGAAGGTGCAAAAAGACCTTTACTACCACTAAAGGAAAAAGTCAAAATTAGAAAGGATTAAAATAATATTATTATGATCTTTCTAAGTTTGGTCCACTTACAAGTGACTCAAAGGATATAAAAGAAGATCAATCCATTTCATTATCACACACACTTGCTCTCACAGGTACAACTGCTCTAGCTGAAGATTTCATAGGATATTGAAGGAAATGAAGTTTTGATGTGATACCCTAGCATGGATGAGTCTAGTTAGGGAATTCACACTTGTCTTCCATAAACCCTAAGCTAGGGTTTCATCAGCTGCAAGTTCTTATCAATTTGGTGAGCTAGGGTTTAACCCCACCTCCTCTTCCATTCACGACTTCTTCACTAACAGAACCTCGGGCATCTATTTTCTCTCACCGGGCAGCTCCACAGATTTATGGGAAGCACATCTTCTTTACGGCTGCCCCCTTTTCTCCTCTGGGCAGCCCTCTCCAAGGGCCAGACTCTCTCCCGAACCCTCGGGCATCTCACAGCAGGAGCCCGTGAGGGTTCTGGGCCTGTTGCACAAACCCTTGCGCAGCCTGATAGGCATACCCAACAGGGTGTTGTGACTGCACAGACCCTCGGGCAGCCTCAGGAAGACCTGTGAGGGTCTTGGGTAGTGGCCCACAGCCTGTGAAGGCTGTCGGGTCTGCACAGACCCCCCATGCAGCCTACGGGCTAGCCTTAAAGGGCCTTGGGTAGGTCAGTCTGCCCTTCGGGTAGCCTTAGGGCATTACAATAGAGCAGCCGGGATGAGTACTGCAGCCGGGCAACAGGTTAGCAGACGGGCAAGAGAGAGAAACAACAGACAGGCAGGAGAGAGAAATAGTTTCGGGTAGGATTTTTACAAATCCGGGCAGAGGAAGTAAAACAGATCCTGGCAGGGTCTAAACAGTTTGGGCAGGAGAGAGAAGAGTAGGGCAACAAGCCCTATTTTTTTGTTAAAAGCCAATTTGGCATTTTTGTGGAAAAATTGATCTTCTGTGAAACTGTGGGACAAACCCAGTTAGGGTTTGTGATTTTTTTTTGGAAAATCTTAGTCATCTCATTTACAAGATGAATTACTAATGCTGTTGGGGTTTTTGTCCTTTAAAAGTTTCCCTAGTGAAAAATCTTGTGTTCAATGTGTTGATGTATTGATGTTGTTTACGACACTTGTCATTTGTTTATGTTAGTCCGCAATTTTTAAAAAGTATTCATGTTAATGCTAAAAATTCAATAGATACATGTGGGATCAAATGGTCCTTGATAGAGTTTGCAATGATTCTCTTAGCTTTGACCAGGTTCTTGTTATGCTTAGCTTTATCCTCATCTCCCTTTGTATCTGCAACTTCTTCTTTGACATAGTTCTCTAGGTCATGCTCTTCTAGTATGAGAAGCACTCTATACTTCCATGCCCATAAGTTCTTAGCTCCTTCAAGCTTGTCCTCAAGCTTGGTACTGTTTGTCATCTTTATACAAAATGAGAGCCTCAAATGGAAATAGAGAAAATAGAACTTACCAATGAGAGTGCTTCAACTGGATCGTAGCCCCAAAGCCTTTTTGGAAACTACTTTTGGTGGACTTAGGGTTTGACAGAGAAATCCTTAATTTTCAACTTTGTTGACTTTAAGATCTTATTGGATAGAAAGATGCACCTCTTCAAGGCAAGTTGAGCAGTATACTCCTTTTTTGAAAAGTATGGAGATAACTACAAAATATTTGATGCCCTAGTATACTCCTTTTCCCAAAACTATGGACAAAACTACAAAATATTTGATGACCTTGAATTATCTGGTCTTAATTTTGATATATCTCCAAAATTTCTGCCCCTCAAGGTCTAAAAATTTGTCCTGAGCTAAGTCACAAGATTCAGCGAATTTGAACCTTGAGGTTCGAAATTCGCCGAATTTCAAAGGAAAAAAAAATTTGAATTAAATCGCCGAATTAAAAAAATGAATTTGAAAACGAATTTTATCGAATTCGAATTTTATCGGATTCGAATTCGAATTTAAAGGCGAATTTAATAAAAAATTGAATTTTTTTTTATAAAAAAATCGAAAAAAAACCCAGGAATTTCAGTTTTATTGTATATTTTTTAACTGTGTTGCATGGGTACGCGTACCGAGGGGTCGGGTACACGTACCGGTACCGAGTACACGTACCGGGTACTTGGGTACGGCAATGGTACGTACCCTCACGTACCGTGAACAGTGCTGCCGTACCGGGTACGCGATAAAAATTTTTATGGTACGTTTTCACAAAATGGTACGGCGTACCCCGATTTTGGGTACGTCGGTGGTACGGCTGTGATAAAAATTAAAATGAAAATCGTGTTTAATTAATGGTGGCCCCACGCAAGGGCATTGCTAAGGCCTAAAATCCTCGCGGCATTGGTAAAAACCCCCAAACCGTAACTTATTCATTGTGCACAGCGGACAGTCTAGACTCCATCTTCATTGTTCAGCAGTGGACAGTAGCACCCTTCAGCAGTGGAAACTGAGAACTCATTCTTCTCCACCAAAGGACATACTGGCAGTTTTTGAAGGGGTTTCGATTTCTCACTGTACAATGGAGGGAGAGCCCGTCACCTAGCAGCCATAACGAATGCTCTGCTAGGAATTCGAAGTGAGGTTAGAGAAATGGAAGAAGACCTGACAACTTGCATCTAGGAGCTAGCACGCCGTGTGCAAACCATCATTGACTGGTGTGCTGATTTTGTTGAACTTTTCTTCTGCTCGCAGTCATTGGAGATGATGGGGTAGTTTGTTGGGAACTAGCGGCAGAAATGATGAATGAGATTCAGCCTGAGTTTAGAGTCTTATAGTAAAAACTTAGAGTCTTAACTTTTTACTAAAAAGTTAATATTAATAATAATATATCTCTGTATATATTATAATAAAATCGTGCACAAATAAGACATCTTATAGTAAAATCGTTTTAACTTTTAATATATACAGAGATATACATAATAAAACCGTAATTTGTACAGAAATAGAGATGGAGCGAAAAATAATGTCTAATTTAGTAATTTCACCTAAATAGTTGAGAAGATGATATATTAAAAGAACAAGATGCAACATCCAGATAAATATCGAACCTCTATCCAACTTAATTTGAGCGAGAAATTTTTTAATTAGAAGAGATGCATTGCCCCTTTGCTTTGGAAGCAAAAGTAATGGTTTTACATTTTTTTCTTAAGGAGATGTTTTAACAACAGATTTGTTATTACAAAATGCTGCTGCCAATTGAAATCAGAGGACAGTATCCAGACGTTGGACAATCAAGAATTTCTTGACAAGAATTTAATTATCACAAAGGCAAGGGAGACATACAGGACAGATAGTGAGACACTAAATTAGGCTTTAGCTACTGCATATGATTTCATCACGAGTTAGACAGAATGAATATCTCCCTTACAAAATCCATTTTTAATTTTACTATTTTGATTCTTGAATCTTGAATAATTGTTAATGTTTTGATTTTACTATTTATAACTTATTTTAATTTATGTTTGAAGTTTGAACTTTGAATGTTTCAAATTTTCAATGTGAATTGTGAATTTTCATTGTTCAATGAATCAATGACGAAATCTGAAAGTGAATATGCAATGTGCATGTATGGTACTATGGATCATTGGATCATGATGTATCATGTGAGTCATGTGACTGTGACATGTTTCAGTTTTATTTTTAATATATATATATATATATATATATAGTACCCTCAACGTACCGAAGTACCCTGTTTCAAAAAGTGCCGTACCCGTACCCGTACCCACGTTTCCTGGCAACATAGTTTTTTAACTATTTAAGCATGCTGCATAATATATTTCATTTTATAAGTAAAAATTTATTTCAATAGCATATTTTATTAACAATTTTATTATATATATATTCGAATTTCAAGACGAATCTCATCCAAAAATTCGAATTCGAACCGAATCAAATGGTTCTCGAATTCGAACCATGTGACTTAGGTCCTGAGTTTGTTTGATCTGTCTTTTGACCAACCCCACAGGTTAGAGCAAGATTGGATTCACCAATTGGAACTTATGTTAAGTTTCCCAAGGTGACTTGTTTATTAATTGGTTCAGTATAGCGAACTTGTATGGACTGCCATGTGTCACTGTTTCAACTTTGGGTTCTGAAACTCGCACCTTAGAAACTACAATTCGTGCCCTACCTAGAACATTTTATGAAATTTGATTTGGATCTTCCTAGCTCGAGACATAACATTTCTCCCTAGGTCACCTATTTAAGACAAAATTCTGGAAGAGGTGGGAACCCTATTTTGGAGGGATCATATCTCTCGAAGTATAGTGAATTTGAGGCTGAAACTCACACACAAGGTAGATCAACATTTCATCTTTGCCATATCCGAGTTTCAACCCTTGAGTCTTCACCAAAATCAAGTTATAGCTAAAATGCGAGGAGGACTAGATTTTGTCTTCTAGGGTTTTAAGCATGAAGACCTAATCTCCAGTAGCTGTAGTTGTAGCAGTGTCATGGTTGCACAAAGACTTCTTTTAGGGTTAGCTCTGATACCATGTTATAATTTTAATGGTTATACAAGATCTTTAAACATTTAGCATCATTTTATCATGACCATAACATTAGGCACACTGAAAGAAATACAAGTACAACAACACAAAAAGAACACAAAGATTTTATCCTGGGAAACCACAAGGGAGAAAACCCAACTACTTCTTTAGTATAGATTCCGTCACCAAGAACAATGCCAACCAAGATAGTAAGAACCTAAGTCACCGGGTTCGCCGTTTTTTTCCTTTGAAAATCGAAAATCGGCGAATTTTTAAGACAGCCGAATTAGTTCGATCTAGTTCGCCGAATTTCATCCCAATTTCAATTTCTTTGGTTTACCTAATGTGAACGTGAATTAAATGGCTACAAATTCGGGCGATTTTAAAAGAATCCGTAAAATTTTTGTTTTGAAATCGTCCTTTCTCCTTTTGCGGCCCCGGGTAGCCCTACTCCCTAAGAAATTCCATGTGAAGCCGCCATCCATTTTCGCCATCCATTCTTCGTTTCGTTGTTCATTGCTAGAGAACTGAGGCCACTGATTTTTAGACTTCAGTCATCCTGAGTGAAGTGCCGGTCCATGATTCACTTGAAGATGATCGGCGTGTTGGTAATGATCCGCCTGAAGATGTCGTGGCTAGCTGTCGATTAGTCCGCCTGGGAAACGATGCTGGTAGCTAAAGTGTTGGTGTATTTTTTTTATCAACATTGAATATCTTAGTTTACATTTACATGATATATTACATATATCATATAATATAATAATATAAAACAAAGTAATATATAAATGGTAATATAATTCTGTAATGTTTGAACTTTTTAGGCTAAAATATAATTCCGTAAAGTTAGTATAGGTTTACATTAATATAAATTTTAAATATTATAAAATTATATTATATATATTTAATATATTAAAAAATTATATTATAAAAAATAAAATTTAATATATATATATATATTCGAATTTAATGACGAATTTTATCAAAATTTTTTTTTGACGATTTTCTTTCGAATTTCATTTATGTCGAATTCGAACACGAACTCGAACCAGGTGACTTAGGTAAGAACCCCAAAGACAATAGCAACTATCTCTCCTCTCCAGCGAGCCTCTTCTTTCTCTCTCATGCACACTTGCTTGAGTGAGTATATGTCCAATTGAGAGTAGTGTCTCTATTTATACTCATCAAGTGAGTGACCTAATAACCTGTCTAGGTCGGCTTGTTGCTCTAAACAGGGCCGACCTACCTAGGGAAACATAAAATGATAATATTCTTGTGGGTACTATTGACCTGACTTACAACGGAGGTTTTACCTCAAGACTTTTACATGACCAAGTACATCAATGACATCTCCGAATGGAGGTACAACAATAATACAATAAAAAGTACAATAAGAATATCTTCCGAAGTTACATTTTTCAACAATGGTTGATCATTTGATGACAATGTTGTAAGTCATAACTACTAGATGATTGATGTTATATGGTTTAATCCATGCTTTCTATAGCTAATTCAGCATCCTACATATTTTTTAGATATAAATCCATCAAAATATATTAAAATATATACTATATAAAAACGCTCCCAAAATGGCATCTTTTGAAAATTCCTCTTTTCACACTGCACCTGCTCCCCGCTCTCAACAGCGTAGCTTTCAAGTAAATGTTTTTTTTCTCTGCTTTTGCAAGACATTGGTGAACAGAAGAAAAACTTGTGACTTGATTATAGTTGCCCTGTATACAACTTATGTCCTTTTCTTTTTATGAGATACTGCTTGCTTTCCTATATCTAAGAGCCATATGGAAGACTTTCTTATTGTTTTCCTTTGTCTTTCTCATAATTGGTTTGTTAGAACTGGCACCAACAGATTGAATATCCTTTCCAGCCATATATCCTTTAGATTTCTCCCTTGACTGCATCTTATAAGAACCTTTCAAGATGTTATTTTTCCTTGTTTGTTTTGCTCGATAAAATTAAGTGTTTGATATTGTTGAAATTCTCATTTCATGAGGTATGCTGTATAATAGCAGTCTTATATATTGCTTCTGATGAATTTTTCTCTTCGTTGCCTTGTTGCAGTCGTCTTTCAAGGAACATGACATACCGTATCTTGCTGTTATATTGGAAGCAGAAGAGTTTTGCAATATGGTTTCTGAAGGCTCATTGAATGATTATGTGTACAATATGCAAAGACTTTACCCAGGATACAGCATTTGCTACCTTACAAACAAACTAATGTCATATATAAGCAAAAGGTCAGATTCATAAAAGCGACATATCTCATTTCTGTATGTGTATCTGTAACATACATAATAACAATGAACAATAATGATAATAATAATAATTAATGATTAATGAAAGGACACATTTTATCTAAAAGACATGATCTATTGAAAGGACACGACTTGTGGAAAATACTCCAGTTTTGTTTATTTTTCTTTGTATTCTTAATATTTGTAGTAGAATAATCTTCAAAACTTTTTTTGAGTTTGGTTTTCTTAAATATTGCAACGACTGGTATGTCTTTCTTAATTTTGGTAGCTAGATTCTGGTTTTCTTTTGGGTTTATCAGCCACATCCATAAAGGGCATCTGTTTCTCTGTCCCTTCCTATTTCTTTGATTAAGTTGATAGATGCACTTAAAGTGATAGTGGAGAGAAGACCTTAGGAAAGGATAGAGATTGCCTTGAATTCAACAGAGCTGGATTTTCTTGTATAGGAAGGCTTCAAGTACACTAGATAATATAAGATAGGATAATTATATTGATATGCAGCAAACAACCACTAAAGTAGGTCAATGGGTCTGTGTGGTAACATGGTGTCAATACATAGTGGGAGCGCTAAGATGGCTCCTGCAAGAAGCAGAACTCTAACCTGAAGACCGAACCAAAAGGAGAAACATATGCCGAAAGTTGCTTTCTTGATCAACATTGAGTTCAAGAAGGATTCTGGCAAAATCTAATGGCTTTTAGGATTTTATTATGGCAATCTGACAAGCTGTAAGATACTAAAGAAACATTGTAAAAATTGCGTAGGTCCATTTTGTCCATGCTTCTCTTTCAGTGTGTGTCAATGGGGTTAGAACCAAGAAGCTTGATCTTCTCAGGCTTGTAACGAAGGATGTGCCTTGGTACCTGTCCTGTATGTCCTTCTAGAAATTTCCAGTAGCATAGGGATTGGGCAGAACAAATTGCATGCTACTTCCTTGTGGACATAGCAAAATGTTTGGACATTTTGTAATGACTTCTTCCCTATAAAAATAGAAGGGCATGGCATCCAAAATTTAAGGGAGTGCATGGAGATGTTGAAAAAGACCTCTGTTTCACAAATTCAATTTTGAAACTACATACTAGGTCAGATTGATAATAGCACCCAAAACCACAGTTAAACTTAGAAATCAATGCGGCCTAATTGCAAGAACATTTAAATTCCACTTACTCACAAGTTACCTTGTTTAAAATATTCAAAATTGCAGGGACTACTATTAGATTATTGTTAAAGGTGAGTACATATGGCAAATGGGTGGGGACGTTGACAATCACTCAAAATATGAATAAGGAAAACTAGAAATAGGTTTTTAAATTTTAATGCCTCTGTCAACCTTGTATTATTGTGCTTTCTTCTGAATTGCTCTGTTATGTTTCTGCTGAAACTACAGTGACTGGGGTCTGTATTACTGACAAGGAAAAATACTTTTTATGGAGCCTAAGATTGATGGATGGATGTTATTTATTAAGGTAGGTCATTTATGACTTTTTTGACCTTGTTTGATGAGATTCCATAATGTCCTCAATAGGGTTTCTGCTGTTGTGATTCTAAATGGAAACATACACATGCACACGCACATGCACACACATATAGATTGTAAGTTCATGCAAAATTCTATATTTTAATGCTGATTTCAAGATGTGAGGCTGATTATGATAATTACATTCTAAGATTATGACCATTGGGGTCCACAAGGGTTAGTTGTTTATAGTGGAAAATATGCACACCATAGGATGAGATGGTAATTGTCATCATGGGAAGAAGTGGAAAGGATAAATACCCTAAGGGATGCCTGAAGGGTCAATTAATTGACAGTTGAAAGCAGTGTAGTCAGACTCGGACGCGGCAGATACTCGGCTGGCTTGGGACTCGACAGACTCGGCGACTCGGATAAGACTCGGATAAGAATCGGCAAAGACTCGGCAAAAATGAAAAAAATTAAAAATATAGTAATTTGTGTGTACAAAAAACATACATAATGACATTTCTAATCCATATAATTTATAAAAACAATTCTATGCAAAAATTCATTAAATCATCTCATAAAAATTGATAATACAACATTTGACACTCCATATTTGTATGCAAAATAGTGAAATGAAATATGATTCCTTGTACACATTCCAAAATAGTACAAAGTTCAAACTTCAAGTACATAACTCAAAAAATAACTTTAAAATAAAAAAGATAGTGTCTTCAAGTCCAAACTCAAGTCTCATGCATGACTATGAGTAGTAGAACGTGTAAATTTTTTTTTAATATTCAAACTAGGGCTAAATAGTGCATGCAAATCTCTACTGATAACCACACATGAATATCTTTTACAGTATGCAGCGGAATATAAAACTGAGAAATAAATCACAACATCACATCACAATATTGACACTATTATTTTGGGTATGGAAACCCCCGGAAAAACCCAAGATGGGAAAACTGGTGCAACAGTCAGATATAGATTTTATTATGAGAAAATCTGGAGCGTTTACAATACTGCAAATTTACCCAAACCTGGCGAATGCAGTTACACGGCAGAATCATTGGGCAAATCCCAGCTAAACCTCAACACCCTCCTGTGTGAGTGTACGACCCAACTGTACGAAGCTCGGTGATCCTGTTGCTTGCTCCTCCGTCTTCCCAGCTAAATCCTCTGTCTGTCTTTCTCTCCTTGTAGTGTTTCACTAAAGTTAATAAACAAGTAGATCACTTTAGTTATTTTCCAAAGTAAACTTACGAATAATAATTAAATGCAATTGGCTTCCTAATTTAAGTCTTTTGCATGCAAGAACACATGCATGCAGGAAGACCTTCCTTGTTGCTGCTAGTTTAACACTCCCTCTCAACAAGGAAGGGATTCGGTAGCAACCCCAATTTATCCTTGAACTTTACAAAACTCTGTCTGCAAAGTGCCTTGGTAAAAATGTCTGCCACTTGCTCATCTGTCTATATGTACTCCAACCGAATGGTTCCTCTCTGAACACAATCTCTCAGGAAGTGGTATCTGATGTCTATGTGTTTGTTTTGGTCATGGAACACTGGATTCTTAGATAGCCTAATGCCACTCTGATTGTCACAGTGAACTATTGTAGCCTCTAGCTCACACTTGAACAACCTTGCAAGTAACTTCCTCAACCACATACCCTCACAAGCAGCCATGGTGGCTTCCATGTACTCGTCCTCTGTCGAGCTCAATGCAACTGACTTCTGCTTCCTGCTGAACCAAGAGACAACCCCTGATCCAATGCTGAAACAACAACCTGAAGTACTCTTTTGGTCCTCTACACATCCTACCCAGTCAGGATCTGTGAAACCTACTAACTGTACACTCCCCTTGCGCTCACAGACCAATCCATACTCCACTGTAACTCTGATGTAGCGAAGTATGTGCCTCGCAGCCGTCCAATGCACTCTCTAAGGGTCCACCATGAACTGACTCAAAGAGTTGACTGCAAAGCTGATGTCTGGTCGAGTGTTGACTAGATACATAAGTGATCCAATAAGTTGAAATCTGATTTTCGTATAACAAATGTTGGAGAAAGTATAACCAATGTTGATTTTCGTAGTCACTACCTTGGGAACGTGCTAGACTCAGTCAACTAAGTTGACCTGGTCAAAAGGATCCAAACTGAAGGTGGAGCAATAATCTGGATGATACTAAGTACATAATGGACAGATGAAGCTCTTATGATTATGTTAATAGCCAAACTTAAACATTTATAGCATGTCAGTGGTACATAAATATAAGCATGCATCATACTTAAATTAGAGTAACCATTTATTCTTTTACAAAGCCCCTTAAGTATGCTCTCTTACAAAACTTAGGCAATCAATTATGATGGGTGAGGTGATGAAACCAAGGCTAAAAGTTAAAGGGAATGGCTCGATGACTTTAAGCAATTAAGTTATCCACTTGAATTCATGATGAACAGAGGACATTAGGGAATGGGAGTGCATCAGACATGGATGAGTTGATTTGAAAAGTGTCCATTCAACATTAACATAAGTCTATCGCTCACATCCAAGCTAAAATCAAGCTCAGTGAGGTTCTTTTCTCGGACCCTTGTGTTGAGTACACAAGAAACTGTAGTGAAGAGATCCTAAGGGACACATAGAACTAGATGTCCCTTACTCGATCTCTGAGCCCAACCCGTAGGCTCTGTGAGGAATTAATCATTACACTTTTCAACAATGGCCAATGGTCTTTAGATTTAGCATTTATTTATCTGCTGTTTCGCAATTTCATTTCATAGCCCTTTTAAGGTGTGTCTAAAGACTGTTTGCAGATTTATTTGATGGGCTTGCATTTCTTCAAGATATAGAATATAATATATAACGCATGTAATGATTGTAGACAAAATACTTCAAGTTTCAGCTGACAACTCTTTGGGCAATTAAGGGGAATATCCACAGTTAGGACCAAACATCGGGGGCAACCGACCAGAGCGGTCAAGGCTTCAAAACCTAACTCACCTAAGCTCAAGAACCAACACCAACGGGTTCTCCTAGCCTAGAGGGATCAAGGCTTTGACAAGTTTTGTTGCACAACTCAAAGTTGAAACACAAAACATGTGGTTTGCCATCATAAGCTAAGTGGGAAAATAGGGTGTCTTCAATCTCACAAGTCAAGGTAAATGTCAATATGGAAGATACTGATGGGTGGAGATAATGAAAAATGATGCCAACCTAGCAAAATAAGTAAGTCTGTTAAAGAGGAGCATATATAAAGGCCTTACATAAAAGAATCCATAACCACTCACCAAGAAAAATAGTACCACAGTGAGATAATCAATGCTAAGTCACAACTACTAAATTAGACAACAAAGACAATCATAAATCCAAATACCACCTGTATGGCTGCTCAACCATATACCTATCTCCACATGAAATACCAATCTGCCAACTGTGTACCATATCTATTGATATGCTCGAATAAACTATGCCACCACTAAGGTCATCTCAATGGACTAGGGAAATCTTAGTCATGGCAAGGGAATGCTTTGCATTTGTTGGAATAAGCTTTGATAATATCAATACTCAACAAAACAATCCATGTTGTATCCCCATCTGTTTGATTGGCTTAGAAATAGAGAAAGTATCTAGCTGCTGCATCGTGGTAGCCCAGCTACAATGTATGTGATAACACCACCAATGTAACCATTTGAGTAAACAATTCATACCTTTGATCTTACCTTTGTCTTTTAATGCAATTCATGATAACACCTCATTGATGTTATGTTGAGTACGCACTAGGATCTCTATCTGGGCGAGGAAAGGAAACTAAACCACTCTAGGAACCTGGAAAACTTGAAATTGGTGCCATGGAGAAGGATTGCCATAAAACTATTAAGGTACTACTGACTTGTTCTTCGGTCTTGGTACTACTTCCCATATATCATTCTTCATAATGGAATGGTATTCTTCAACCATGGCATCTACCCATTCCTTATGCTTTGATGCTTCTTCAAAGCATGTAGGTTCTTCATTAATGAGATTACACATCAAAGCCACATAATTGGAGTATGGCTTTGGCTTCTTACTTTTTTTGGTGGTTCCTTTTGGAGCATCACATCTTTCTACATTTTCAATTATTTCATGTGCCCAAGCAGGCCTTCTTTTGCGTGAGATCATCTCACTAGGTAACTCCTCATGTCTCTGAGGTTTTTTCATGTCATGATCCTTAGGCATATGTTCTTCCTCATCAATTCTAACTGGTTTGGGGATTTTTGCAACTCTAGGAACTTCATGCTCCTCTTCATCTTCCTGATTTTTCCTTGACTCTTTGAAAGCTGTATCTTTGTCGAATGTGACATTTTTGCTGAGTTCAATTTGACGGGGTTCAATTTGACAGTATCTTAGGATATAGATTCAGCAAGTCTTTGATTGCTCACTATATCCTACAAACAATCCCTTCTTTATTGAAGGTTCCAACCTCGATCTCTTCTCCTTGGGAATGTGTATGTATACCGGACAACCAAATATCTTCCGGTGATTGACTTCGGGCTTTTCTCCGGTAAACATCTCTTCTGGAATCTTATTTCCAAGAGCACTGTGAGGGATTATGTTCTGTACATAGGCCGCTGTTCTCACTGCTTCTACCCACAGATACATAGGTATATCTTGATCATGGATCATGGCTTTTACTACTTCCATGATAGATCTATTATTCCTTTTAGCCACACCATTCTGTTGAGGATTATAGGGGATGGCGAGCTCCTTCTTAATCTCGTAATCCCAACTTCTTTGTAGTAATTGTTGAATTCACCTCCAGTATCTGATCTTAAGGTCTTGATATTTTTTGCTGAGAGGTTTTCTACAAGAGCCTTAAACTCTTTGAACTTTTCAAATACTTCATTTTTCTTCTTCAAGAAATAGATCCAAGTCTTGCGGACTAATCATCAATAAAAGAATCATAGTAAACATACCCACTTAGTGAAGTAGATTGCATTGGTCTGCACACCTCTGACTGGACAATGTCTTAGATACCCGCTTTTATTATCACTGTTTGGAAAAGGGTTCTTCGTGTTTATTCCTTGTGCACATCCTTTGCGCACTCCCTCATGGTCTACCTAGGTCTCTGGTAAACCTGTCACCACCTTTCTCACAATTGGCAATGCTTTGTAATGTATACGAGCAAGTCTTATGTGCCACAATTCACATGGGCTTATGGTACTGGCCATCAAGGCTGAATTTGCATGTCTGTTTAATTTGTAGAGTCCTCCTTCTTCAACTCCAATCACTACTGCATCATCTATAGTTTTCCCTTTTGGCCACATGACAACTTCACCATCTACGAAAGAAAGTCTGAAACCTTTCTTATTTGAAGCTGAAATAGAAAGGAGATTCTTCTTTAAACCCAGGACATATAGAAAATCCTTCATCTTCATGGACTTTCCGGAGTCCAGCTTATAAGAGGCTTCTCGCATTCCTTTGATGGGATATTGGTAATCATCTCCAAGCTTTGCTTTGTGTGGGGAGTCCTTCTGTATAAGACATGAGAGAGAATCCTTGTAACCTGTCATATGCTTGGAGTCACCACTATCTACTACCCAAGTATCACTTCCATCCGAAACTGAACCTGTGAGGGCTGAAATAAAATCATATTCTTCATAGGAATCTTCATCTTCTTTAGTCCTCTTCTTAACTTCTTAATCATCATCTTCAGCTGCATGGGCTTGGAACCTTTTGTTCCTCTTCTTGAGGTGCTCTCCCTTCATGGGGTAGTTTATGGAGATGTGTCCTATCTTGTGGCAAGTGAAGCATTCAAACGCTGAGAAGTCCCTCTTGACCCATCTATTCCTTTGAGACCCTTGAGTTCTTCTCGAAGGATGATCATGACTCTTCCTCTTGTTCTTGCCATTGGTATGGGTTGCCAAAGCTTGATCTTCATTTTTATTCAACTTCTCATCTTTGACTGCTATTCTTTCTTCTTCTTGAACACATTCTTCCCACAACTTTCAGAACTTGGTCAACTTTCTTCTAGAACATATTCCTTGAATGAAAGATTTCCATTCTCTTGGGAGTCCATTCAAGAGGGTCATTACAACTTTTGCTTCTACCATGTCACCAATAGCTTTTGATTGCTCCTTTATTTGGGATACTCTTGTGAAGTATGATTGCATGGTCTCTGACTTTTGAACTTTCACACTCTTGAGTTGATTTCTCAAGGTCATCTTCCTATTGATATTTCTTCCTTCAAATAGGCTGGACAAGGCATCAAACATTTCCTTTGGTGTTCTCGTTGAAGATACTTGAGGGATCAAATGATCTTTGATGGAGTCAACTATGATCCTCTTGGCCTTGATCATATTCTTCTTGTGCTTGGCCTTTGCTTCATCTTCTTCTAGTTCTGCAACTTCTTCCTTTATGAATCCTTCTAGATCATTCTCTTCTAGGTTGAGC
This sequence comes from Pseudotsuga menziesii, assembly GCA_001517045.1. Lineage (NCBI taxonomy): Eukaryota > Viridiplantae > Streptophyta > Pinopsida > Pinales > Pinaceae > Pseudotsuga > Pseudotsuga menziesii. Next base: position 208,013 of record LPNX011019033.1, on the reverse strand, counting down.
ATGATCCTATACTTCCATGCTCTAAAGTTCTCAGCACCCTCAAGCTTTTCATATAGCTTGGTATTGTTTGTCATCTTAAACAAGATGAGAACCTCAGATGGAAATAAAAGAAATAGTACTTACTTTGAAAAACCGCTTTCGACTGACCTCCTCTAAGATGACCTACGGTTTGATGGTAAAACCCTACTTTTTCAGCTGAGATAACTTGTAGGGCTGAGTAGTGTTAAAGATGCGCCTCCCCAAGGCAAGCTAGACTGCATCTTACTTTTCCTGAGCTTGGTGATGGAACCTTGAAAAATATGAAGCCATAGTTCCTCTTGGTAGTAGTGTCGGGCCCAAAAATCAAAATTCTCAGAATTTAGTTCCGTTTTCACAGAAAGATGCGCCCTCCTAGGGCGAGTTGAGTGAGCCCTCTTTTCTAGTTTATCTTTTGAAGGAATTATTTGGAAGAATAAACCCTAGCTGCACAATGTCTCCTTTCATGGTGGCTCTAATACCATGTTAAGTTTTTTCTTAAATTGCTTAGATGATATTCTAAAACAATTCACAATAGTAGGATCACTGAAAGAACAACAAGCACAACAACACAATGAACACAAAGATTTTCCTTGAGAAACCACAAGGGAGAAAACCCCACAAAACTTCCTCAATATAGAACTCAACCATGACAGTGTAAAACCCCAAGACTACTGCTCCTCTCTCTCCAATGCACTTCTTCTCTCTCTAGCGAACTTGCTTGAGTGAAATGTTTACAAATTGAAGGAGGCGCCTCTCTATTTATATTTGAGTCTTGACTTGACCTAAAACCTAACTGGGTCGACTTGTCTAGTAAAGTACCAAAATAATATTTATTACAATGACTCATGTGTACTATTGACCCGACATACATTCAGATGTTTACATTGATTATGTCAATGACTCTTACATGACCAATTACATCAATGACATCTCTTGAAGGAGGAATACAAATAGAATATCTTCCAAAGTTACATTATTTTAACACATCATACGTTTTTATTAAGAAGAAATTTTGCCTGAAACTTGTCCACATATCTTGAACTTGGGAGGCTATCAATAAAGCAGGGTCTTTCAAATCCTCATATGTCAGCCACAACATGTCCTTGCTTCTACTTAAACATTTCTTTGGACACGCAAGTATATTTCCCATCTTTGTAGTGATCGTGTTACTATCCCAAATAATCTTTGAAATTTTGAAATTGTCAGCTATATATTTCATACCTTCATGCTTCAAATGGAAAGATAAACAACAAATACTATGAAACTGAGGAATGAAAATCATACCTGTCACGTACCTGTCTCGATCCTATTGAAATGAATCATTAAGGACTTACTGAAATAGGATAGAAAGGGTTGAGTAACTTCTTCACTACTTCTTGATGGACACAGTTGGGAATGATAATCTGGGCTCGTTAAAGGTTGAATATCTGCAAGAGGATTCCCTGTATAACATGCTTCCCTGTCCTTGGTGCTGGATAAGTACGATTGAGTTGAATCCAAGGAGATATCACTGGAGATATAGGGTCTCAAATTTTCGAACTCTTCATCATAGTAAATCATCTGCATATGGCAAACATCTATAATAGCAAGAGGACCCACATCTTGAGGTACTTCATCATCAAATGTAAGAGGAAAAGGATTAACCCAATCTTCATCAGAAGCATCATAAGGAGATGGAATAATCATATCTTGTTCAACAGGGCCCTCACAGATCATGTCTTCGATATCCCTGCTGGAGTTGATCAAGAGTTCTTCATCCCAAATAGTGTCAAATTCTGGCCCAAACTGATCCATATTAGCTTCATCGTCTTCTTTTTCATCACCACAGAGCCTGGAGACAATGCTACCCGGACTCGAAGAATCATAGAGAGGCGGACCCATAATTGTCCAATAATCATCATCCTCAAAATTTCTGTAATTATGTTCTAGAAGACCTGAGATGTCACCAGAAATTGCTATGTGCTGGTAAGGAGAACTCACCCTTTCCTTCTGTTCTTCAACTAGGACTTTTGGATTGTCATATGTAGGACCACAATCATACTCGTCTGCATGAGGAATTTCGTCTTTAGGCATTGTGCTTGAGATATATCATCAGTTAAATCTTGAACAATAGCTTCTTCAACCTGATCTTTGTTTTGGATTTCCTTACTGAACAAGCTCCTTGCATGCTCGACATGAGGCATTCATCTACGTTGTTTTCTAGGGCACCAACGTCTATAGAGTAGTTCAATCAACTTTGGAAGAGAATATATCTTAGCTTTTGGCAAATTTGTGAACCAAACGCGAGCCTTTCTTTCTAGGAGAAGAGCGAAAATCTGATATAAACACCTTCTTCCAACTCAACCTCCTCTGGGAATAACAACAAAAACTTCGCGAGTAGGTCTTCAGCATTGATCATTGAAGGACTTCCATAGTTCATGTGGTGTCTGTCATGGTGTCTTCCCATAATGGACTAGTTTTCTTGAAAGTGGTGGATGCTCTTGTAAAATACAAAGTTGTGCAATATATGTGTGAGTTGTTCATTCAAGTCATTGAAGACGTAGGTGTAGATTCTTGTGTGCAAAATATCAAAGATAATGCTCTTGTTTGCAAGGTTGCTCACATGATTTTGGAAACTAAATATCCACAGGTATTTTGGACACCTTTGTTTGTTCATTTTTTGAATTTAGCACTAAGTATATTGTTTAACATTCAACATGGATGGGAACTCTTATTGATGATGCATGTTTTATGTGCAATTTTTGTACAAAACCTTACCATTGAATGGAACCAAACATCCAACCATTATATAAACCTTATCGCCAACACTATAAAGAGTACACATTTATTTTGGACACCTTGCTTTGTTCCCTCATTTAGCACTACAATTTAAGGTTCTAACTTCCAAACTTCTGTTTTATGGCATGTGTATTGAATGTTCTGATTTCGTGTGTGTTTGATCATCATTGTTGTAGTAACTTGTAACTAGTTTCTAATTTCTAAAATATATATATATATATATATGCCCCTTGCCCTATTTTCATGGTCAACATGGCCTATGTTGGATACTTGTATCCATGTCTGAATTGTGTCTTGTGTCCCAATTCATGTGACTTAGTGAAATAGGCATTTTATAGAACTCGAGTTGCACTTTAGATTGAATATCTGGCAATGCTTGACTTCTATTGATATTGTGAAACACTGCTTCACAATGAATATTGTACCTATTGTTGTTTTGAGGAATACTGAAATGGTCTTGAATTACACTACTATAACCGTCAACCATATAGAAGAGTGGGATCTAATTACGTTTTCATGATTTATTGGGAATAATGTGATATTTGTAGCAAAAACTAACAAAGTATTTGCAATCTCTAGGGAGCTTTGGGATTGAAAAATTGCTAGCAATATTGTTGTGACAAATATTCTCTCAACCACATGGTAATTCGACCTTTTGTCCATGCACTCTAGATACATGTTACTCCCTTATAGATCTATCAATGTATTTGAGGTCTGAACCATGCTTTTGTTGAGTAATGGGCATCGATAGAGCAAGGAATTGACATGGTGCGACTTTGATGCCTTTTGGCCTTTCTTTGGTGTTTTTATGTGCATTGTTATTCCTATTGTGAATGTTGCATGTATATAGTTTGAACAACATGCCTGATCGTGGTCCCTCATTTGTAAAGATGGAGAATGACCTCTTTGATTCTCTAACAGGCATAACACGCAGTAGTGCTTGGTTTTGATCTCATAATAAATCAGGTGCCATAAGATTAGCCAGCCTAAAGCAGATTTAGCAGCAACATTTGGCTGTCATGTTTCAGGAGCATGCAAAAATGAAATGAATTAATCCACTTATGACTAATGGAAGGCCAATGGACTACATGTAGCACAATTCAAAGTACCTAATGAATCTCCTAAAAATGTAACAAGTCTAGACTAGCGACAACGCAAGAAGAGAAAAAGGGAAAAATTAGAAGGGTTAAATCAATGCAATGTATAAGGGATCAGTCAACAAGAAATAGGACCACATTGAAAGAAATGGAATTGGTCAGGGTCACTAGAAATAATTTGCAATGTCATGAACCATAGTATGTATCCAATGTTGAGCTTGATGATGTCATTGGGAGAGTGCCCTGGGCTGAGAGGATGTGGTTGGAGTAACTTGTGGGTGGGGTGTTGAGGAACTCCCCCAAAAGCTCTATTACAATCCAAGGCCGACATACTTATGGAGGGAAGAACCTGGTGAGATGTTATTACGTTCAGGACCTGGACTTGGAGTATCCATGGGATTTATTGTGTTCCTATTCCTTTTGTGGATTGTTTGGTTGTTTTGCTTGAGGAATTTTATTTTATATATCTTTCATCTCAGAAGAGGCTTGTGATGAGCTCATTTTAGTTCTTCTTGTTAGAATCAATCTTATTAGAACTGGATTAGTCAAGCCCAAACCTAAACTGAAAAAAGACCAGACCAAAAAATTGTCTGACCAGAAAATACATAAAATATTCAAATTTTGAATATATATATATATAGGAATCGAAACCATTATACACAAATATGCAAAGTTTCTCATGTATATAGAAAGTAAGGGTGCATATAACTAAAGTCCCGACTTCAGAGAAACAAAGACCAGAAAATATAGCTTCTTGATACAAACTCAAAAGCTTGTTCGTCTTCGGAGGGCGAAGATCATCACAAGCGCAAACTTACACTAACCAGAGTTTCTGATCCTAGCCGATCACACTAAGTGCAGAGGGAGAGCATACACTACTGGTTTTACAAACTCATTACAAGTGAGATCGCTGCTTTTGATCCCAGCTGATCGCTCAAGGCGCAGAGGGAGAGCATACACAGTGCTCGACACACGGATAAAATGCAGAAAGCTTACTAAACTCAAAAAGACTCGGTGCCCAAATGAGAGGAGCACCTTATTTATACATATTTAGCCGGTAAACCGATGACCCGAAAATTACATAAACAAAGAGGCTCTAGATGGCCTCCAGAGTCCATAAAACTTCATGCTAAAACAAACAACTACATATCATCAAAATCATTGCCTATATTGGGATCCTATTTATCAGTAGCGCCTTTTGCTCCCCACCTCTAGGCTTTAGCCCTTTGGCTCTATCTTGAATGTCAAAGTTGATCCTCTAAGGACATTAGTTTACACCCTACAATTTTGATGAAACCTCTAAATCCAAGCATTAAAAAAAGGTAGAAACTTCCCATGCCTAATAAGCAATTTTGCTTCAGTGAAGGGTATATTTTTACTACGGTCATGACAAAGGAGTTAAACAATCAACATCACCAACATCGAGGTACATAGAGGGGTTGATACGTTTGATTAAATGCCAATCCCATACCCTCATACATGATAGACTCCAGTGGAAACGTTGCAATCCTAAAACATGAACATTGGTAAGTCTATTGAATTTTGAATGGAATCGAAAATTCTACTTTTTGCATATCAAGTCTGATGAGGTTGGAACTACTCTCAAACATCCTGAAACAATAAATGGTAATGTTAAAAATTAAGTAAAAGGATAACACTCATTTTCTATCCTTTCACTGCAAGAGTTTAATATTATTATTTAATGTTACTGATAATTACTACGGTTTACCTTCATTTATTTTTAAAAATTGCATGTTCAATGCCATGCCGTACTCACTTGTACAAAACCGATTGGTTTTGTACGGAACCAATCAGTTCAGGCATTTAAGGCCAGTTTTGTACAGATCGGTCAGCCTCTACCAATTTGGAAACTTTAACTGAACTGGAATGGCCCCCAAATCAGCAGGTTTTACTGGTTTCGGTCCGGTTCTGATAAAACTGGTTGGAATATGTAATGATGATTAGTGTGGTGTTGTTGGTTGTGTTTATTAAAGAAGGTATAAAATATTTCAGAACTCTCTATACTATAAAAGAGGAGTTATCCCACATGCATCATGAAGTCAATTTCTCTTATTACCATTCTTTATATAAGAGGAGTGGAAAAATATTTATCCCACATGTATTATGGGATGTAAATCTTCCATACCTCTAGCTATATAATATAGGTGAAGGAGACCTTTTTAGGGTATGTTGTTGAAACATCATATGCACATTATTGTGTCAATGTGACATGAAGTAGAGATGGAGTTTAATGTGTGGGTGCTCAAGATTGTAAGAGTTGGAGTTTCTTCAAGAATAAAAAAGATCAAGCCTTTCTGTGGATGTTTCCCCAATTGGGGTTTTACCATGTAAATCTGGAGTACTCTTTTCTCTTCCCTTCCTTCTCTTACTTGTGTTATTGATTATTTGATGCTGGTGTTCATAGGAGATTAGACTAGTTGATTCTGATTATTTTGTTAGTTATCTATTGTTCTATGTTAATGCATGTTTCTCAATACTCTAACACTTATTTGCCCTAATATCTTACTTTCCAGGGACCAAGAACAATATAAGAATCCAGGGAGTGCATGTTGCTGGAGACGACCCCCGGTTGAGGAGGTTAGTATTGGGAATATCAACCAATAAAGGCAGCTGTTTGAAACTTTCTTGAAATATAGCGTTATTGACTGAAAAAAATCCATAAACCTTTCAACCTGCAGGCTTTGGCGAAGTTTACCACTCATTTTGTTGGAGTGCGATCAAGGTTATGCTTAGATGAAGCTGAAGTGGCTGATCATATTGTTGGTTTGACACGAAGTCTTGCAGAATGTCGATTTCGGTGGGTATTTACTGTTTTAAATAAATTTGTGCTTATGAACATGGCCATGATGTTGAAAGCAGTTAAATTTATTAAATTTGTCACTGCGTTTGTGTTTAAATTTGAGTGATTGTATCTGTAATTTATCTGTTAGACTTCAGTAGGGTTGGCCTGAAGGATGAGGCAATAGGTCCTGGCTTATACCAGTGCCGGCCTCTTTAGTAAGTGCTAGAAACTGTAATAAACTAGCTGTCATTTCTAAAGAATACTTCTCTGTTAACATGCATCTCTTAGATGTATTTTCTACATTAACTTTGTTTTATGGAATTATTGCTCTACTATCAGTCTATCGCAGTTGGATTATTTGCATATGCCATATGTATTTGATGCTTTTTAATTTGGGTTGGGGATAACATTTGGATTATAGCTGTTTGTCATCTGAATGCCTCAAATACATTTATAAAATTATAGAATGTATTTTCAGAATCGCTATTAGGAAGTTTAAAACTTGCTCCTTTTATTTCTTTACTCAGACAGTACTTGATCATGCCCCTTCTTGCATCTCAGATGTATCTAGCAGTTTAGCCTACTTTAAATAATCACATCTGCATGTGATTATTCTGATTGTATTTTTTTTCTTCAACCCTATGGACAATCCTGTTTGGTCATTCATTGGACATCGTTATGATTATCTCATCTTAGTTCAAGTAAAGTATCTGGATGCTAAACTGTGTCAAAGTTCAAAAACGTTCCGAACTGTTTGAGTGGACAGTCCACCAATCATTGGGGCATCTAATTGAAGCTTTTGAAAGATAGAGAAGAGTGAGACACCAGATTGATTAAATAGGTTTAGAAAGAGGTAGCTGTTAGAAATGAGATGAAAATTATAATAATAAAAATTACTAGTATAGGGAAGACTTGGTCAAGTTATTGAATGAATAAAATATTTGATTAGAATCAAGCTTAAAAATAGCTTAAATTAATAAAATATTTGGTTAGAATAAAGCTAAAAATAGTTTAAATTAATTTTAGAATAGATGTGTCAAAGTATGAATTAAAGGGATATAATAAATAATAACTGATAAATAATAAGTTTATTAAAGAGTTAGTAAAAGCTATGAGATATAATATAATGAAAAAATGAATTATTTCAAAAGAGGAAAAGAGTTGGGGCTAGGCTTGGAAGCACTTGCTACTCTAAAACACATATGAGTATTGCTTTCTTTACATCCATTTGATAGATGTTCCTGCAAAATAAAGCTAGCATAGCTGCGACCAGTTGATAGTGGCCAACGTCACTATTGGAGCAAATGTCTCCACATAATCTACTCTTTCCTACTGAGCAAAACCATTGGAAACTAAATTTTCCTTATGATTATTAAGAAAACCATATGCATTGTATTTTGTCTTCTAAATCCAATGTTGAGATCACAAGAGAACAAGGGGATTGAATGGAACCAAGCATCCAACCCAAAAATTTGCAAAAGTATAGGAGAAAACAACACTAAGCAAGTGCATTAGAGCTAAATCATAGGATTCACTGAACCTTTTCCTTCAAGTTTGAAATTCGAAGAAAATTTTGCAATTTGATGAGGTTTGTTGTACCTAAAAGTTGTATTGAATCGCATCCCAAGGCAAATTTCATAGATGGAAAACGCCAAAATGTATAGTTGAATTCACGCTGAATATTGGTTTCAAATTCATTTGTTTCTAATTTGTAGAGAAGAAATCAGGGAATTAATTACTCTAACCTTAATCTCCTTTCCCCATTGCTTGTGACTTTGCTTTGTTTCTCCCTCCGATGCACTTGCATTAGTTCCATCACTTGCGAATTAAGTCTTCCCCTATGGATTGGTGTGTTATCAGAACCAGACTGGTTTTGCCAAAACTGACTGGTTTGGTACGAGTCTGTATGCTCTATATGGGACCACAATTTTGATTATGAAAAAAAAAAGAAAAGGTAAAACAAAAATCCTCAAACCAACCTTAGATCCTAGTAATTACTGGTAATTTAAATTCTTAAAGTAGAAGATAGAAAATGAAAGATGAGGAGAATGCAGACTTTTCAGTGAAAGATAAGGAGAATGTCAACTTTTTAAAAGATAAGGAGAAGGCCAACTTTTCAATGAAAGATAAGAAGAATGTCACCTTTTCATTTTCTATATTTTTGCTTAAAAATTTAACACAACCATTAATTGTTTCAGAAGGTTTGAGAGTGGTTCCAACCTCACCGGACTTCATATGCAAAAAGTGCAATTTTGAATCCCATTCCAAGTCAATAGACTTTACAGTTTTCAAGATTTCAGGATTGCAACGTTTCCACTGGATTCTATCATGTATCAGTATGAGGGTATGGGGTTGACATTTAATCAAGAGCATCAAGCCCTCTATGTACTTGAATGTCGGTGTTGCCAATTGTTGATCTCCTTTGTCCCAATTTTAGTAAAATCATATCCTTTTGTCAAGGAAAATCACTTATTAGGCATGGGAAGCTTTTTCTACCTTGTTTCAATTCTTGGATTAAGAAGTTTCATCAAAATTGGAGGGTGTTGACTATGTCCCTAGACGATCGATTTCTAGATTCCAGGTGGAGGCAAAGGCTAGAGCCTAGCGGAGGGGGAATGAGGGTGTTATTGATGAATAGGATCCCAATATAGGAAATGATATTGATGAAGTTTCATTGTTTGTTGTAACATGATTTTGTTTTGGACTCTAGAGACCATTTAGAGCCTCATTGTATATGTATTTTGTCTAATGAACAAAATAAGTAATAAATAAGCAATAATAAATATTAATGATATTGATACATTATTTAATGAATTAAATGAAAAGGTAAATGAAGAGGCACCTTATGAAAGGTGGCGTCTCATCACCAAGGCAACCCTTGCATGGATATTTATACAAACATCATTTTCTCATTGTAAATCATTTGTTAGCTTATCAATCGTATATTTTATTTATATAGGGATTATTGTAATTTGGCTTATCTGTGCTGGTTATTTCCTTAAGAAATGATTTTGTCGTTCATTTGTATCAAAGCCCCTTCTTGGGCAGACTGATACTGGCTTTTGGCCAAATAATTATTTGGAGAATCTCCAAACTGGGTCTCTAACCATCCTCGAGTTTTTTAACCAGCTGTTCCATTCCCTACTCATTCACGCTACCATGCTTTCTTCCAAACTCACCCATGCCATGAATCGCTACTTAGTACTAACTTTGCAAGACCCCCTAATTGAAAGCTCTTCTATCTCCAACACCTACCTTCACGTGTTCCACCTGCCTCTCCGTCCTGCGCTTATTGACTCTCACATTCTTGTCATCCCACACCCATGGTTCTCATTCTTCCTGCAACTGGACTCCCACTTATATCCCTTACCCATGCTTAAGCCTTCGCCACTCGTTCTTTGCACCTTTGCTCACACCTCTTGCTATCCATGTCCTTCCCTCCACATGCGCGCTGGGCTCATCCAAATGTCCATCCATACCACACGCTCCTCTCCGTCAGCTGCCCTCCTACCTAACATACAATTCTTTCTTGTGCTTGCCCTCTCCACACGTCGTCAGTCCCAAATTGTTGCCATTCATCTCTCTTCCCCTTCGTCGCGATCTCTTTGTCCAACCTTCCCTCACGGTTCCATCCTCTCATCGTTATGTCGCTCTCCCTTATGCCCTCGTCTTCTCGATCCCATTTCTCCCTTGCGATCCCTTACTGCATCTTCCCCCCTTATCCTGCCCTCGCATCACCTCCCTCTTTCTCGACATGCCATCTCCATCTCAACGCCATCCTTCCCTGTGCTTCCTTTTTACTTCCCCATCCATTGCACCAAAACGCTCATCCTCTCAGCTATACATGGGTTGCTCTCTACTCGACCTGCTTCCACTTTTCAATGCCACCATTCCTCTCGTTCACACCTCTCAACACTTGCACACCCCTCAATGCTCTCTCATCTTACACTTTGGGCTGCTATCTTCGCCATCACATACCCTTGTGTGATCTACATCCTCCACGTGTTAGGGTTTAACGCCCTAACTTCCATGTAAAAAAAACTTCTTATTTTAAATAATAATAATAATTTTTTATTATTATACATAAACAAAATCAATATTGTAAAATTATTATTATTTGGAAAAATAATAATTTAGGTGAAAAGGTCAGTAGATTTTTCCTCGAAAGAGCCGGATTGGGAATTATTATATATTTTGTATCTAACCCATTGTCGAAGGAAGGAAGACAAAAATCAAAGAAGAAATCAAGGCATTTTAGAAGGAAGATTAGCTAAAATGGTGATGACAAAAGAAATGGAGTCTCAAGATGAAAACCAAGGAAGATTTCCAAGCACTTTAAAAACTTATGCTTCAGTGTTATTCCAAATAAAAGGAACAATTAGAGGGAAAGACATTACTATTTCTATTGCTCCCGTTGAATGCAATATTTATATCAATGATGAAATTGCTAATGAGTTAGCGATTCCAGAGTCAAATATAGGTGAAAGGTTAGACTTTTGGAATAATAAAGAATATGCAATAAGCAATTTACAATTGAACATTGGAGATTATACTAGCGTCTCGCAATTTATAGTTAGATCATTGTGGAGTAGTGATGGCGACCTAATTTTGGGATTAGCGTGGCTAGAAACATTGGGGACTTTCATCTTAAATGCTGAAAATAAGTTTATGATATTTCCTTACAAAAAAAAGAAAATCACATTAGAGGACATCAACATGAAGCTAGAATTAAAAGTCGCGTCGCCTAAAGACTATAGAGAAATATTAAGGGTGATGTCACAAGGAAATGAGAAATCAATACAGACGATACAGAAGGATTTCAACAAGGTTATTGTAGGTAAAGAAGAGATCCCTCGTTTAAGAGATCATAATCAGAAATTAATTCTGCAAATCAAGAAGGCAAAGTATAAAGTTCAATGCAGTGAAATCTTAGAAGAGAAGATTCAAGCTCTCTAGTAAAAATTATTGGGAAAAGACGAAGATAATTCCTCCTTGAAGACGGTTGGTCAGGAACTAGAGGAACAAATCGAGAATTTAAAAGAGGACAAACAATTGCAAGACAAAAGGTTTGAGAAGATTCAGAATAATAATAATCTATTAGAGAACAAATTAGTTCAAATCCATAAGGAAGCATCCAGACTCTCCGTAAAACAAATTCCAGTTGAGGAAGAAGAAACAAATACAAATTTGGTTCCTGTCACAGTTCAAAAGGAACTCAATCTAGTAGAAAAACAAGCAACAAGAACTCCTTATCGACACCCAAATTACAAAAAAACATTTTGACCAACGAGTCAAAATGAACATAAACAAAGGAGTTATAATTTCAGAAGCGAAGGAACACAAAATCTACAACCTAAGCAGAAAACGAGAAGATTTATTCAACAAGACGCTAAACAATCACCTCCGATGAAAATAGATCTAAGATGGACCACATCACAGACGATGCAGCATTTTTACTTTGGAATTCATAACTCCTATTGTCTCATTTCGTCAAGTGTCGCAATTACTAAAATAAAGGATCAAGAGATGACATTACAAGCAAGAAGTCAGACGTAAGCCTTGTCTTCAATAAAATCCGAGGACAAAGATTCCCTTAAGGGGAAGGCAATGTAATGAACAAAATAAATAAGAAATAAGCTTTAATAAATATTAATAATATTGATAAATTAATTAACGAATTAAATGAAAAGGCAAATGAAGAGGCACCTTACGAAAGGTGGCATCTCATCACCAAGGCAACCCTTGCATGGGTATTTATACAAACATCATTTTCTCAATGTAAATCATCTCTTATCTTATCAATCATATATTTTATTTATTCGTGGGTTATTGTAATCTAGCTTATTTGTGTTGATTATTTCCTTAAGAAACGATTTTTCCTTTTCATTTTGGTTCACGTATGGATTGCACTCGGTGCTATTTTAGTTATATAGAACCTTACTCGCTATATACATGAAGAAGCTTTGGATATTTGTGTGTAGTGGTTTGGATTCACACACACACACACACACACATATATATATAATTTGAATCTATTATGTATTTTTTGGGTGACTAATATCTAGTTTTTAGGGCCAACAAGATCAATGATCAGTACAGTTTTCATAACATTGCTATGAGTTGTTGTTGGTCACTATTAGCTATTTGACGAGTCACCCTTGTAAGTCTCAATTGGAGAAGGGAGTCACAATTATTCAAACTAGAGATTAGAGCTGCGACTTGACTGCATTCTTGCCTTCATTAGTTGTCTTCAAGTTGTTGCCATCATTGAGAGTTGAGACTAGATAATCCGTCAATCATATATGAATTGACCATTTAATTATTCAAATTAAAAAGGATGTCGTATATAAAAATATCTAAGGATAAGATAGTGACCTTTAGTGATAATGGGAAGTGCATACCAACGATATATATATATATATATATATATATATATATATATTTTGAAAATATTGAAATGTGTATATCGATGAACTTAATGGTGAATCTTATCCAAATCTCATGGGGAAATTCGAATTTGAATTGAATTTCATTAGTGCAAAACTTGAACTGAAACCCAAACCATATTTTAGCACTAGAGTTGTCCAAAAGATGTGCTAGAGAGAAAAACACATCCATAGAACAAGGGAATGCCAAAGATTAAATGCTCATAGGCTTATCACTTATATACAAAAATGATGGCAGTAGGTTAAATATTGATCACAAGATCATGCGATGACATAAGATGATATTACAAATCAGGTGTGAGTTGTGTATTTATTAGTCTTAAAACCGACAAACCTAGAGCTAGAATCAATCGTTTTGATCAATTCGACCCTAAAAGAGGACATGTTAGCCCTTGAGTTGGTTCAATGATTAGTTCAGTACAATTGGCTAGATTGGCCAATCCAACCAATTCAACATTTCTTGAGAAAAAAAATCCTAATTTTGTTATGAAAACAAAATTACATTTGGCAGATGTGTTTCCACATTTCAAAAATATCTTCAAATGGAGGGAGTAGTGAAAGCATAGCTCAATATATATCTAATTCCATAATCAATCTTCAAAGACAATACTACAGTTGTAATGAACAAAATATATAATAAATAAGCATTAATAAATATAAATAATATTGATAAACTAATTAAATAATTAAATAAAAAGGTAAATGAAGAGGCGCCTTATGAAAGGTGGCGTGTCATCACCAAGGAAATCCTTACATGGGTATTTATACAATCATCATTTCTCATTATAAATCATCTTTATCTTATCAATCATTTAATATATTACTTTTCCTTTCATGGAGTATCTGCCTTATTTTCCTTGGGTATTTGTGTAAGAAACAATTTTGTTGTTTCATTGGTATCAGAGCTAGTTTTGATTATGTTTCATTGGTATCGGAGCTAGTTTTGATTCTGGCCCTTGGCCACACCTTTTTTTCAAACCTTGTCTAATCAATATTTCAGAGTTTCTCTGAGCCCAGGTATTTGGTCATTGACTCATTGACCAGTGACCACCAACTAGGCATTTGGCCATTAAAAACAAAATTATGTGAAAACTGAATCACTACTCTGCCAAGAATCAGAAGTAATCCGCTACTAAATTCGAAATCAAGCAAAACTAGAAAATTTAAAAGAATACTATAGCGATAGATAAAAAAGGAAACTGTCTTATATTGTACGTGTTGACCACCAAAACCAACTAGGTGGACAACGATGTACCATGCACATGTTGGATGTGCCTTGAAGATAAGAATGAAGTACTTAATGATTATATTAAGTGAGGCAGCTCTTTTTCTCTTCTCTTCTCTATGAAATTTCTACACCCCTGCGGGGGATTTTGTAAGGATATGTCAGCATGAAGTTCTAGTTTTTTGTAACTTAATTGCCTAAGACTTAGTCATTAGGGAAGTCCTTTCATTGAGTGTTTTTTCACTTAGATAATTAAAATTTCTTTTTAGAGATTTTAATTATTTGAGTTTTTCACTCAAAATTACCTCTAAAGTGGTGAAAGGTGTTCTAGTGATCGAGTCCATGGGGTGATTGGGGCCTAGGAATATTCTATATTACCATGCTAGACATTATCTAGAGTCTTGCAGAATTTCATTAAGTTTGCATAGGTTTTTTTAATTTTTGGTCATTAAAAATTGTCACTCAGGACAATCTGTTGTAATGTAAAAGATGGTTACTTGGTCCTTTTTAATGTTGTATAGGGGTATGGGTACTCAAGACAAATGGCATGAGACCCCCTACACCCTTGGACCAAGTTTGAAGTCATTCGGACAAGTATTACTATGGTTTTGGTCACTTTTTCCCAGGTCAGTCATGGAAATCAAGAAATTGGGCATTTAATTAGAGAGCCAAATTTTGGAAAAGTGACTATAGTCACTTGGGGTGGCCAAGTAAAGGTTTTAATGTTTATATTATGCTCCTATAACAATTTTAAGAGAAAAGCCCCCCCCAAATAAGCATGTAACAAGTTTTGAGTTGCCGAATCTAGGGGGGTGCCCCCTTCTCTCTTTGATTGGTTGGGTGAGCTAAAGTCAATGGAAAGGGCCCCACTATGGTGGTCTCTTCTCCATTTGACATAACAATAAGGTTGGAAGCATTAAATTGAGGGTTTCTCTTCCCATATTTGAGATCTCAAACCTTGGTTTTGCCCTCCTTGAGCAAATTCGCTCCCTTCTCTTGGGCCTCGCTCTCTCCCTTATGACACTTGTTTAGCATGCAAAGAGCCTCTCTCTTTCATTTTTTTTATTTAAGGAGGCTTCCCCTCCTCATTTAGGTTACAAACAAAAGCACACTCACACCCACTCTCTTGCTCATGCTCTCATTCTTTCTCTTGCTCTCATTTCCTTGCTCCTGCTTGGGCCATTGTAATTTTCAGCCATTTGGCTTTGGTAATCAAAATCTTTGGAGGAATCTTGTGTCCATTGTTCCCATTGATGATTTGTAACAAGTCCAAGAGAGTCTCTTGGGCTTGATTTCTTGATTTGTGTTTTCAGTTAAATCAAGTCTCATTTATTTGCCATCCATAGCTAGCAAAAGAAGTTGGGCTTGCCCACCTTTGCATAAGCAATTGTTGATTGGCGTGAGTTTTAGATTAGTTAGTTTCGTTTTGTTTTTATTTTATTTTTTTATTTTTGCCCACACCTTGCAAGTGATTTGGCTATGCCATCCTTGCAAAATCGTGCCGGCTAGTGTTTTTTTTTGTTTTGTTATTTTGATTTGCCCACACCTTGCAAGTGATTCAGCTTTGCCATCCTTGTGAAATCGTGTTGGCTTGTATCTTTCTTACTTTCAGTTTTATTTTCCCACACCTTGCAAGTGATTCGGCTTTGCCATCTTTGCAATATCGTGCTGGCTTGCATTGTTAATAATTGTTAAATTCTTCATTTCGTTTAAAATGAACCAAGCTCCGATTTTTGCCCCGTATCCTCTCTCCTCGTCGGTTCGACCGATCTAGGGTGACGAGAAAGGGCAAAGATTTGGGTTAGCTAGTTTAATAGGCACTCGGATAAGTATCTTCATTAGAAAGGAGAAAAAGAGGCTTGACCTGTGGTGCTAGTGGGGTAGAGGTCGTAGGGGGCTTCGTGGCACTTTGTGTCCTCCAGTTGAGCACCCAACAAGTTTCGAGTTTGACCTGTGGAGCTAGGTGGGAACCTTGTGTTCCCATGTTGAGCACCCAACATTCTCTCTCTAATTAAAGGAGATAGTTTCTTGGGGAAGACATCTAGAATAGTTCATTTCTTTGCAACAAACACCTTAGTTCCCTAAGTCAAAGAGAGATATAAAATGCACTAAAACTTACAAGACCACTTGCATAACATTGTTACAATCATTTACATTTTTTTACGTTGCAATCACTTTATTTTAACTTACTCATTTATTGGAAGTCATCATGTTCTTGAATATTTGTTGAAGTAAATGAGTTGATGCTTTAAGAAAATTATTTGAAGTTGAACATTGTGACTCCATAGCCCGATTAGAGACGACACTCATCATTTTGATTATTTGATTGTTTCTCTCTTTCATACATTACTGGTTGATTGTTAAAAGGTTTGCTTGACATTGAAATATTTGCATCACTGCACGCTGATTGTCATTTTTGTAATTTACAATTCCCAGAAAACATTCTTCAAAAAAAAGAACTTAGTAAGTAGGGACTACCCCCCTTGGCCTTTAGGAGTTGTGGTCTAAACAGAGGAGTTAGAACCGAGGTGACAATGGGTTCTCAACTCATAAGTTGCGCATAGGAACACAAGCAGCGGTTGGGAGACTTACCTGTGTCCAAGTGTGTTTTAGGCGGCAATAGTATGCATGCGATTGCTCAATCAACTGGATGTGGCCGCTGGAGGAAGGATTATATTGCAAAACATTCTAACCAAGGATTAAAACCTACAACAATTGAAATTGAGCCTCTGCTTGTTCATACTAAGAAGTGTTGGTGTCAAAATTGTTGTTTTTCTTCCATTCGTGAAGTGTCTTGCTAGAGCGGAAATTAAATAGAGCAAGTGACCAAAATAGATAGCCGCTACAATAAGTGAGAGGCTGTCATAAAAAAAACAAAGCCACCAGAATAGATAAAGATGCCACAACAGTATTTGTTTTCGAGCAATTTTTAAAATTATAAAGAATATTAACGTGAGCGCAACCAAAGTTATCAAGTTGCCAAGAGAGACACGCCCTTGTGTATCACCACTTTTCACAATTAAAATTACCGTGAAAGTCATATTTTATAATTAGATTGGTAAGGTGATTTAATAATCTTGCATTATTATTATCAGGGGTGTGAATCACTTTAAGAGAACTTTAAAGACGATTTTTTATATATAGTTGGGTTCATTATTAAAGGAAGAAAACGAAATATAAGGTGAATTATATAATCGTATATCCTTTTTTTAAGACTCAAATTCGATTTTGGATTATTGGTCTTATATATTTTCCAAGGTGTTTAGGGAGGAGTAGACCCTCTTCGTTGATTCTGTAGAAAGTCCCACAGAGGGGTGGTACCTAGATTGTGGTTCCATTTGTCACATGGTTGGAGAGAAGCATGTGTTTCAGGACTTTGAAGCTCATGTTGCAGGCCATGTAAGGTGTGGGGTTCACAACAGTGTGATTGTAGTAAGAGGAGAAGGAACTTTGACACTCCAGATAAGGTCAAGGAAAGGATCTCACGACGACTGGTGTTTTCTTTGTAACTGCGATGAGCATCAGTATGCTCCCACTTTCAACATTGGCGGATCAAGGCTATGCCATTAGTTTTCATGGATATTGTTTTTATATTTTCTCCTTAGAAGGACAAGTTCCAGGAGTTCCTGTGATGATTGGTATCAGTGAGGACCATGTTTACAGGATATGGGGGCAGCCCATATACAACTTCGGTGGCAGGATTAATCGATCAGTTGGAGCATACTTGAGAGAGCAGGAGGCATGTCAAAGAAAGAGGGTGTACTACACCAAATACATCAACTATCAGGAGCATGCTAGCTCATCATTGGGAGCATCTCATCAAACACCTACTGGCCAAGTGAGATCACCATCTCTAGGCTAGTCACATGTACCCCTTATCTATCAAATGATCCAACAATGTCATTTTGGAAGCGTGATCCTTGTGATAAAAATCACAAGTGCTAGCCTCATATAATGTGAGGCGTAGCACTACACATGTTGAAAATATATCGTGTTAAAAACTACCCAAGAAAGTTAAATCTCCTCAAATACAGGCTGAAAATTATAATTTTTGAAGGAATTCATTCCATTTATCTAATTGACCACAATCTATTAAATTCCACAGATTTGTATTTTTTGGGCACCTTTTTCAGCAACCAGAATTAACAACAATTTTAAGGCCATTAGCTTAGACAAGTTGTTGGTCCCTTTGCGTAAGCTTGCTTTGAAAGATATTGCATCATGCATGTTGTTCATTGATATAAATCTCACCTCCAACACCAACTAGTGGTGGATATCCATGACAAACCCCACCGAAGTAATGTTCATGCACCACTCTTTTCTATCTTCTCCTCAAGGGCATGTTTGGCTGGCTTGATCTTTGACACCTGTGTAGTGTAGACATAGACATACTTTGAACAACAAATTGGATAGGAGTGATCATTTAACCTTCAAATATTTGGGAGTTGCGAGCTAACCATTTCCCTAAGCGATATTCAAAGGCAAAGCTTTATGTCTTTAACAATGGAAGTTGTGCACTACATAACCCTTCATCAATTGTGCTACTACCCGATACCTCCCTTAGTCCAATTGGTTTCCTTAATTCCATTTAGACATGCTTTGTATATGGAAAAATGATTATTAAATGATCAATAGATTCATTGCATTCCATATAAAGTATACATATGCCAAGACCTTGCATGCCTCTTTTTTGTATCTTTTCATAGGTGACGGCCTATTTATTCAATGCTAAGCACCTAAAGATCCAAACCTTTTAGGGGAATTTAAATTTCCATAGTTCCTTTCTTCACCAAACTCTATCATCCTTGATTCTAGCATGGTTGTATCTAAGGTCATGTATATATCTTTCCCATTCTTCATCTCTCCCTCCCAATCCTAAAAGTTTAGCTTGTTTCCATTCTTGCCTCCAAATTGTGGTTAAATTTGAATTTGCCACCTGATGTAGAAAGAACAAACCCTTCCTCGATAGAACCTCAGTTAAGCCCTCACATAGTTTGAACCCTTCTCCATAGCCAACCCAACGATTACTACCAATCCTTAGTCTCGAGTAGTTCTTTATCCTTCAAATAAGTCATTGATCAATTAAAGGGAATGTTAGATTCATTGTCTTCTAGATCGCAAAGGAATTATGCCATTTTTTATTTGGAAACCTAATACACTCTTCAATTGAATGTGGAGATATGTTTATGAATTATAACTTGAAACGAAAGGCCGTGACCCCCAATCAAGTTCCATACACATATTGTTGCCAATACTTTACTACAATAGTCTATATTCTTCAAACCCCACCCTCCTATATTTCTTGTTAAATGTTACAGATATAAAAATAATAAATAATAAGATACATTAATAATAACTAATAATACTTAAAATAATTATTGAATATTAAATATAATTAACATGAGAGGATCCAATTCTTCTATATTGGTGCCCAAGCTATATTTAAGGCAGGCCTATCATTGTAATATCATATCATCTATTCAATTCAACATGTATTTATATATCTATTATTACTGAAGATGAATTCTCTTCTAGAACACACGGATACGATGTTACATTGCTATTAGAGCTGAGTTGCAGTTAGTAGCCATAAACTAAGACTTTCTCTTATCCTAAGAATTTGACCCTGTTAGGCTTCTGGCTATTTATCAAATCCCTATTGAGAGAAAAAAAACTAGAAAAAAACACAACACTTGGTTTTATAAAGGAAGAAGAATGAATAAATTATTTGTGGGAGAAAAGAAAAGTAAAATAAAAAAGGTAAAAAGAAAGACAAAATGAGAGAAGAAAGAAAGAAGAAGGTAAAACCAACAAGCGGTTTAATAGAACCAACACTTGGTTTTATAAAACCACGCATACTTTTCAAAAAGTGTAATATATAAATAACCATATATATATTACCAATCGTGAGCTAAAAAGGAGATATAAAAGGGGATATAAAGTTACCCTAATCACACCAATTCAGAAATCTTTATGATAATATTATTATTTTAAATAATAATAATAATTATAAGTAATTGCAAACACCATGAAGTCATTCAATGAAGAATTGATAGCGCTTCTTGAGCAATTCAAGAGGGAGAAAGATGAAATGGTCACTCCAAATCCACCCACACTCGATGATGACGATAAAAGTTATGAGGAGAAGAGATTGAAAGCCATCGTATCTCGTGGAATTAGAACGAGTAGCGATGACCTCGATGAGATTCAGGCTAGGAGAAAAGATTTAAAGCCTACATCTCCCATGGGCTTGGAACGAGAAGAGATGACCTTGACTTCGTAGAGGAAGTTGAAGAAAAATATGATATATTTGATGAAGATTATATAAAAGAGGAAGATACATTATACCATTATGTTAACAAAGATGAGTGTAATGGTATCAATCAAGATAGTAAGCAAGACAAAGATATAAAATATCATAGAGATGAAGAAAATGAGAATGAAATATTTGATAAAGATGAAGACGATCTTGACCAAGATTGTGATGATAAACAAGCCAGTGTTGCTGACATTAACGGTGATCAATGCAACAACAAGGGATGGATCTTATAGCGTGCAAAGGAAGTCAAGTCTGAGAAATCAGATTCCACTTTGACCTTGACTACCCTATCACCTTAGTAAAACCTCAGTGCAAAATTGTATGGTGATTTCGAGTTCAAGAAGACTTGTGGGATCTCATCTTACAAGGTGAAATATGAGGATAATAGAAGGGGAATGACATAAGATGCCATTCTCAAATATGCTTAGACTAAGAGCAAAGATGGCATTGATATGGTCCAAGATGAGTTTTGGACTTACAATAGACATTTTATTTGCAGTTAAGGACCAAAATTATCTCATTTTGTAAACTTGTATGGAGATTCATAGAAATATTCTTCATATTCATGTACATGGGAAACATGACAACAATGATAAATGGAATAGAGTAGAAATTCAAGTTACATTTGAAGGAAATTGGACAAACTATTGTTCAAGGATAATACAATATATGTGCCAAATAGTTGTAAGAACATGCTATGCTCAATTTCTATTTCGATACATCTCGGGAAAAGTCGACAAGAATGTCACAATAAGATTTGCAGAAAGGACAAATGCAATGCCTACAATATCTATTGAAATGAACTACCATCCTTTTGTTGTAGATCTATTACGTATCAAGCGCTTGATTCGAAAGACGTCAAAATAGAACCTTATCCAGTTTCTCTAGCACGAGTTTGTTAATATTAGCAAAACCTATGTTGATCGCTTACTTTGGGAATACAATTTTTGTCTTGGGATAATAAACGAGATACATCCAGTCATGCTTGAGACATATGAGGGTAGTCCACACGTTTTTGAAAATCATCCATTTATGGTCGAGGCAAATGTTGATTTAGGTGGCAAAGTTGTCAAACAAGGCATCAATATAGTTCGATTTTCAAACCATATTCCACCTTTTGAGCAAGGGGCAAATGTCATCATAAGGATCACCGTGAAGCACATCAATCAGAACAACTATAAGATTAATTAGACACAAGATAGGGTTGGTGTTTTTTGAGCATTATAAATACAAAGGTTCCTTCCAAGGGAGTTGGCATAAATTATGTTGGGAATGACATCACGAAAATAGTTACTTTTGACAAGTTTATCAAGTCTGCTCAGTTGATGTAAAAAATAGTTAAAAGCAACACCCATGCAAGTGGCAAGAGCGTAAATGAAACTTCACCAAGTACATAATTAATGCGAATTCTAGAACAAAAGAGACAAATTGAAGCAATAGTCATATCAATATCGTATGTCTCAATTCATCAATTCGAGACTAATCCAGAATAAAGACAATATCAATTGAATTAGCTTTGAGGACAAAGCTTCCCTTGAGGGGAAGGCAATGTTACGAATATAAAAATAATAAATAATAGGATACACTAATCATAACTAATAATACTTAATAATAATTAATGAATATTAAATATAATTAAAATGAGAGGATGCGACTCCTCAATATTGGTCCCAAGCTATATTTAAGGCAGGCCAATCATTGTAATATTCATATCATCTATTCAATTCAACATTTATTTATATATCTATCATCACTGAAGATGGATTCGCTTCTATAACACACGGATACATTGTTACATTAAAGCATAAACCCACCATTTTGCTAAAGCAATTCCTTTGTTCTTGCTAGAACATGACCATAAAAATCTATAGTATATTTCCCTAACCTTTTCCAAAATCTCTATAGGAACAAAAACTTATGTCATCCAAGAAACACATATAGCCTTAGAATAGACTTGACTAAAATGAGTCTACTCCCTAGTGAAAGCCATCAATTATACCAAAAATAAATCTCTTCTCAACCTTGGCAACAAGCCACTACCAATCCTTTTTACCATAATCATTAGGTTTGAGATAAAAGCTCATTTATTTCAGCCCCTCCTGAAAATCAACTCGTTGGTATGGGAATAATTGGGAATTAAACGTAACATCCTTTTCATCTAGTCTAGAGAAGGATATTATTGATTTTTGAATATTTACCAACATACTAGTAGCAGTACAATATAAAGATGAAATTTCTTTTAGCTTCACAACATCTTACCTCGATTCATCACTGAATAAGAAAATGCCATCAACAAACAAGAGGTGTGATGGGAATACATCACCCCTGATTTTGTTTCCATTGAAGTTTTCTTTTAATTAAAATTTTCATGTTCTATGTATTATTTGTTGAGATTACAACATCAAGAGTCATTCTCCATTCTTGTGAGTAATATCAAGACAATAGACTTGTGAGTAATATCAAGTCCTACAAATTTCCTCATATGATTGGGTGGTGATGTTGTAAAGCTTGTGAGTAATATCAAGTTGAGTCTTGTGAGTAATATCAAGACAATAGACTTGTGGGCAATATCAAGTTCTACAAATATCCTCATGTTGTGACGTGGTGTACTTTATTGTGTAAAGTGGATATACTATGTGATGTATGGCTAGTCATGGTCAATAGGTGCTACAAGTGTCCTTTAGGGATTAGCTACCCCTAGAGTAATTTACTTTAGCATGTGATTATATGACCCGGGGTAATACATATGATCATAGGTTCGGAAACAATCTTATGAGTATGATATGATATAGAATTAATGAAAACACATATGGACCATGCAAAGAAAATTAATACGAGCACAGAGATAGAGAGAGAATTTGATTTGCCCATGTATGCCACCAAGTGAACTTGAATTGATAAGACATCAGTTCCATTCAGTTACATGCAGTTCCATTCAATTCGGTTCAATGCAATCAATTAACAACTTGGTTAGAGGCAGTTAAGCTCAGTGAATTAATGGAGGGCGCATAACTTCAGTGTGAGAGATAATTATGAAGTGCCAACTTGACACCAAGTCTGTGGGGGTGCATGGTGGAAGATGAGACAATGTTCTCAGTGTTTACAAGTTACTGAAGCATGCAAATATTTGCTACCTCCTTTGTATCACTGAATTTGACTTGTTATTAAAGTGCTATGCACTTGGCAAGATCATTACAGTGTTCCATTTGATCTCTCCTCTCTTGTGTTCTTAAAAAAGCAATCTGCTATTGTGTTGTAATCATTCTTCGTGGATTATCAATCATACTCTAGGATTGCTTGTTGGGATTTTTATCCTCTGAATCAGTGGAGGGTTTTCCCAGGGTATATCCTGTGTTCTATGGTTTGACTTATTTATGTCTTTGGATTATTGATGAGATCTATCTGCACTGTAACTGTGGATTAAAGTATTAAAGTTCAAGTTTCTTCATATTTGCTCAAACACTAACATTATTTAGTAAGTTATCTCATAAATGGAGTTGTCCTCTAATTTCAGTTTGATTCCAGTTTGACCCTTGATGATTTTTTACTTTTAAAGCATTGGTATTTATTAGTGTTCCAACTTCCATGGGGATGCGTCTCGTAGGGTCGGGGACATGTTTCCGATGTTTCATGCGTCCTGGGGACTCTTGGCGAAACGTTTCCCTCTCCCCATGCCCTTGAGAATATTTTTTTTGTATGTTTACCCGTTATTTCCACTTTTTACAATCCCTACTTGGTACTACTTAAAAAATAAATCAATATATTTAGTATTTACATTGCACAATCATGAATATACATCAAATGAATTATTATTTTTGATATTTTAGTTTATTTTTATAATTTAAGAGACATACCCCCCCGAATTTCCCTAAAATTTGGGGGTGGTCTCCATGTGTCCCGAATGTGCCGCCTTGCTCTCGCGTTCCCATGTCTTGGAAACATTGGGGAAAATTGGTATTTATACTCAACTCAAGTTAGGTGTCCCCCTAAGATGGATTATGGGCCCACATATGTAGGACACACTCCCAAAATGGGTTATTGAGCTTACATATCAAAGTTGAGTAGGTCGGCCCTAACCATAACCTACTATAACAAGAAATCATGGTAATAGCCATAACTAATGATTAATAGAATGCATTAATGACACTATGAAATGGTCATGGCCACATCTGAAGAGTATACCATTCTCAACACCACCCGTTAAGATGAATAGGAGGCCACAAAGAGAAAGAGTGATTGCAGATGTGAATGGGTTTTATAGATACACAACTCATTATAGGATCTGTTGAGGCTGAAATCCAAATGAGAGTGGGTTTATGGATATCTAAGTCTAATACTGCTGTTTAGACATATCGTAGTCGGTAATTAACACTTTACATGTCCTTACCTTATTTATTAATGACATGTGAGTCGTGTCTTTCCTTATGTTACACTATTTCATAACTCTTTATTAACTAATGCTAAATGCTAACACCTAATAAATATTAGAGACATGATATGACCATTTGACTTTGCTAACTTCATCACATCAAGGCATTACAAATTTCTGATGTTAGAAGATTTTTGTTAGAGGGGATGTTATCTTTGTGAATTTGCGATTGCAACAACGAAGACAATGCTCGTTGACAACGGTGATTTTCCATTGAATGATATAGAAGTTGTTTCTTAAAAATATCTGAAAGTATATCACAAAGAAGATAAGCCAACAAGACCAATGGTGACCTTTAAAAAGAAGGGGTGGTATAAAATTCCTTAAGAGGATGGAAAGCAACACAAAGTTGAAGTCCAAAAAGGAGAAGATGAAGCAAAAGTTAATAAAAATGTCTTGGAATTGAGAAGGATGACAAGAATTGGAACACAGCAGGAAGCAAAATCTATAAACTTCTCTCTTGAGTGCATTGGTAAGTTGTTTGCTTGAGCCAAACACTACTGTTCAAGGTGATTGAGCAGCTAATCAAGTCCTAGAGAAAAAATAAACTTGGAGATTGAATAAATTGTTTAAAGGTGAAAAAGCTATTGGCACCTAGATTGGATTTCTCCAAAATCTAATTAGGGTGCTTATCAAAGTTGGTTAGTGGGTATGTTATGGGATGGACTGGTTTGGTCGATTCATCTTTAACATTGACGATTCATAAGTGCCTTTTACAGTTGGTACATGGTCACATGGTTTTGTTATTTAGGGGTTGATTGTAGAAGAGGTTCTTGGTAAGCTAAGATAAGCAAGTAGTTTTTATCATAGTGAAAAAAATCAGGAAAGATCAAGAAAATTGGGAAAAATCGAGAAAAAAATCAGCAAATAGTGGAAAAATCCATAAGCAAATTTTGACCCCATTAAAGTACAAATTTTGCATTTTTTAATGCGTGCCGCAGTTTGCCGATGTTGCTGAGAAGACGTTTTTTGGATCCTCACTGATTTTTTGCCGATGCTGGATTTTTCCAGTATGGTTTTTATACAGGTACATCTAGAGGACACATCACAAGTAGTAGTTGGGCAAGTTTTCAGTAGTCGTAGGTGTCCAATACTTGCAGCATTAGGAATAGGTATGGGAGGTTGAATATCGCTAAAGGTTATGGTCAAGTTTATGTTGTTGCAATTTCTTGATTTCAAGACTCGTGTTCTTGATTTTTGCATTTCTTAGAAGTCTCTTTTTTGAGAGGGAGATGTGCATGTGGTTGGAGTTTGAGGCAAATCAAAGAAGTCTCAATTGTTAGCAAATTCTAACTTTAGAAATTTCTAGTTTTGGTTTGATTGGTAGGGTGATTACATTTTTGAGGAGCTGGTATTGAGATTTGCCCATGGTTTGAGTTTCAATTGCTTCCAAAACCATGGAAATTTGGTCTACTTTTAGCAGTGCTAATTTTGTCAAGGCGACTGCCTTTTCGGATTACTGTTATGGCATACAACATCAATGTTAAATTTCAAGCCATTTTGAAGAGTTTGAATTTGTAGGGACCAAATGTGTTTTTATAGCTTCTAGAGGGTACTTGGGTGGGCCCACATGTTGTCTTCCTATGTGTTTGATCTAGTGTGCCCTCCTCATGGAAGCTTCCTTACTCTTTCCTTGATCCATTCTCACTGTTATTTTGGCTCTAAAACCCACTTGCCCTCCTTGTAGCCCCTTTATTATTCTTCATCTTTCTTTATTGGAGTTAAAGGGTAGTTTCTTTTTATGAAATTGCTGACTTCTAGGGCAGATCACTTAAGATAGCTGAGCGCATGACTTAGTAGAACCATCCATGCATTGGTGTGAGCCTAGACTTGTTATGTTTTACCTAGAAGGGTGTCGGTGGGAATTTTCCTGTCCTTGAAGAGTTTGCCCTACCTTTCTTGCGTTGGTCTTATTTTGGGTTTGGATGAAAGAGCTTTTTTCAAGAGAATTCATTGGATCCTATTTCAAGCATACATGCTATTTATAAAAAGGGAAATCAGC
This sequence comes from Pseudotsuga menziesii, assembly GCA_001517045.1. Taxonomy (NCBI): domain Eukaryota; kingdom Viridiplantae; phylum Streptophyta; class Pinopsida; order Pinales; family Pinaceae; genus Pseudotsuga; species Pseudotsuga menziesii. The sequence continues at coordinate 180,896 of LPNX011019033.1, read as the reverse complement.
AATGTTTGAGAGGAGTGTTTGGTAGAAGAGGAGGTATTTTATGGCAGATTTGGTATTTCATGTATGCAAGCAAGCTTCTCTCGGAAGGAGGTTCCTCTCTTTGGAGGGATTGCTATCATGTGTGCAGTATATTTCTCAAGGAGCTGGGTGCTTCACTTGGGGAAGATCTCAGAGTATTTCTGGAGGTTTGCCATCACTGTATTATTATCTTTCTACTCTAATTTTCTGATTCTTCTATATAACATTGTACATGCAGTTGAGAAAGGGCTGATTGTTATATGCATCTTTTCTCTCATTGCTTCATATGTTTCTTGAGAGTGTGTGACCACAAGCACATGTGGTGGTTGGATTTCTTTATTTTCAGCATCGTGACTGTTGCTATCTCATCTAAAGTGGAGTTGTAAAATCTTGCCTTCCCCAAAATCTTGGAGAGCTGTTTGTGTGTTTCTACTTGTCAAGGATTTAATTCTAATTTTTTCCTACAACCCTCGGTAATAAACACTATACTTTCTTGGGGACTATTTTCATGTGTTTTGTGTAAGAACTTCTATTTCTTGGACTTTTACTTGTTTTTATTGCACGCTTGATATAATCTAGGCAGCAGGACTTAAACATTATCGTTTTAGGTCAATTCCAACTTTCTGTTTTCTTAATTAAGCTGCAGATTTATGAACAGAACAGTACACTTTTATTAGATTTAAGGTACTTTTAGTGATTGGGTGACTTGTATTTGATCCCTTAGATCAATCAGAGATATCTCCCTGAAATAGAATGCACTAACTTTGAAGTGAGAGGAAGTAACCAAGGCGACAGTTGCTTATTTCCTGGAGTTATCTGGACACCAACTATCTTTTCAGGACAGTTTGGGTGGTAACAAACCCATTGGCTACAAATGAGTTTCAGAGCAAAATACAAAGGTAAATTGATAGGCAAAAATTACAGAAGAATGGTGGCTAAAGGGTGTGCCATTTGCATAAACAGAAGGGATAGGCCTTGAAATTGTTTTGCCCCTGCTACAAAAATAATCACAGTTAGACTGGTGTTGGCTTTGGTTGCTCAATTTGATCTGAACGCCTCCTGATGGATATGAAATTGCATTCTTGAACAGTGACCTTGAAGAAGTGGTGCCCATGACTCAGCCAGAAGGACTTGAAGAAAAAGGAAAAGATCTTGTTTTTGCCAACTGGTAAAGGTACTGTTTGGCAAATGGCTGTACTGGAATGCTTCAGATTTGAACATGTACATTAAGTATGTCAGGATGAGGAAGGTTTTTTTTATCTCACATACATGGTAATAAAAAGAAATGCCTAAGAAGTCAAGAATGACAGATAGTACACCAACAACTACACCAACTATATCAGGATATAAGCATTCAACAGCAGCAAGTTGTAAAACAGTAGATGATACCATGTATTGTCAGTTGGTCAGAAATTTAATAATTTAACAATCACTAGGCTCACAGCTGGTCACAGTTTTCTAGACTCTAAAATGTGAAGTTATGTTTAAATCATAGAAATACTTGTGCCAGTAGTCAGAGATGTGGGTGAAATAAAGACAAGGATAACTATGGTAGAGTTGATTCCTTGATAGAGATGTCCATGGAGCTTTTGGAGATTTTGATGAAGAGTTTAGCATCATATTTGTTTTATTAGCTTTCTAAATATCTGAATTGTAAGAAACTTAAATTGTTGATGTGAAATAATACCTTTTTTCCATTATATATTTGTTTCATACATTGTGCAGGTGCTTTCTTTCTGGCTTGAAACAATGAAGTGTTTTCGCTTTATGTACTTTTTAAAAATGATTCTAGTTCTGTGTATCTTTCTTAGTGAGTTCATCATGGTCTGATAGTAGTGCTTTGTTGTTTTTACGTAGACGAAAGTTGACACACTTGTCAATAAGCGCCAATGGCTCCCATGTTCCGAATGACTATGCAAATAAAGAGATGATAAAAAGGAGTGTGTGGTAAGCCTTATTTTCAAATATTTTAGTGATATCTTTCACAACTTTGTGGTTTTATGTTGCCTTAACATATTATTGATTGTGTAGACTGAAGGAATACCTTTGGGGTTTACATATTCTATTAAGGGTTTATTTCTACCATCATGAGTGGGATGGTCTCAACTAGTATCTTTTATGGACAGGTTCATTTGCTTTGCAAACTACCAGAAATATATGTATTGTACAAATGAGCATTAGAACTTCAAAGCATGCAAAACAGTGGCTGCACTAAAGTGGTTAAAATCTCTCTTGATAGTTTACATATTATATTAAGAATTTATTTCTACCATCATGAGTTGGATGGTCTCAACTAGTATCTTTTAGGGACAGGCTCATTTGCTTTGCAAACTACCAGAAATATATGTATTGTACAAATGGGCATTAGAACTTCAAAGCATGCAAAACAGTGGCTGCACTAAATTGGTTAAAATCTCTCTTGATGGTTTACAGAATGATGGTATATTGAGTTCTCTTAGAACATTGTTCACTTTGTTGTGAGTTGACATTCAATATGTGGCTTTTGGATGTCTTTGTTGTTACTTGACACTTAGTATCAAACTTGGCCCAATAGGATTGAATTTATCTAAACTATAAATAGATCCAAATCTTGAATAATTTATTAAGATCTTGCACTTTTTGATTATTCAATATAAAATTGTTGGCTTTTGGGTTACTCTGAAAGTGTTTACACCATGTTTTGGGGTGCTTCATGGGATTTGGGTTACATGATGTGTGATTAGCCCCTATATGGTCCGTGATCGATTAGCACATTGGAGATGGTTTATTCAATGATTACTTGACCTTAGTTGGGTCTTTGCCTAGAATTCTTCCCTAGGGCATTGGAGTTCTCTTGACAACTTCAATGGCATCCTTCATGTTGGCCACATGGAGATGATTGCTTGCTTGGAGATTTCCTTACTTAGGAGGAGCATTATGCATCTTGGAGGAAGGCATCAAGCCCTAGACACTAGGGTAGCTTGGATTCTTGTATGGAGTCTTGGAGTTGGTTTGGGAATGCTTGGGTTGCGACCTTTTTCATGTAGGGGGAGTGGACCAAGTGGAGTAGATGGTTTGTGAGGATTGATGGAGCCTTTGGAGGCTTTTAGGAGTGTTATATACACATTGTGGAGCACCCTCGCATTGTGGATGACATCACCTTAACAATTGACATGTGTACCCTTGGAGTTTAGTGCTCCACATGTGCTATTGTAGGTGGCTTGTAAGGGTGGCATTGCCCGACATATGTATTGTTGGCCTCCCTTAGATTTCATATATATAGAGGATGGAGTCCTTCCAATCCTCAACATCATACACTTTTATTGTACTTGTCTTCTTAGAGGAAGTTGCTAGGGTCCATGTGGAAACCCTAGGAGGAGCTATGAAGTCTAGAGAGGATGTCTTTGTTTTGAGCTTGATCTCTGTGAGATACTAGTGTTCAATTGTGTGAAGAAGATGTTGGTGATGATCATTTATTCATTGCTCATTTATACTTACCACACGTTTTATAGATGTGATGAAGGGAAGCACACTAATCTTCCTTCTCTCTTGGGTCTTCCTATATACTTGGTCTCTTTCTCTCTTGGAGTTATTAGGGTTTCTTGATATTGTTGGTGTAGGATTAATTAATCCTCCTTTGTCCAATGTAGTCTATTTGGTGATCTTGCCTAACTTAGGAAGTCATTATCACTTAGCTAGATTATGGGGGACACACCTAGAGGTTATTTTCCACTTACTGCATGTGCATGCATGAGTTTATGTGCCTCTGGGACCAATCCCTACATTATAGGAGCCCACTTCGAGTGCCATCAACAACCTCCTTCAGTTGGTTGTGGTAGGTAAGTAGTTATGCTGAGTTATCCTCAAGTTACAATTAGTTGGATCACTATTAGTTAGCCTAGCGCCAATTTTGCATACATGCAGGAAGTGTGGCGCCTTTTGTCCACCTACATCATGAGTTAACTGATTGTAGACTGCTTTAGACATTCGAAGTTAAACTAGTGAGCTCCAACAATGATTTAGCCACACTAAGTTAGCTAATCAGTCAATTAGAACTGATAGATTTGAATCCTATCTTTAGCATTCGAATTCTATTTATTGTATAATCATTGTATTATCGATTAATGAATAAAGATTAATGTTGTGATTATTAGAGCAATTCTTGTCCGATTGATCTAAAATTTGTGGCATGAATTTCCTGTTCAGTGTACATTCTCTTTGATTATTCCACTGCATAATTCACTTCCTACAACTTTTATATTTGCATGTAGATCAACGGTTCACAAATTTAACATGGTATCAGAGCCTTTTTCAGGCTAAACTCAAACCTTGTCCAACCTCCATTGTGCACCAGAAGCAACTGAGTTTCCTCATAATTCTTGGAATCATAGCATTGCTCCCTTTGGATCCTGCCAGAGAAGTCTATCCAAGTGTGACGGACTCTGAGAAAGTGCACTTGTCGAGGTGGAAAGGCTTGAACTAACACATGATTGCGAATTGAATTGGTTTTGCAGTGTTCTTTGTAGGTATCTATGTAGCTTCTTGAAGAGTTGTCTGTTTAACATATAGAAAGATGGAGAATTCTTTAGCTCTCGTACCTAGAATCCTTACACCCTTCAATTACATTGATTGGAGGGTAGATATGCAGGTAGCCTTGCTCAACAAAGGCTTGTTTAGGATGACAATGGGCAGAGAAGCTGAGCCCCAATAGTATGTTGAGAAGGACAAGTTTTTGAATCGGCTTGGTGAAGCTTTCGACTTCATGTGCATCCACATTTCCAGGGATATTTTGTTCCACCTTGAGGGACTCAAGATTCCGAAGGAAGCTTGGGAAAAGATCGAATCTTTGTTTGGAAAACAAGATGAGCTTCAAGGGCACATACTGGAGAAAGAGCTCATTGCACTACAGCCCAACAGTTTCGAGACTATTCAACAATTCTTTACGAAGTACAGAGCATTAGTACTGCACTGCAAACAATGTGGGATAGAGAGGAAAGATGTGCTGGTTGTGCTGCCGGCACTGAGCAAGCTTAGTTTAGAGTACTCAGTCTTTGTCTCTACATTCCATTCTGGAAGAGCTTTCATTCCCAATTGGAAGATGCCTTCTTTAGATGCTTTTGCTGAATCCTTGATACAAGAGCAATACAAATTGGTTCAAATGGGAGTGATTCAAGCATCCAAGAATTAAGCACTCTTAGTAGTAGACTCAAACAATGCGCAAGCAAGAGGGAAGCACAAAGGGAAGGAGACCAAAAAAACTGATTTGAAGCCAAAGGAGAATCAAAGATCTTCCGATGGAGCCTCAGGTTCCAAGAAAAAAAAGAATTTCGAGAAGGCTAAATGTCCCTACTGTATGAGAGGCTTTCATCCAGTGAGTCAGTGCATGAAGAAGACCATTGACCAATTGACAAAACTCCTTGAACATAACATTATTGCCCTTCCACAAGGTGTAGAGATGTATGAAGCTGGAGAGTAGGCTAAAGAATATGAGAGGTGCCATGCTTTGAAAGAAGGCTTCACTCAGTCAAAGGCCTATTTGATTGATTCAGGAGCATCCAACCACATGGTTTCCTCCAAATAATCCTTCGCTACTCATATGGGGGATAATTCACAGATCCCAGTTGTTGTGAGGGGTTCTATTAAAATCCATCACGGAGAGTTCAAGAATGTACTTTATGTGCCCTCTCTTGCAACAAATTTGTTATCTATTTATCAGATGAAACATACTGGCTCGCCAAAGCAAGTTGTATTTGGTCTTGACTCAATGGAGATCTCGGATATCTCAACTGGGAAGATTATAGCGAAGGGTGTTGCAAACCATGCCTTCAAGCCATATGAATTTTCACACTTTTTGCCATACTCAACTCCAGTACAATCTCAGCAGCCATTCGAAACGGAAGGTAAAAACTCTCTTTCATCCCCATTTGCAGATAATGATATGTTGTCTAACATTTCAGTTTCAGAAGATGAGGAACAAGATCAACATGATCTTGATATTGAGATTGTATCTCAAGATGATCTAGATCTAGATCAAGCTCCTATTCCAAATCAAAAGCCTAAATGGGCTAAAAAGCTCATTGAAGGATTAAAGGGGGGTGTTAGGATTAATTAATCCTCCTTTGTCCAATATAGTCTATTTGGTCATCTTGCCTAACTTTGGAAGTCATTATCACTTAGCTAGAGGAGGGGGGACACACCTAAAGGTTATCTGCCACTTACTGCATGTGCGTGCATGAGTTTATGTGCCTTTGGGACCAATCCATACATTATAGGAGCCCACTCTAAGTGCCACTAGCATCCTCCTTCAGTTGGCTGTGGTAGGTAAGCAGTGATGTTGAGTTATCCTCCAGTAAAAAGGACATAAGTAAAAAGGTGAGTTGTTAAGTGATTTGATATCTAAATAAAAAGATAAAGGGGCTGTTTTTTTTCTTCTGTAAAAGTACATTTTCATATTTGAATACTGATAAGGGCCAAAATTTTATTTCATTGGTTAGTGTCTTTTCTCCATAATTGCCAGGAAGTTTAGGGCTGTTCCAAAATGTATTATTGTACTTCTTCCACTGTTGTTTTGTACTTTAACCTGCAGCAGTTCTAGGCTAAGTCACCTGGTTCGAATTCGTGTTCGAGTTCGGCGACATTAAAATTCGACAATGAAAATTTTGGTGCTAAAATTCGACATTAAATTTGAGAGACTAAAATATATATATATATATATATATAATTTTAATTATTAACATATATAAATTTATGGTTAAAAATTAAAATATCTTTTATAACTAACTTTATATTATTAATTATATTTATGATTCGTAAGTTTATATTAATTATTTAATATGGAAAGCTTATAGACGAATATTATATTTATAGCATATAATATTTATAATATGGATTTGTTTAATTAAGGAAAGTGTTCGTCGAACTTTTAGAAAGATCTTGACTGGTCAGACACATCGATCGGAGCTTGTGGATGTATGCTGTAGCACAACCCTACACAATTGCTCCCTAAAGCTTGAAATTTAATGTTATGAAGATGAAGTCAAGTCTCGGCGTGCAGAAGACTGGTCATGACTCACACTCACCGCCACTGGAGTCGGTAGTCTTCCCTCAAATTTCAAGTTCTTTCAACAACAGTAGTTGCTAGGCTCGCCCATCTGCAAACTGCGACTCACGGGCGACAGAACTACGACCTCCATAGTCCACACTTCACTCACGATCATTGAGAATCGACGACTTCACTCGTGGAATGAGCAATGAACAATGACAATAGACGGCAGCTTCACGAGGGGAGAAAGTTTTGACAGGGACTAGGGTTTACCCGCAGGACGCAAAAAGGGGAAAAATAAATCAAATGATTTTATGCCGTTTTTACAAAAACTGACCTGAATCTATGGCGATATTTTGCCTTGAAATTTGCCAAAGAAAAAAAAATGAAATTGTGATTAAATTCGGCGATTTTAATTTGATTAATTCGACTGTCTTAGAAAATCGTCGATTTTTTATTTTAAGGCGAAAAATTGCCAAACCAGGAAATTCCATATGGATCTTAAATATGGAATTTCTAAAAGGTTTCTTGGATCTTAAATATGGAATTATCCATTAATGCGTAGCCAATGAGATCTAGACTCCATGTACTATATAACTGCCATTGGTATGAAGTTCAATATGGAGAATGGCTCAAGCCTCTTTTCACTTGTTTTTGTCTTGTGCTTGCTTGTTCTATTCCTTAGCAATAACAATAGAAAAGTCAGCCCCTTTTATTCTCCATTAGATGTTGACACACTTAATGTTATATAAAAATTATATAACATACCATAAATCAATAATATTAAATCTTGATATAAATTAATATTAATATTTAATAATTATTAAATAAGAAATAATTAATTAAATAATTATGAAAAGTCAAAAGACATGACTTATATTCAATATAAGGCCTAAAATGGCTTATATAGCCCAAAGCTACGGAAATGTAAAACACGTCTTATATCTTTTATCAAAATATTTTTATATCTAAACATGGATTATTTATTTTATTTGCATTGGGTATTCCACTAAGAAACAAACTTTTTCTGTTTCAGTAGTATCAGAGCCCTATCCTGCCCTATCCTGGGCAGATTTCGACTGTTGGCTAGTCAATTGGCCTTTAACTATCCAGTGGCCCTTTGCCAAAGTCAATCCTTCAATAATTTTATAACATCTACCAATTGACTATACAGTGGCCCTTTGCCAAAGTCAATCCTTCAAAAATCTTATAACAACATCTGCCAGTCATTCCACCCCTACTCCTGCAGTCGCGTTCTCCACCTCACATCATCTCTCCACCTCATGGTCTACGACCTGTGTTCTTCCTCGTTCCCCTGCGTCTCGTCGTCCTTCTCTCGCGTGTACTACACTATTCACCATCGTGCTTCCGTCCCTCCCAGGGATCAAAATTGAACCCGTCATAGCCCGTCAAAGGCCTCCTAGCCCGTGGTGAAGTGTAATTCAATAATTGCCCATCAAAAGAAAAGACAATTTTAAATTTTGACTGGTTATCAAGAAGTGCAATGTTTATTTTAAAATTTCATTAGAAGTGTGAGGTGCAAAACTTCCCATCAAACATTTATTCATCTGAAATCTGAAATCACAGTACAGCTTTAATTATCTGTCATGCGATCTTTCCAGATCTTTGCCAAAACTGTTGGTACAAGGGATTCCTTAATCAAGAGGCAAGACAGATCGTCTGGCGTAAACTAGAGTAAATAAATATCATGTATGTTAACAACTTGGCTCCGTAACTTCTGTTGGGTAATTTGGGAGCCCCTGTCGGCGAGTGATTTGATCCTTATCCTGTCGTTGGGTGGGAACGTGGCAATGAAAGCCTCCTACAGGCAACGACCATGGGCATGATGGGCTAATGGCGGGCTATTTGAATTGAGATTATCTCCGACAGATTTTGTGAGGTCCGTAGGGCTCATCTGAGGTACGAGGATGAGGGAATAGTTTCAATTTCTTACTGAGATCTCCAACAGAATTATTTTGTCGGAGCTTCCACTGATGAAGATACCCATTTTAATTTTGAATCCGGCTAAGGTAATTAATCCAGTTGCT
>LPNX011019033.1:20032-161402 GCA_001517045.1 Pseudotsuga menziesii | reverse complement strand
AGCAATGGAGTAAATAAGGCCATAGGTCAAGGGTTCATACTAATTCAAAAAGGAAAAGAAGAAAACCGAAGCTTGTTGGAAGATTATTGGAAATATGTGTTAGTTTATGTAACCTTTCATAAATGTAGTACGTTATTTTGTATGGCTAAAGATGCCATTGTATCAATTTTGATATGCAAGTTGTTTTATCACATATGCAAGTCATTGGGGTTTATTTGAAACAAAGTAGTTTAGGAATTGGCAAAAAAACTGGATTAAAAAAAATTCAGCGTACTTCTACACTAGACTATGAAACTAACACTATAGTAGACATGCATTTGATACAATAAAATGTCCACAGATCAATGATTTTTTGAACCGATGGTAAGCTGCTATCAATTTTGGGAAATTACAATGAAACAAAATCCATGAGACATAAAATGTTAGATTACCATTCACCAATTCAGGATTAAGGTTTTGCTCTTGATTTATAAGCTTTCAGGATTTATATCTAAGTTTTGAGGTTCAATTTAGGGTTAGAGTTTTATAGTTTTCCTTTGGGGTTATTTATTTGTTTATTTTCATGTCAAAAAATCACTATTTCTAGTAAAAAACTTGCCCTGTAGTAGCTGAAACGTTTCAGAAAACCAAGAAACTGCAGGAAACGTTTCAGGAAATGGCTAGAAACTCTGGAAACGTTTCAGGAAACGGTTGGAAACGGCCTATAAACGTTTCTGATTTTTGGATACGGCTTGGAAACGATTCAATGACATTTCCAAGGTGTATCCCCACCGTTTCAGTTTTCGAAACGGGGAACGGAGTTTCCCCTCCCCTTCCTAGAAGTTTCCGGTAACTTAGATAATTATGAAAGGTCAAAAGACATGACTTATATTCAAAAGGCACAAAATGACTTATATAGCCCAAAGCAATGTAATTGTAAAACACATCTTATATATTTTATCAAATATATTTTTATATCCAAACATGGATTATTTATTTTTTTGCATTGGGTATTCCAGTAAGAAACAGAAAAAACAATGTAATTGTAAAACACATCTTATATCTTTTATCAATTATATTTTTATATCCAACCATGGATTATTTATTTTATTTGCACTGGGTATTTCAGTAAGAAACAAACTTTCTCTGTTTCACTTAACAATTTGCTCCTTTACTTATGTCAGATTAGCAAAACATAGAAAGTTGTAAATAACAATGCATAAAGAACATATATAGCCGAAATTCAAATTTGGAAATTTCATGACATATGGACAACTAAAAACTTTGTATATAACCTCAAAATGAAGTACAAGTGCATACCATAGTTTTCCTTTAAAGCTATAGTACAAAACCGCCAACCAACCAAAAAGGCATAGCTAGGGTAAATCAACAAACCTTAAATCAACCAAGAAGATCCAACTGTAAGTACCTCTCCAACACAACCTCTAAGGTAAGATGTGTTGAATTTTAGCATTAGCAGAAATACTTTAAAAATTTGCAGATTAACTTAAACATATAACAAGTGCAGTAAAATAACATCCATCACATCAACACAATGGACACAAGAGTTTTTCACTGGGGAAACCTTCAAAGGACAAAAACCCCAAAAAGCATTAGTAGCTCATCTCGTAAATGAGATGACTTAGGAAATTCTTCAAAAAGTTCCTCAAACCCAAATTTGGGTTTAACCACAGTTACAATAAAACTTTCTTAGAAAAAATCAGATCAAGGGTTTCGAACTCTAGGTACTCAAATTTTCAGATCTGCTTAGAAATAACAAAGACTGTCAAAAACCAGTCTGCTGAGCATTTATCAGATTTCCCTAGAGAAATTAGGGCCTACCTGGAAACCAAAAAAATGATTGCCGAGAATTAATTTTTTACCTGCCTGGATCTTATCGGTTGCCTAGATCTCTGTCACAGTCTTCATGTTGACTTTTGCCTTGCTCAGAAACTTCTCTGCCTTTGCCCGTTGACTTTTGCCCTGCCCAGAAGGCTCACTGTCTCTACCCGCGACTGTTTGGGAAGCCTTCTGCTGCTGCTGAAGTGGTGGGAAGCCCCACGTAGGCTGGGCCGAGGCTTTAAAGCCTACCCGGAGCCTCTCGAGGTTTGCTATTAGCAGGTCGTGGCTGTAGCAGACAGTCGAAGCTGCTTTGTTGGCTTCTGGGCCTACTGTGGGAGCTTGGACCTGCTCCCGGGCTCTGTGGTAGGGCCCACAAAGTTGCCGAAGGTGCCAAGAAGCTGTCGGTGAGGAGGACTGTCGAGAAGGTGATGAGGCTGCTAAGAAGAAGGTAAGACTGCCAAATTTGCTGATGAAAACCCTAGCTGAGGGTAAGTTGAGAAAGATGGATGCCCTAGCTGGGGCAAAGACATAAAAACAGCTTCACCTGTGAGATCCAAAAATAATGTGTATGATAATGAGAAGACTTGATCTTCTTTTATAATCTTCAATCACCTGCAATTGGACCAAAATTAGGAAAGATAAAATGATAATATTTTATTCTTTTCCTAATTTCGCTTTTACCTTCTTACCAAAAAGGTCATTTTATGTATTTTTGACTTTTACCAAAAGTCCTTATTTATTTTTTACTTTTGACTTTATCCTTTTTCCAAGTGCCCTTGTGGTCATTACATGTGGTCTCTTTTATTCCAAAAGTGCATCATCATAAACCAGGAGAGTCACCAATGCTTTTATCTCACACTTTGTGTAACACCTAGATCTGGTACTAGGGTAACTTAACCAAGGGTAGCTAATCCTTGGAGAAGTACACGAAGCCCATAGATCAAAGGTCAAAGTACCACAAATGCCTAGACCCAGTCTAGGGCTTACAGTGCCTTCCTGGTAACATACTAGGTGCCTCCATTCTCCAAGAGAATGGCTACTCAGAACTAAGTTGAGCCTACCAATACTAGACTGGTCCACATCGTGGTCCCGGACCAGATGTCTACCATTCAACAGAATGGTCACTCAACACTGAGTTGAGTCTACCCAGGGCAGAGCTGGGTCTATATCATGGTCTCAGATCAGATATCTACCATTCAACAGAAAGGTCACTCAACATTGGGTTGACTCTTCACCGTGGTCCCGGGCCAGGTGGCCTCATTCTCCTAAGAGAATGGCTCTCAATGTTGCTCATAAAAATCAACAATATGTTGTCCTTCTCTCTTCTTCTTCACCAGTGTACCCTAGGGTTCTCTATCAAAACCCTAATCTCCAATCACTAAGAGATAAACACTAACCTTAGCACCTCAAGAGAGAGAGAGAGAAATAACAAGTACATGTGAAGATCCAAGACACAGAGTGAGAGAGGAAGCTAAGATCATCACCCAATGTCTTCTTCTTTAACATCCGGATACAGATTTTCTCATAACACTTGGATTCGGTATTACAGCGGTATTAGAGCCGGCATGTCGTTTTCTTAAAAGGAGAAGAAAGCAAGAAAGGCTCGTATAAAAAAAAAGTAAAAAGAAAAGGAAGTTAAAAAGAAAAAAAGAAAGCATTTGAACAAAAATTAAGAAGTAAAACCACATGCGGATTTTTCCAAAGTGTGAGACATTATAATAATAATATTATTTAATAACTATTATTATAATTATATATATTTTTATTTTTCATAAAATGTGAAATGGCCTCAAATTATATGACTACACATACTAGAACATTGATGACTGAATTAAAAAACCAATTCGATAAATTGGAGGCAAGGATGAGTGACAAAATAGACTCTATCATAAAGAGGTTGGAAAATTATATATCTAGTAATCCTCCTATACAACAAAGTACTTCGAGTAAGTTGATAGCCCCATCCACAACAGTTGTGAAGGAGCTACCCCTTGTTGTTGAGGAGGTACACAATAAAGACAGGCAGCAGAGGGAAGTTCCACAAGGCTCAATTAGTCAAAAGGGATCAGAAACTGAGCTACAAAATAATGACAAGCAGTAGAGGGAAGTTTCACAAGGCTCAGTTAGTCAAAATGGATAAGAAACTGAACAACCTCACAATGTTGTAACTAAGAAAAATATTGTTGAAAATACAACCAAAGTGTATCCTATCTCTGAGCCACTTGTCAATTCTGAACCAATAGCTCAAGTTCAAGCTCTGAATAATGTGACTAAACAATCCACATCTAGTGCAAAAATTGGAAGAACAGAAAATCCACAATTGCTCATAACTAGAATCCAAAAGGCAACATGGAAAACAAATAAGTACTAGTTATATTGTTTTAAAAACTCACCACTTAAGCAGAAAGGATTACAACACAAGTTCTAAAATCACGTGCAAAGAATGAAATCAATCCAAAATTGCAGTGTTTGAGTATGTACTTCAAACACAATCCATAATAAGAAGACAACAATACTGCACTTCGAGGACAAAGCTGCGCTTAAGGGAAGGGCAATGTTACGTAAATAAAAAAATAAAAACTATATAATAAATTAATAATTAATATAATAATAAATATTAAATATCATAAGCAAGGAGACACGACCTTTCAACCATTAATAATTGATATAATATTACTATTTGGCCAACCTCCCCTTGCATCCCCAAGAAGTTCAAATACAAATGCTATATTTTTTCACTTTCTAGGAAGAATGCACCCATAGAAGATGTAAAAATGTTTTTGATGAGTATTTGTCAACTAACATCTTTCCACCCAGCCATAAGAATAGAGTAGTCTACCCATACCTAGGCCTGTCTTATATTCTCCATCTAAAGGAAAATCTTAGAGATTTGTTTGTCCAACAAAGAACTCCCAACTTTCCTTTACCTTGGATATGTGGAAGTGCTATAGCTAAAACCTTCTTGCACATCTACTTGTAAAAAGATATATAAGAAACATGGATGGGATTGCTACTCCCTAAGCACAATCTTACAGTTGTATCATCTTCATCTTCACATAGTTGCATGCCATACACAACCATAATGATCATGGAAGCAAACTTGTTTTGAAGAAGACTCCATTGCTTGTCGAACACCAATAGGCCTTTTGACACCTACACCAACCCTAATGATACATTTAGTAATGGAGACATTATTTTTTGAGAATGGGATTTTAATGTTTGTTGCCAATTAGAGCTTGATAGCTCCAGTCTTGTTAATTTTTCTCAGAGGTCTCCACTCGCTTTGAGAAGTTTGGATATTCAACTCGAGCACAAATTTCACAAGTCCTAGATAAAAATCACTTCTGTTTAAATCAAAATGATTAGCACGTGATATCTTAACAACCCATAAAAAAATTTGCAATCACACAAATAACTCATAATTTCATCTTGGAAACCCCAATGAGGAAAATCAGCTACGAAGGGGCTTTCTTCTTTCTCGATCCCAAAGCAAATATAATGAAGAAGAAAGTACAATTAGAGTTAGATAATCGGAAATATGAACTTGACGGGCCAAGCCCTAGTTCTCTGCAAGCAGCTGCAACTGTTGCACTTGGGAAATGTGCCCCCAGCAATACACCCTCGTGCTGAAAATCAAACTTCTGCCTATGCCAAACAATGGATGTTGTACTCTTTGTCTAACCTCAGAAGAATGCTTCCTCTACTCTTTTGATTTGCTCTGGAAGAAGATCGTTGTTCTCAATCACTAAAAATGATCCCCAACAGTATAGTTGTGCCCCTCCTCCTTAGAAACACGTCTTAGCTAATATGCCCTCAGTCTGACTCTGACTGAACCTTGATGGCCTCTCCTTAGTCACCAACGAAGGACCCTCAGCTCTCTGTGCCCTCTTAGCCTTCCACACATGTCAAATAGTACTCTCACGTCCCACACATCTGACGTGTTGTTGTTGTTGTTGTTGCTCACGTCCTCTTCACCAACTACTCACCCTGCTATTGCTCACGTCCTCCTAACCAACTGTTCACCCTGTTGTTGTTGATGTTGCTCTTCAGTCTCAAAAGAACCTTAGTGAAACTTTTGTCTCACTGTGCTGATGAAAGAAATCCTCACTCTCTGAAGAATTGTTCTCTTGCTGCCTCAAGAATGTTGAAACGAAGAAACTTAGTTTTTTATAGAAATAACCAGCACAAATAAGCCAAATTCAAGTAATCCATGAATATAAAAATATATATTGATAAGAGATGATTTACATCAAAGAATGATGTTTGTATAAATAGGCATGCAAGGGTTCCCTTGGTGATGAGACGTCATGAACAATAGAAATAATAATATCTTTCCCTCTAATTGTTCCTTTTATTTGAAATAACACTAAAACATAAGTTTTTAAATTGCTTGGAAATCATCCTTGTTTTTCGCCACGAGACTCCATTTAAATTTAATTTTTTTTCAATAAAAATAATTATTAATTGATTAATTAATAATATTATTACTATTAACTTTTTTTTATAAACAATATATATAGTTTAATATATATATAAAGTTTCATAAATTTTGTCAAGTATAAGTTTATTTTAGTGAAGCATGACTCGGCAGGTACTCGGGCAGACTCGCAAGTTTCAACGAGTCGACCTCCACCTCGGGCACTCACAGAGAACTCGCCAAAGTCTCAAGGTAACTGTTGAAACTTGCCCACTCACCATGACTCAGGCATACTCGGCCCTAACTCGGGCATACTCGATGGTCAAGGAAAAAGCACGCGCGACGAAAATGACATTGGACACAAAGGAATTTGGAGGTCCGATTTAGTTTTAACTTTTATGGCACACGGTTTTTTGGCGATCTTGTTTAGTTTGGGCCCGATCATTCATCATTAAACCAATCGTTGACTGCTGAAGCCAGATTGTTGAAGCCAGACTAATTTTACGGTTTTGGTAAAATGAGTTTTTTTTTAAACAGTGAAAAGTATAAAGTTTATGAACTTATAAGTTTTAACATTTTTATTATGGATTAATAATTTAATTGTTTATTTAGATTTTATATTATACTTTTCAAATTTTAAAATATATATATGTTATTTTAGGATATTAGATGTAATAATATTTACAATTTTAATATATATGTATTATATAGAATCTAGATATTAAATATTAATTTTTTCAAATTTAAAAAAAATGTATATATATATATGTTATTTTTGGATATTAAATGTAATAATATTTATAATTTTATTATGCATGTAATTATATAGATATTAAAATTGAATATTATATCTGATAAGTGAACATATTTTAAAGATATGGATTGGAAATGAAATTAATCTTTTTTTTCCCAATATTTACCATATTTTAAGTTTTTACCTCTATTGACGAGTCTTGCCAAGTCTTTCTCGAGTCAACGAGTCACATGCCAGCCGAGTCTTTGTCGAGTCCAATTCGTGCAACATTGATTTATTTTACAACCTTATAACTTATAACCAAAGGAGACAGCCTCAACTCTCTTTTAAAAAAATTCGAATGACTTGTTATTTGTACGACGCGACTTCTCATAAATGACGGTTGTACGTTTTAACTATGCCTTCAGTTGTGTCTATACAGTTGTATACGAACGACGCAAAGAATAGATTGACGGTGTCTGAAGCGACGGAGAAGCAACGTTATACAATTGTGTACGGATAGCTCAAGGAACAGATTGATGGTGTCTTAAGCGACGGAGAAGCATCGTGAGGAGTGGCGTGAATAGTGTGGAGATTGCGTGGAGTTGGGGAAGAAAGATCAGGTAGGTGCACGGAGGGATTACAAAGCGAGAAGTAAGTTATGCAGTGCACTAAAAAGGGGTGAAGTGTAAGTGTGGGTAGTGATTGTTGAAATTTTTATACCTTGGGAGTTGTTCCCCTTGGTGACTTTTGTCTAAGTCACTAGGAAAAGTGGTTATGTCACGTGGACGTTATATTAATTACTTGAGATGAGCATTAAATGCACTTTAGAGATTAAAGTGTACTTTAAGTAAAAATTTAAAAAGTGAGTGAATTAATTTTTAATTTGTGGAGAAAAGTGACTTTTATCACAACCACTCACTCACCCACACCATTTTTTACTTGAAAGGCAAATTTTCCATGTGAAGAGGCAGTATTTCTAAGAAAGAGAGTCAGGAATTTTCCATGTGAAGAAGCACTTTTGTATTTTTGAAAGAGAGTCACAAATTTTCCATGTGAATTGGCACGAAAATCGAGGTGAAGCTACAACAGTCACAGGGCACGAAAATCAGGGCAGCAATAAAGAACATTTATTGTAGTCGTATCGTATTGTCGGCATAGTACGGTTCAATTCGTATAGGGCACAAAACTCGAGACAGACAATTGGGCATGATTTTCAAGACAAAAATTCTTTAGGTTTTGTGTTAACATTTTTTGAGGTAGTCCGTACAGTATAGGCCATACAGCTTGTCCGTACAACAGTCATACAATCCTGTAGCAGCATGGAAATCGAGGAGGTTGCAGACATAAATTTTTGGCTTTGACATTTCTAATTTTGGCACGTTTTTCAAGGCTGCTTTTAATCGTCTAGTTGAGATAAGTTGGGACTGAAATTTTTTGCTTACTACTGTACTTTTGAAAGACAAATAAAGAATTTCTCTCATAGGTTTTCCCCGGAGGTTGGGGTTTTTCCTAGGTCATTTGACTAAAATTCCTAAGTTTGAATTTTTGTGTGAATGTGTTTTTAGTTGCTGTTTAGTTAAATTGTAAAAAATTATTCTTGTGTTTCAGTTCTATATTGTTTATGAGAAATAACTTAATTTGCAGCAGAAAGATAAATTGGGTTGGGCATTAAACAATGTTGAAAATGGAGGTTGAAACCGGGATGGGAGAGTGCTGAAAATTTGACATGGTATCCGAGCTTTGTGAGAGAAAGAGCAGAATTTTACACAGTGAAAAATTTCAGACTGTCAGTAATTTCTTTTGTCAGTGGGCAACACCTTGTTGAGACTTGAACTTTGCAGTGAAAATGGCAACGGGACTTAGGTTGGAGGATAGGCTTGATGAGGCTGAGAATTTTGTTCCATGGAAAGCTAGGCTAGTGCTTATTGGAGAAAGATGAGTTATGGGATGAAGTGGTTCACAACACTACAACAAATCCTATTGTTGTTCTAGCTTCCACTGATGCTCAAGCACTTTCTGTCTTCAACAAGAAGGACATTAAGGCTAAAAGATTCATTCTAGATGCAGTTAAAGATCATGTGATCCCACACATTTCTAGTAAAACTCGCATATCAAATGTGGGATGCTTTGACCAGCTTGTTTCAAACCTCAAATGAAAATTGGAAAATGGTTTTGAGAGCGAAATTGAAAAGTATCAAGATGGACAAAGTTGAGGGTGTGATTTCCTACCTTACTAGAATCTTTCAGGTGAGAGATGAGCTTGCAGCAGTAGGGGAGGTTGTTCCTGGTTCTGAGCTATTGCAGACAACTTTGAAAGGGGTTGCAAAGCCTTGGGCTGTTTTTGTGGAGGCTATATTAGCCAGGGAGAACTTGCCTACTTGGGACAGGATTTGGGATGATTTTGTTCAGGAGGAGACCTAGAGAGGTCTTGTGCAGAGCAGCTCTTCTACTAGCAGGAAGGATGAGGAGAATGTGGCTTTGACTGCCAAGGGAAAGAAGAAGTTCAAGAAGGGTGGGGCTAAACAGCAGGATGGATAGAAGAAGGACTTGAGCACTGTAAACTGCTTTGCTTGTCATAAGCTTGCGCACTATGCTGGATAGTGCCCACAGAAGAAGAAGAAGTAGCTTCAGCAGAGGTTGAGGAGTTTACAGCTAGATTTGAGAGAGAGTTTTCTCCCTGTGTTGGGCATGTTGATAGAGAGAGAGCATCCATCAACACTAGTGCAGACATTGATATTGAGAGGGAGTATTCTTTGCTGACTGGCCATTCTTTCAGTGCATCCACCACCATCACGTGGTATATTGATAGTAGAGCTTCGAGCCACATGACAGGTGCTTGAGAGATGTTCTTCGAGCTTTCACAAGCAGGGATTGATGTGGAGGTCATGTTGTGGGATGACACAGTTGTTAGAGTTGTTGGGTGTGGGACCATTACTTTTTAGAGAGAGTCCATGAGTCCGATGACTTTAAGGGACGTATTGTTTGTACTTGGGCTAAAGAAGAACTTGATATCAATTTCCATGATCGAGGATAAGGGTCTTGTAGTGTCCTTCCTGGATGCACATGTGTGTGTTTTTCCCAAGACTGTAGGATCATCTGCCTCTTACACCATTGGAGTCAAATGTAGCAAACTGTACAAGCTCTTGTTTCAGCCTCATCATGCTTTGACACATAGCAACGGCAGTGAGCTTTGTGAGCTGTGGTATAGGAGGATGGCTCATCTGCATCATCTAGCTTTAAGGATGTTGAGGTACATGGTTACAGGGTTGGCTGAGTTCAGCACTGAGCACAGTGATGTATGCAGGGGGTGTGGTTTGGAAAAGTACACCAAGACTGTTTTTACGAGCAGTGATAGCAAGTCAGAAGGAGTACTTGATTTGATACACTCCAACTTGGTCAGTTCTTTCTCTGAGAGGTTTTGAGTATTATGTGACATTCATCGATGACCATTCCAGGTCTTCCTAGTACATTCATCGATGACATTGAGATCAGATAACGTGGGTGAGTATACCTCCAAGGAGTCCCATGAGTATTGCAGACAACAGGGGATTCGTAGACAGTTGACAGTACCATACACTCTTGAGCAGAATGGAGTGGCAGAAAGGAAGAACCTATCTATAGTTGGAGCAGCAAGAGCCATGTTACATGATCTGTCACTTACTTTCTTTCTTTGGGCAAAGGCATGTAGTATAGTTGTATACCTTCAGAACAAGAGTCCCCATCTTGCCTTGGGGAACAAGACTCCTGAGGAGATGTTCACAAGCAAGAAGCCTGAGGTGAGTCATTTTCGTATATTTGGTTGCCTAACTTTATCACATGTCCCTTCTGAGAAGAGGACAAAGCTTGAGCCCACAACAGAGAAGAGGCATCTTTGTGTTTAAGTTAGTGCAACTGTGAGACCCATTCTCCAAGAATGGTAACCCTAGTCGATTGACTAAGACAGAGTAAGACCCTAGAAGGTACCCTAGGGCCCCCAGTAATCTCATGGGGTTCTTGGTCTAGGACCAAGCAGGTTGATGCCATGGCAAAGCCCTTAGCATGTGGCTAGGACCCCTATATGCCTCCAGGGTATTCTGGTCTGGAACCATGGATGTGATGTCCAAGTAAAGCCTGCAGGTGGAGACAGAGATATATTCTGGTATGGGATTAGGGACACGATGTCCTAGTAGGTCTTGCAGGTAGTTGATCAACTTTTAGTGTGAGACTGAAACTCAGCTTAGTACTGAGAACCATTCTGCGAGAGAATGGAGGACCCAGTCATGGTCCAGGGATTGATCAACATGATTCAGTGTGAGACTGAAACTTAGCCTAAGGCTGAAAGCCATTCATTAAGTATGGAAGATAATGATGTCCCCTCTCCTAATCAGTTATTGCTAGATTGCTTCTCAAGGGACTGGTCACCCCTTGACCATATCCCTAGTACCTTACCCTTAGGAGCAGTGTTAAGGACAAAAGGATTGTACCATCAGTTTGGATCTTTCCCCTTATACAGTGATGACAAAATGTATAAAAGCTATGTACCTTGAGAGAGAGAAAAGTCTTTGGTCTTGCTGGTCCTAATTGAATGATTGTCCACCTTTACGGTGTACCTTGATCTTGTGGTTGTTGACTCTTGGTCCTATTCTTACTTGGTCCTAGCACTCTCACTTGTGTGCACCTTTGATTATGATGACTCCTACTTTATGGAGTGTATGTACCTAATTGGTTATTAAAGACCATTGGACCTTGTATTGTTTTGGTTACCTTATGTTTTGTTAAAAGGACCCTTTAACCCACTTATGGTTTTGGACTATTCACTTTATGTTGGACCTTTGGACTTTTACTTTATGACTTTATCTTTAATTAATTATTTGTTAGTCTTATTAATAAAATCTTTATTTATGATTTTATTAATAAAGACCGTGAACCATTTAATCTTATCTCATGTTTAAGACCTTTACCTTGTGATTACTATTTTGATTATTTTATAATAAGTTATTGGTCTTACACTCTTTTATATTATGGTTTATAGTATTTTATATTATTGGTCCATTTTGGTTTGGTCTTTTATTTTATGGTTTAGAGTATTTTATACTATTGGTCCATTTCTTATTTTATGGTTTGCTCACTTTATGGTTATTGTGGACCTCCACGTGAATCTATTACACCATTTAACCTTATAAATAGGTGAGGTTATTTTTTTATGTCACAATTGATTTGTTGGAATCTCTTTCGCTTATCATCATGTGTTTAATTTCACGGACTGTATTTTCCACGATTGGTCTATTAAGTGCCTACGATTTTCCTCACTGTCGTCTGCGGTTTATTTTCTCCTTGATTTGTCTGCGGGTTGATTGCATTTTTTCTTCCGGTTGTAAGCACAGGTTGTTTACGATCTTCTCGGCGCGCTTGATCTCTGCGGGTTTGTCTCTGGTTCATTCACGAGGTGATCTCTGTGATTCTTTCACCCTCACGATTTGATTCCATTCTTTTTATTGTTGGTTACCTACGGCTTCCTCACAGTTCGACTGCTAGTTTTGCCTTGCCACCTGCCTACAGGGTCCTCATCGGCTGAGTGTTCTTTCTCTGCAGCTGCATTGCCCTACCCGCATGTGATGCTTTGTTGATACACGTGTAATATCCCAAATATTGATATTCTCTAATGTTCTATGCAAAATAACTGTGCATGCAAACTCGCATGCAAAAATGCCCTAAAATATAGTTGAATTAGGGTTAGGGTTTTGCAGAGAGAAATTAACACTTACCATTGATATTCTGGCTGATAATGACTCTAGAGATAGCTGCATGCATAAGGATCCGGATGGGTGGTCTAATAATGCTCTTTTCCTTCGGTGTTATTGCCCCGCAATATCGTAAAAACCCCCCAAACTAAAGGTGACGTTTTTGTGGGAAGAGAGGTTCGTTCGGGTTGAAACTTTCTGAGCTTGTCCGTCTGCCAATGTCGGAGAGATGGCCTGGCACATGCGGAGGTTTGGTTGCCTCTAAGTGCCCTAGTGAATTGCTTAGCAGTTTTGCTACTCACGCCCCCAACTGATCTGTTTAGCTGATAGCTGCTCAAGGTGAGCAAACTGATGGCTGATAATCACTGCATACCGTAGGATAGGCCTGCTAACATGCGGAGGAAAGACTGGGTTTTGTGGTCCCAGTGAATCCTTCTGTGTTTTCCCTGCTACTTCTGACTACAAACGTGGCTCTGCTAATAACCCTTCGGAATGTGCTGGATCTCTGAATACTGTAGTATATGATGGATGCAATGGATAAACCTGGATGATCTATCCCAATAAGAGACTAGGGCAGATATCTCACTACCGAACCCTCGCTAGCTGAAAACACCATCTCCAACCCCAACTGCTGCGGCTGCACACTGTGCTGCTGCTCGAAACTCCAAAATCAATCAACAATAAAATAGATATACTTTTTGGTCCAATAACCCTTCTTAAATAGAATAGCATGTACTTTTAGGGTTTGCATGTCACTTTTAGGGTTTACGCTTCACTTTTGCATGCATGCAATTTTAATTTCATGTTGACTTTAATACTGAAGAAATAAGGCCTGCATGCTTCGCATGCTTTATGATAATAACTCTGATGACCCTCTTTACTATATTGATGACTGAATAATTGTCCTAATATGATCTCGGTATTAAAGGTCCTCAGGTCAATTCCCTATTTCTCAAAAACGGAACATTACACCGCGTCCTCTCTGTTTGTTGGATCGACTGTTGACTGTCATTTTCTCTTCCAACGTGATCCCGCAACGCTTTGTCAGCTCCATGGATTGGATAACCCAAAGCTGCCCCATAGTATTTAGTCTACTACACAGACTGAGTTATCCACAGCAGACTCTGTGATCTTTTGGTTGCTCCACGAACTCCACCGTGATGGTATTTATTGACTGTATCACTAAAATACTAATTTGATTGAAGGTCTGTTTACTTCTACCTGAACTCTCTCTCTCAAGGTATGTATATGGTTTAACCAATTTGACTTGTCCTTTCAGTGACAAGATCAATCTCAGAATTATCTGAGTATAAGGCAGATCCAACTAATGGTTATGATCCTTTATCTTTTGTAGTTTATTTGAGATTTAATTTACTGCACATGTTTTTAATTATTTTTCTGTACATGACATTTAATGAAACATCTCAATGGTCAACTTTGACGCAATGACTAGTAGAGCGTTAAGTTGAAAGAGATGAAAGTTATGTTGTTAAATTTTATTACAGTTTAAATTTTACCTAAGTTTTTATGTGTTTATGTATTGAAGTTTATTATTGGTATTAAAACTGATCTAACCTGTAAAATTCAACAGTTTGTGGGGTATAATGAGACTTCGAAGGCCTTCCGCATTTATATTCCTGCTCTGACGAAGGTTATTGGGAGGTGAGAAGTGAAATTTGAGGAGGAGCGAGCCTTTAGGAAGTCTAGAGAATCAATGTAGGGAGGGCAACAGGCTCCCACACCTCAAGTAGCTTCACAGATACCATCAGTATAGTTGACAAGTTCACATGTTTTCGGGGTTACTAGACCACAGAGTACAAGCACAGGACCTTCAAGTTCAGTGGTTCAGCCAGCAAGTTTTTCGGGGATAGGTTTTGGTTCTTGGGTTACCGGTTCACCATATAGAGCTTCAGGATCAGAGGGTTCACCAATTGTTGGTTCACCATCTCCAGGTACACAGGTTTCTGGGCCTTATACTTCTGGGAGTTCCTCAGATTATGACAGACCAGTTTGAGAGCAACCTTCAGGGAAGAAGAAGCCTAAATGGATTCGAGAGACCCTGAAAGAAGCTAAGGAGTTTGGAACGCCTAAGGAACTAGTGAGGGCTATAGTGATGCCAAACAGGTTGGGTATGGCAATGGTTGCTAGCCTTTGTGATTCAGAGCCATCTACTTGTTATGACATATATAGTAGCCAGGCTACCATATTCTATTTTTCAGATACAGTACATTTTTCAGCCAGATCTCTTACATATGAGATGCTGAGATGAGCAATTTTGACGGATCATTATTTTGTTAGTGGGCTATTATACTCTCGCATGTTAGGACTGAGTCTCAGGACACTTAGATTCGAGGACTGATGTAGCCATTTAGTCATTTGCAGAGTAGTTAGTGATGCCCATATTGGTTCTAGTGTTTTCTCATTGGATAGATGATGGTTCAGATGGATTATTTGCAAGGTTATGACTCGTCATTTATTTTATTGTGTTATGGTTATCATTGCTCTTATACTCATCTTTGTGACATATACTAGCATTTAGTGTCATGTTCTGGCGGTCATAAATATATGGACTTGGATGTATTTGTATTATGTATTGGTGTCCCTACTTAGACTTGGAAGTTCCTGATCTATACTCATTGGTTTTACCCTCCCTAGGGAGAATAGAGGTAGTCATTCCCACTGTTCTTTGGCTTGCTAGTGTTGGCTTCATCTTTCAGTGTCTCCACCCATCCATTACCTTCTAGTTTTGTTTTTAACCCGACTTACTACTTGACTTATGGCATGGAGGACCTTTCCCCACTAGAACCTTTGTTGGACAAACCTCCCTGTTTATAGTGTGTCTCAGCTCTGAGTTGGTGACAGAACTTGCCTTTGGTGAGTTGGATTGTACGCCTAAATCATTCTGGTCGGTTGTCCCGATGTTTGGCACTGTGCAGAACTCCCCATAGTCAATTGAGATGTTGTTGGCTAAAACTGAAAGCTCATGTACTACTTGTATTGGAGATGTTTATATATGCGCCCATGGAAAATGTAAATTCTAAAATGTGTTTCTTAACATATACGAACAAAGGGCAAGAGCAATGAAATGCTAAAATACTCCGTGAAGAATATTAAAAAAGGTCCCAAAAGCAATGGTTAAATATATGCTATATCCAAATATTGTTGACCTTGTAAATTTGAATATGTCCGGGATGAAAGCTGCAGTTAGTTGTGCTTTTAAGCACTGGTGAAGTCCCCAAAAGGTCATATAGGCCAAAAAGGCCATGGAAATAAAATTGATGGTCCTAATGAACCTGGATCAAACTTGATGTAGACATGATACCTAAGTTGAATAACCACTCTCTGAACAACTCAACAATTTGTGAGGCACTGCCATTCCCTGTGTTGTTGTTTGTCCGGCATGTGGTTATAGTGAGTATTCCCTTTCATAATCCAAAGCATCATGATGTTAAGTTGGTAGTCATCCTTTACCCTAGTCTTGTCAATTTCAGCCTTCACCCTTCACTAGCAAATTGACTACAACTATGAAGTGAGTATAGTCTTGAAAGTTTGGTCTGAGTAATAATAAATAAAACCCTATATATGCATTTGGTTGATGTGCTGTCAGTGAGGCGACTGCTACTTGTTATGAATGTTACTTAAATGATTTGTAGAGCATGTCTTAGCCTTGTAACACTTGCAGCAGATGGATGATAGCCTGAGTTATATTATTGGTATCTGGTCATTTACAGGTGATTATATTGTCTATTGGATATGCACCATAGATGGATTTGGACTCTCTAAGTATAGTGAGATAGCTTATTTTCAGATCCGGGCACTTGTAGAGATGATCAAGCTCATTTTACCTTTATGATGCAGTTTTGCTTCACAAGATGATGTGTCTAAGTGGGGAGATGTTTTATTGGGATCTCCTAGGGGGCTGTATGGGGCATAGGGGGTGTAGCCACTTGATTGTATTATAGTAGCCCTATCCCAGAGAGCTTGGTGGGCTTAGTTTGACAACGCAAGTACCCTAGGAGGTTGTTTTGGCGGGTTCACATTTCCCGAGGCAAATTAAAAAATGATTAAATGGATACTGAGGCAAGGAAATGACATGGGATGAGTCATGATGATGAGTGTGATGTCCTCCGCACCTTCACCGACAGTTGCAGCGCCTGATTGGGCACACACCTATTTTTTGGGCATTTTTATATTATTTTTTGGAGCTTTTGGGAGGCTCACGATTTCCTCAAGGAGGCACAAAGTCAAAAAATTAAAATATTATATTATTTAATTGTGCCATGGGGCACCCAGAGGGAGTTAGTTAACACTCCATGGACCCACCATGTGCTTGATTTATTTCTTCTCGAGTGGGGTACTCACTTTATGGGTGATCTAGTCCACTTTGGTTCTTTATGGTTATATTGATCCATGTATTGTATGTTGAGCTCATCTCAACCATTGATTAGAACATTTATATTTTTTAATCTTAGCCACTCGTTTTGAAAGTGGTTAGGATTTTGGTTCTCTCATTTCTATTTAAAGGAGAGAGCTTCTTATTTCTAAGGGGTCTTTGGCTCTTGGATCTGGATAATAGAAAACTTTTCTTGTGGATATTTTCTTAGATCTCCTTTGCATCTGATGTTCTTAGATGGTGATTGGAAATACTTTTGCTTCTTAGCATTCGGGAAATTGTTATGAGATCTATATTTTTTAGGGATCATTGTCTTGTCTCTCGAAGGATGACTTCAGCTTGGGCGTTTTTATAAGGGGGCCTCAACTCGCTTGGATTGTCTTTGTTTTTTATTAGGGAGTTTTCATTAGTGTTGTGGTGACCTATGATTTCTTTTTGCTATTTTTTTGCAGCATATAGCTTTTTTCTCATGTCACAGCAAATCTGATATGGTTGACGTTTGTTGTGCAGGAGAGAGGACGCATTGACTAACTTGGGCAAACACTGGACATAGAACTCGCTTCAAGCTTCTCAAATTGATTGGGATGGCAGGGATCATCATCATCAAGGCATATACAAGGTTTCCCAGGTAAAATCTATAGGTTGGTTCTTTTCTTCCACGATCTCAGTCCATTGTACCTACTTTTCTTCAATTTACTAAAAATTCCAAAATATTTAAAAAATCCAAAAATACTTAATCAGGGAACCGCTCGATCTTTGGACAAACCACTGTTGGGTTTTGTAGATCGGGCATCCCTCTCACCAATTCATCCTCAACGTTGTCCAAAAAGTGGTTGGTTTGCCCTAGATCTAAAAAACTGACTGTTTAAACCCCAGCGCCCCCACAGAAATTTTGACTTTTCCAGATCTAACTTTTTCCCGAAAATAATCACTTGGGTTCGTAGATCGAGTCCTCCTCATTCCAAAACACCTCCAACGCTAAGCTAAATGTTGCCAGGTGGCCCTAGGTCTGAGAAATTGACTTTCAGCACCCTAACACTCCTAGTCATTTTCTGACTTTTCTGGATCTGATTTTTTTTGCATTTTTCCAACTTGGGTTTGTAGATCAGGTCATCCACGTCCCATTTCCCCTCCAACGCTGAGCTAATGCCTCCCAGATTGTCCTAGATCTGAGGAGTTGTCCCTCCAAACCCTAGCGCTAGCCCTCCTTCTGTCGGTTTCCCCTGCAAACTGAATTTTTCAGGCCAAGCACTTTTCTGGGTCCATAGATCAGGGCATATCCCAAGTGGTTTCACTCTAACGCTGTGTAGATACTAACTCCATTTCCCAGGGCCCAACAGGAACTGATCTCCAAGCCTAGCGCTAGCCCTCTTTTGACCTCTTTTCCCTGAAAGTTGACTTTTCTATGATAACTCGAGTACTTTGACATTGTCACATCTTTCATTGAGTCTATCCCTTGGGTACTAGATAGTCCTAGCTCTGTCCTTACTCACCCTGCATTGGTTACGTTTCCCAAGGCAGCGGTTATCTTCATCAGTTGCTAGTACCTCAACCCCAGATCTTGTATCAACCCCATAAGCTACCTTGGTTCCACTTTGGATCGAACTTAACACTTCCAAAACCCTAATCCAAAGCCTTGGCACACCTGGTAACATTCCCCATAGATCTAGGGTCTTCAATTACCTTACACCTTACATACCTCAAGCCTACTTGATTTGATCTGGTGTCTAGGTCTGATCTCTCCTGTCTGGAGTAGATCTGGGTTTCTCCTTTGTTGTGTTGGACTTAGACAACATAGAGTGAAGACTGCCTTGATTGGCGTGACAACCATTCATTTGGGAGTCTAGGCAGTCTTGGTTCCACCTCCTTATTTGCTTGTCCCTCTACCATCCATCCTAGATCCACCTCACATAGGCAACTACAAGGTTTGTGATAAAACTATTTTTGAGGAGGCCTATCAACATCATGTTTGGAGAGATGCCATGATGGAAGAGTATTATTCTATCATGAAGAACGATGTTTGGGAGATTGTTTCGAGACCTTAGGGGAAGTCAGTGGTGACTTCTTGATGGCTTTACAAGGTAAAGCATGCTATAGATAGCAGTGTGGAGAAATACAAGGCTCGATTTGTATTTCTCCATGCTGCAGAGCCATCTACTTTTGAGGAGGCATATCAGCATCATGTTTGGAGAGATGCCATGATGGAAGAGTACCATTCCATCATGAAAAACAATGTTTGGGAGATTGTTCCGAGACCTCAGGGGAAGTTAGTGGTGACTTCTTGATGGCTTTACAAGGTAAAGCATGCTCCAGATAGCAGTGTGGAGAAATACAAGGCTCTGTTTGTGGCACGGGGCTTCTCACAGGTAGAGGGAGTTGATTATGACGAGAGCTTTGCACTGGATGCTCGTTATACTTCTATCAAATCATTGATTTCTATTACTGTTGAAATGGGAGTAAACTTTCTACCCGACTATTTGCACCGATCGGACAACCTAGCTCGCGTGAGCTTTCACATCACGCATTGTTGGTCGTCCGATCGGTGCAAATGGTCGGGTAGAAAGTTTACTCCATTGAAATGGGTTGGAAGATCCATCAAATGGATGTGAAGACTGCATTTCTCAATGGAATCATACACCAGGAGGTTTATGTGCAGCAGTTATAGGGCTTTGAGATTCATGGGAGAAAGTCTTGTGTGTAGGTTGAAGAAAGCCTTGTATGGGCTAAAGCAAGCTCTTCGAGCTTGGTATTCCAGGATAGACTCTTACTTACTATCGATGGGTTTTCAGAAGAGAGAGGGTGATCCGAATCTCTATTTCATCATGGTTGGAGATGATTTGCTTATTCTTTTGTTGTATGTGGATGATTTGTTTATCATAGGTGGGGAGATACCTATTGTAATTTGCTTCAGAGTATGAGATGATCGACATTGGGTTGATGCATTATTTTTTGGGATTGGAGCTTTGGCAAAGGCCTGGTCATATTTTCTTAGGGCAGGGAAAGTATGCAGTAGATATTCTGAGTAGATTTCGAATGGAGGATTGCAGGCCGATGTCTACACCTATGGTCACCAACTGGAAGACGCTTCATGCTTTTGAAGGAGAGTTGGTGGATCCTACCTTATATCGTCAGCTCATAGGTTTGTTGATGTATCTGGTCAACTCTAGGCCATATTTGTGTTTTGCGGTGAACACTCTCAGTCAATTCATTGTGGAGCCCAAGAGAGTGCATTGGGTTGCCGCAAAACATGTGTTGAGAAACCTTGTAGGTATAGTGGATTATGGTCTGGATTATAGGAGATCGAATGGGGTTAGATTGATTGGCTTCACGGATTCAGATTGGGTAGGTAGTGTGCTAGACCAAAATAGCACTTCCGGATGTTGTTTCAGTTTGGGCTTGGCAGCAGTGTAATGGTTCACTCGGAAGCAAAAGTTTGTTGCTTTGAGTTCTGTAGAGGCTGAGTACATGGCAGCCAGTCAGGCTAGTTTCGGAGCACTGTGGCTTCGCAAGTTATTGGTGGATTTATTTGATCAAGAGTTGAGGCCTACAGTGATTTACTGTGACAATCAGAGTTGCATCCATCTCTCTGAGAATCCTGTATTTCACAACAGGTCAAAGCATATTGAGATCAGATACCATCTCATTCGTGATTATGTTCAGAGAAGAGCTGTGGAGTTGCATTACATTTCCACAGATGAGCAGGTGACGAAGTCGCTGAGAAGAAGCAAGTTTATTTATTTCAGAGACAAGTTGGGTGTGTTAAAGAACCTCTTCCTCGTTAAGAGGGAGTGTTGAATTTTTTATATGTTGGGAGTTGTTCCCCTTGGTGACTTTTGCCTAAGTCACTAGGAAAAGGGGTTATGTCACATGGACTTTATATTAATGACTTGAGATGAGCATTAAATGCACTTTAGAGATTAAAGTGTACTTTAAGTAAAAATTTAAAAAGTGAGTGAATTAATTTTTAATTTGTGGAGAAAAGTGATTTTATCGCAACCACTCATCTAATCTAATCTGGGCCCTTGGATTAGACGAGCTTTCACTCACCCACACCATTTTTTACCTAAAAGACAAATTTTCCATGTGAAGAGGCACTTTTGCATTTTGAGGAGAGAGTTGAATTTCTGAGAAAGAGGTAAAAACACAGTTGAGTTTTTTTCCTTGGCACGAAAATTGAGGTGAAGGTATAGCAGTCACAGGGCACAATAATTAAGGCAGCAGTAAAGAGCATTGATTGCAGTTGTACCATACAATACTGTTCAGTTTGTATAGGGCACAAAAATCGAGGCAAGCAGTTGGGCACGAATTTCGAGGCAGAAATTCTTTAGGTTCTACAGGCACAGTTTTCGAGGCAGTCCATACAGTATAGGTCGTATAGCCTGTCCATATAGTCTTGTAGCAACACGGAAATCGAGGAGGTTGCATACAGAAATTTATGGGTTTGACATTTCTGATTTGGGCACGTTTTTTTACGCTGATTTTAAGCGTCTGGTTGAGATAAGTTGGGATTGAAAAATTTTGCTTACTATTGTATTTTTGAAAGATAAATAAAGAATTTCTCTCACAGGTCTTCCCCAGAGGTTGGGGTTTTTCCTAGGTCATTTGACCAAAATTCCTGACTCTGAATTTTTATGTGTAAATAAGTGTTACAAACATCGGCCGAGAAATCGCCGATGTCCAAGAAATTGTCAACGCCCGAGAAATCGCAAGTTTTTCAGCTTAGCGATTTTTTCCCGAGATATTGCCAATTTTTTCCGATTTATCTCGAGATATTGCCAATTTTTTTCTGATTTATTCCGAGATATTGCCGATTTTTTCGAGGTGATCTTTTCCCGAGATATTACCGATTTTTTTTCCGATTTTTTCTAAAGGTGAAATTGAATATTTTTGTATTTTTTAAGTTCACCGATTTATTGGCGATTTATTGCGGATGTGTTGCCGAGATATCCCGAAACGATGTTTCCTAAACCCTGCCGATTTTCTCGCCGCACCGATGTTTGCAACACTAGTCTGAATGTGTTTTTAATTGCTGCTCAGTTCTATTGTAAAAGTTCTTCTTGTGTTTCAGTCCTATATTGTTTATGAGAAATAACTTAATTTGCAGCATAAAGATAAATTGGGTTGGGCATTAAACAATGTTGAAAATGGAGGTTGAAACCAAGATGGGAGAGTTCTGAAAATTTTACAGTGATGGGGAAGATGAGAAGGACTGTGGTTAGGGGGAGCTAGAAGTTGGGGCGTAGGATATGGATGGTGTGTGCTGAGAGAGGAAGGCTAGGTGCAGAGTGTCAGTGGCGTGAAGCTGGCAGAGGGCTTGAAGGCGCGCAAGTTGAAGGCGTGTATCGCGCAGGTTGCTGGTGGAACTGGAGAGAAGGGCGTGCAGGGAGTGGAGAGAATGGTGGGAAGTAGTTGGGACGCGGGGGACGGAGTGAGCAATGCAGGGATGGAAGCGCAAAGTGCGGGGAATAGCACGAGTGGGGAGAGGGGGAGATGGTGGGGAGCTGTGGTGGGTAGGCAATGGATGAGGAGGTTGCAAGGGTTATAGGTGGTGGCGTGACGGTGGAACGCAGGGAGTGGTTAGCGTTGAAAGGAAGGGCACAGGTGGGGAATGAATAGAAATGGGCAGCAAAATGTGGATGTGGAGGGAGAAGGTGTGGAGTGAAGATGGATGTGAAGACGTTGGGGAAGCATCAATGAAGAAGAGGAAAGCACACAGTGGGGAGAATGTTGGAGTTGTTACGGGTATGAGGGGTGGATTATTTTGGGCTAAAGGCCAGATTTTGGACAAAGACCTTGTTTGTAGAAAAACTCCTAAAACGATGGCCAAGGGCCAAGATAAGCAGAGTGCCCAAGAAAGGGCTCTGATACCACTGAAACGAAGAAACCTCATTTCTTATAGAAATAACCAGCACAAATAAGCTAGATTTGAGTAATCCATGAATATAAAAATATATATTGATAAGAAATGATTTACATGAGAGAATGATGTTTGTATAAATACCCATGCAAGGGTTGCCTTGGTGATAAGACGTCGCATTTCATAAGGTGCCTCTTCATTTGCCTTTTCAATTAATTCTTTAATTAATTTATCAATGTTACTAATATTTATTAATGCTTATTTATTATTTTTTTTGTTCATTACAAATGCACCCCTAGCTATCTCAGATGGTTTTCCCTCCCTGGTCAACTGATGCTCTCAACTGCTCTAATCTCCTAATAGTCATAAAAGATAATGTTTTTTGCACACTGAATGACCTTTTATAAGTCATTGAGAAGTTAGGTCATCAAACCCTAATTAGGGTTCTCAATCACTGAAAACGACCCTCAGCAGTATAGCTGCGTTCCTCCTCAAAAACATGCTCCAACTAATGTGCCCTCAGTCCGACTTTGACTGAACTTTGATGGCCTCTCCTTAGTCACTAATGAAGGACCCTCAGCTCTCTGGGCCCTCTCAGCCTTCCACACGTGTGTAGTAGTACTCTCACATCCCACACATGTGACGTGTTGTTGCTCTTGTTGCTTACGATGTTGCTGCTCTTTAGTCACAGAAGAACCTTAGTGAAACTTCTCTCTCACTATGCTGATGAAAGAACTCCTTAGTCCTTGAAGAATTGTTCTCTCACTGCCTTCAAGAATGTGTGCCCCCAGCTACTCAGATGGTTTGCCCTCCTTGGTCAACTGATGCTCTCAGCTGCTCTGATCTCCTGATACTCACAAAAGATAATGATTTTTGCACACTGAATGACCTTTATAAGTCATTGAGAAATTAGGTCATCAAACACTATTTAGTATTTAGGGTTTTAAAACTCTAATTTCCACTTTTGTGCAGATATCATATTGCTGCATTAAAAAAATGCAAACCTGCACTTTTGCTTGTAACTGTCAAAAGTGACTTAACTCACTGCATGTCTCCACTGCTGGATCCATGATAAAAGTGACTCTATCCTCCTGCCTATACTGATAAAAGTGCCTCCATGCTAGGAAAAACACATGGAGGACATCCTTAGTTACCCTAAACTCAACAACCTCTTTATTGCGAGTACATTTCTTAACTCCATGACCAATGGTGCCCATAAGCTGTTGTTTCACTCAACTATAGCTCATAAAATCATGATTGCAAAGATGGTATTGCTGATCCACCGATGTTCTTACATTTTGTCTTGTTATTTGGTTACATTATTGAGAATGTTGGCAATAGTTTTCTTGCACATTGAAATTGATGTGTTCGATATTGTTGAGAGAAATGTTTTTTTCTGACAGAGATGGTACTTGATTCCATTAGAAATTGATGACCACATTATTGCAACTTCCATTTGTCTATGGGTTTTAAACTCAAGTCTCCATAATGAAAGCTCTTATACTTTATTATTCAACCACAATCCAATTGACATTGCTTCATTGTTAAGATATCACTAATTTCTAGGATATTAAAATTTATATTAACCTCTATATTTTAAATTTACGTACAATTATGTATTTGTTTACATATTTACATGGTAAGTGCTAAATTAGTCCTGTCGATTTAATGTTAGTTCTATTCCATTTCATTTGCAGGTTTGAACTTGACTCTCTCTGATGAAAGCACTTGCGATTTACAATTCAACCACAATTCAATTGACATAGTTTTGTTTTTTCGTTGTTTAAATGAAACTAATTGCTAGCATTTGAAAAATAATATTAATCTCTCTATTCAAAACTTACATACAGTTATTTTACAAGACATGCATTCCTTTAGTTTACATAGTAAATGCTGTAGTGCTGATGAAATATTAGTTCTATTCCATTTGATTTGCAGGTTGAAAGCACTGGTTGCTATTCCAAAACTTCCACCAAAATGTGCAGTGGCCATTGCAAAGAAGTACCCATCTATGCGGTCTCTTCTTAATATTTACCTAGATCCTGGAAGAACAGTGAGTATTGATATACAGCTTAATAATTTCATGCTAGAGTACATTAGTGCAGTCTGTTTATTTTAAAAGTTTAGGTGCTTCATAAGCAAGTGAATCAAGAATTGCATTTACATCCATTAACTTATTATTCATCTCTTTTGGACCCCCATAATGTCTTCTTTTGAGATGGCAGGTGCATGAAAAAGAGTTTCTTCTGCAAGACCTCGTTACTGAAGGGCTTCTCAGGGAGGGTGGCAGGCGCTTGGGACCTGTTTGTTCAAAGCGGGTTTATAGAATACTTATGGCCCAGAGTGGAAGTCTGAAGACAGATGATGTTGAGGAAGGTGCAGATTCATTCCAAACATAGCTTTAAACAAACGAAGGCTGCATTTTACAGAAGAAATATGTATACTAATGTATTAATGTAGTTACTAACTGGAAATTACTGAAAGATTTAACCTATGGTTGTAAGGTTTTGCTACAAGAGCATTAATG
This sequence comes from Pseudotsuga menziesii, assembly GCA_001517045.1. Lineage (NCBI taxonomy): Eukaryota > Viridiplantae > Streptophyta > Pinopsida > Pinales > Pinaceae > Pseudotsuga > Pseudotsuga menziesii. The sequence goes on along the minus strand of LPNX011019033.1, from coordinate 135,931 downwards.
GAGAAAGTCTTCTTCCTGTTGTACTATTATCTAATCTAATTACGATAAGCTCTCTGTGAATTTCAATCAGTGGTTTAGTACACAAGTAGCTCTTAGTTTGGAAGTTGCATGGTCAACCTGGTTGCTAAAAGTAATAGTCAGATGTTGTGATGAATGAGAGTCCCTGATTAGGAAAAGTGAATGAAATTGGACATCATTCTTTGAATATAGCCAGTAGATTGTCTAACATATCGATGTTAGAACTCATTGCAAATGTCTGACTGGAGGCAGCACATAATGGGGAGTACCTACATCTTTCACATATGCTTGGCGTACCTGTACTGGTACTATCTTCCAAGACCTTATGAAATAAAACACCTTATTTACATATTCCTGTTTTATGGTGCCAGCATTTTTACAATTCCAGATAATCCTATTAAACTGTTGGTCTGAGTATGATTGGAGCACTTTTTCATTTCATGGAATACAGGGCCTTTGACATTTACCTCATACAAGGAAACTGTTATGCTTCAAGTTGACAGCATGGTTATCAGAATGAAAACCAGTCACCCCAAAATCACAAACCAGACCAGAACTGGTCGGAAAAATATATGAACTGGCTGACCAAATAATACATAAAATTAAAACATTCAAATTCTAATTTAAAAAAAATGCATTCATGTACATCGATTTGAATCCAAACCCATCAACCAAAAATTCTACAACTAAAATATTCAAATTCTGATTAAAGAAATATACATTCATGTACATCAATGCAAATGCAAACCATTGTACAGCAAAAATATGTAAAAGTTGCTTATATAGCATGTGGGGGTGAAATAGTGAAATTAAATTGAGATGCAAGTTTTGGAGTACATATATCATTGAAGTCTTAAGAGAAAATACTAAAATATCAAGGCTCTAAATGGCCACTATAACCCCAAAAAACCAGACTAGTGTATAATCAAATTGCAAATCCACAACATGGCATTCCCATAATGATCCAAATCAGCCCAATAATGGCTCCAAATCAATTCAAGAACAACATCAAATCAGCACATTTGAATCTTTTGCCAAAATGCCAAAGTTTTCATAAATTCAGAAATGCTCATTGAGAAAGGTGTGAGGCAGAGAGAAGGGCAGGGAACATCTATATATAGGTTAGGATTAGACTTTAGGAGGTGTTAAGCACCTTCCTTCTTGTTTTTTGGGGGACTGGCCCATTCTAATACAAAACCAGTTGGTTTGATTGGTTTGCCATGGAACCAAGCAATGGACAGTCCAGACTAGCCAATTCAGAATGAAACTGTTTGAGCCTAGTTTGAACCTTCTGCTACCTGTCCCATTTTGACAACTATAGTTGATATCAGTTCACCAAAATTTTGGCCATCAGAGAATGCTTTCCTATGAGACAACTTAGAAGCCTATGAAGTTGCTTGCCATTCATTTGAGATTGGATGAATATTTATAAAAGTTATATCTGAAAGTTCACATCCACAAGATTATCCAACTATACAAGCTTACACACTAATAACAAATATTTATTTAATTTTGTATCAGGTTGACTACCCAATGCTCAAAAAAAACTGTAAACAAATTCAACGAGGTAAGTGTAGTTTTTAATTCAAATCTCCAATACAAAGATTGTGGCCAGCAAAATAAAATCAATATTTGGGCAATGTATGTCTACTGATGATTCATTGAACCCTACAATAAGTGCTGGAATGATGGTAATTTTCACATATGATCATTTATAGCTAAGTGTTCTCAATGTATTTTTTATATTCTTGATTAGTTTAGGCTAGTCACCCTTTTGAGGTGTGAGGCATGTTTTGTGGACCCATAACCCTCTCCTGAAGGGACATACCTCCCTGCTAGAAGAGACACCTCGCTTGTGTATTAAATACACAATTCAAGCTCCCATTCGTATCATGTCATCACATTAATTCACAATGATTGATTATTTAGCTTAGAGGCACCATATATTGTGTTTCTCTTCATGGGTTCATATTTTCTCGTCTTTACTATGTGCCCAAGTTCACATTGATTTAGGGTTTGTTTATGGTTCCATTTGATCCCTTTTCTCTCATGTGATCTCAACATGGAATCAGAGCCGCTCATTTGAAGTTGACCCAATGTGTGTCTGGTAAAAGTTCTCCAAGGGTTGCTTTTAGGTTTGAAACTAGGGTTTTGAACTTGTTTTATGGTCATTCCATGTCTCTACATTAGAAATTTCAATGTTTTTTGGAACAGCACTCGGTTTTTAAATGTTTCTACCCGCTCTTTCATTTGTGCCCTTCTTTATTGGCACTTTTTGGTCCTAGTAGTGGATACAATGACTTTTTGTGGATTTGTGAGGGCAACGCCGCAACACGCCTTTTTCTGCCTCTTTCAGCATAAAATATGTCATTTTCTTAGCGCAGCACTGGTTCTATTAATCTCGAGGATTGCTTGGCAATGACATCTTCTTGATCATTGTTATTATAGGGTTTCAAACCCCTTGGCCCCTTGAGTGGGTTCTCTTTAGGTCTTCACAAATATTTCTCTTTTTTGAATTGGATGGATTGCATCTTTGTTACACACATGGTAGTTTACTTTGCAAATTGCCCTATGTCAAATTCAAAGAATGAATTTCTTGATGTTAACATCACCTTATTTGGACAATATTCTTGATATTCTAGGGATTGGTATTTTTATATTGGATATTGTAATCGATAACATGAGCCCTACTCCTTAGCATCTAGTAATAATTCATGGTTACTCTAACATGTGGTTTTTTGTTTGTGACGGGAGACACTTAGCTCTTTTGATGCAATTTCCACTCATAAGTTCAAGGGATATATCCCACTGAGCTGAATAATTATTCGCTCACATAATGAGTTCACCAAAACACTTGGTAAATTAGATAAGCCATAAGGCAAATATATATTAATGATAAGATAAAAGATGATGTGTTACAAATGGTGGCCCTGCCTTAAATATAGCTTGGGCATTTAATATTGAGGAGATGCCTCGTTTCATAACTTAACTTAGTTAACCTAATTATTAATTATTTAATTATTATCTTATTTTATGTTCGTTACATTGCCACTCTCTTAGAAAGGCTTTGTCCTCAAAGCCTTATAATGTTGTCGCGTTGTTTTTTGTGATGTTGTGGCTGATGACACATGTCGATACGAACTGCTAAGTATAGAGCATAACTTTCGATATGTGGATGGGTCAATCCATCCTAAATTGATTTGTTGTTGACTGTTGGGATTCCCCACTGATCTGTTGTCAGGAGCTTTGATCGTATTAGTATCATTATCTTTCGACATTTCCCACTTTTTAGAATTTCGATTTTTATGGTTGGGGTGTCGATAGGGAATTTTCACAATGTCATTTTCTTTTACGAGTGTCGTCTTTTGAGCATTGATGTGAGTTGGAATTTGTATTTTCATTCCTTGAGGTTTTAAGGTTTCATTTTGTATCTTTTCCAACTGCACATAATCATTTTGAAACTTCTTAATCACTTCTACTTGCGTTTTTCTGTCATCTTCAGACTTCTTAAGTTGTTCCTTAAGATCTTTGTTACGACTTCTGATGCAACTATTTTCTTCCTGCTTGTCTAGAAGTTTTTCTTCAATATCTTTCGTAGATTGTTCTGTCTTCCGACTATTTTTCAACTTCTTAATTTTCGTGACTAGTGTTTTGTTATGATTCCTTAATCTGAAAATTTCTTCGGAATTGTTGGATAGTGTTTTATTACTTTTTGCGATCTCCGACTTATGAGTCTTTTTAGAGTCGTGGTTTTGTTGTTGAAGAACTTTTATCTGTTGTCGATACTGGTCGATCATTGATTCTTGATTTTCTAATTTATGTTGTATCTGCGTTAGTTCTTCATCCTTGTTGCTAACGATTTTGTTCAACCGTTTTATTTCCACTTCGTAATCGTTTATTTATTTCTTTATGTCTTGATTTTTCAATCTCTAATTAAAATCGTTTTCGTCTTTTAATTTCTCAATTTTGGCAGACAATTTTTCTATATGATTTTTCTAGTCGGAAATTTTTTGTTCATTGAGTTCTTTTTGCATCTCATGTATTTTAATTATTACTTCCGAGTTCGTATTTGTGTCTCGTAATTTTTCATTGTCTCTTCGATAACGCTTTAACTTGGCTTTTAATTTCTCTATTTGAAGTCGCAAACCAGATTCCATGATCTCTAACTTTTTTAATGATAGATGGATGTCAATTTCTTGACGAGTCTTCCTTGGATTTTGTTTCTTTGACGATATAAAGTCTTGACTTCTTGTCTTCTTTTCTTTTGCGTCTTCGATGATAGAAGATCTTCCTTTTCTTTTTTTGATACTGTCCTTTTTTTTAATAATAAATATTATTTATTTAATTAATATCTTATTTTATGTTCGTTACACCCACTCTACTTCACTAACAATCTAATTGATAATTTTTAATGTATTTCACATTATTATATTTGTTCTTATGAGATATCCTATGTGCAACACATTTCAATGGCTTGTCCTTTCAAACCTTTGCTCGCTTGTGGAACCATATTGGTATTGGTATTATAGTGTTTTAAAGTGGTTATATATGTAGATGGTGTGTATTTAACATTCATGGTGGCGTATGGAGGTGTTATCTAACGCTTTATCTTCTTGGCCTCTAGTCCATCTTCAAGGAGAATGTTGTGCATAGTGCCAACCCTATGTTGAGATGAGTATTCATTAACCCTCTCACTTTTTCTTTCACTATTATTATTATTATTTAATTCTAATTACAAATAACCATCTTTTCAAGTTGGTTATCAATAACCTATATTATATGTTTTGGTATTTTGGTCATGATCCCTCTTTGTGAAGAGATGGGTATTTATAAACTCTTATATTCAAGATTCCTTTTGAGTTTTGCTCTCTTAGATTCTTATATGCTAGGTACCCATAAGTCCATACACCTATTGTATCTAAGCATGCTTGGTTGTATTCAAGCTCTTTTAGATATATGGAAGTAGTTTGACTGCTATAGCAGTGCGAATCTCTGGGATCTCCTATAAACCTTACCATGATGTGGAAAAGGGGGGATATTGGGAGACATAGTGAGTGTATATTCCCCTATATAGAGTTGAATGAGGGGGAAACCCAACATCCGTTCTAGAGGGCGAGAATATCTCAACCCTACTATCATTGCCTTTACAATGCTACTTGGTTTAACTATATTTGTGACTTTTTCTCATATGTAGTACTAGATATCTCCTTGGGTAGATAATTGATCGTCTTTCTTTTCAATAGTGAATAGTTCATATTCTTGGTGAAATTTCATTTGTATCAAGCAATTATTGCAAATATGAGTTTCCAAGGAAGAAAGATACCAATCATTCGAGTGAGTTTCCAACCCTCTAGGGTGTTAGCACACATTTCACCCTTCAGAACAGAGAATGCCCCAAAGTGTCACAAGTAAACCTCCTCTTTGTTCAGGTTGTTGCGTGCAAAGTGTCTTTAATTCCGACTTGATGTTATCCAGATCTCAAGTCTATTTTTGAAAATATTGTCGCTCTGTGTATCTGATCAAACATATCATCGATGCAAGGCAAAGGATAGCTATTTTTAATTGTCATGTTATTTAGTTGACGGTAGTCTATACATAGATGTAGTGTATCGTCTTTCTTATTAATGAAAAGGACAGGTACTCCACAAGCGGACACACTCGATCTTACATAGTTTTTGTGGTATTAGTACTGCTCCTGGTACTAATACGATCGTAAAATCCATATCTCTCTTTGGAAGTAATCTTAGAATTTCTTTCGGGAAGACATCCGAGGAATCTTGTAGGATTGGAATATCATCGAATCTTGGCTTATCTTCTTTACCAATTTGTTCATTTTTTATTATGTGTACAGCAAAGACATTACAGCATTTTTCATTTGTAAGGGAGAGATTTGTTTAACATAAATTTTCCTAGGTATTCATGTGACTGTAATTCTTTCTCCTTTATCATTTAAACAAGTAAAAGTTTTCTTAAAGCAATTTAAAATTACTTGATGTCTTTCCAGCCAATCCATACCTATGAGGACATCATAAGATATTAACATTAACACATTTAACTTGACTTGAGTTTCAAACTGACTTATAAGCAAATTACAGTTTTCAACATAATTAACCACTTTCCTTTTAGTTCCTGTAGCTAACTGGACTAGCCAAGATTTTTTAAACTTTTTTAAAGATAAATTACACTTTTTCACTATGCTAGGTGACACATAACTTAAACTAACACCTGGATAAATCACAATGGAAACAAACTGGTTTTGTATCATACATTGCACTTCCACCATGGAAGTCTGATGATCCGCCTGTTGGTTCTCCAAGGCTGCATTTATTCTTGGCATTTTATTTGCCATATCTCCAACTGTGTCATCTTCCTTAATGGTATGCACGTTGTTGAAGTTCTCCTTTCCGTTTGGAAAGTACTTGGCATAATGTGGTCATTGACATTCCCAGCACTTTACAGGTTCCTTACGTTCATTACTTTTAACAAAATTGTTAGGCATATCCCTGCCTTTTGGTGTTGTAGTATTTTGTTGTGCCTTATTTCTACAATCTGCATCTTGATAATTATTCCTGGAGAAGTTCCGGGAATTATTTTCAAAATTCTTTTGGTCAAAATTGCTTGTTCTCTTATTCTTTCGGTTATGTATGTTTTCTCCCTTTTTACTCTGTTCTTAACAGAAATCGGCGTTTCTCATAACCTCTTCAAGGGTATTTGGGTTATCAAACACAATTTTGTCCTTGAAGCTAGTGGGCAGACAACTTAAAAATCTTTGTATTTTAGGATTTTCATTAATTATGTATGGTACATATCTTAACAGAGTTAGAAATTTGCTACTTAATTCTTTCATTGACATTGAACCCAATTTTAGTTCATAAAATTTCTTAGCTCTTTCCTTGTAGTACTGTTCAAATAAAAACTTCATTTTAAAATACTTTTTAAAAACTATCCAGGTTAGGTACTTATCCTTAAGATTTTTTACTCTTTTAATGTCTTGCCACTAGATGTCAGCCTTTTCGGTTAAGTTGTAGATGGCCATCTGAGCTTTTAGTCTGTCAAAATAGTTTTAAATCTAGAAATATTTCTTCACTCCTCACAACCAAGCAACAGATTCTTCACCCCTTTCTACTTCTCCGTTAAACATGGGAGGCTTTATCTTTTTAAATTCCCCATAAATTTATTCATAAAGTTTATACTTCCTTCTTCTAGGTTTACGACCGCTTTCACTACTCTCACTTGTGTATTTATACCTTCCCCTATGTGACCTTGCAATAACTTCTGAAGAAAATTCACTATCAGAATATTTTGTTTTATTTCCCTTATGTTTGTAAGATATTGTTTCAGATTCAGTTTCATAAACATTTCTTTTATCTTTTCCTCGGTTATGTATTTTATCTAATAACATTTGATTCAGTTCCAGAATTCTTTCATTACCCATTTTTACTATATGTAACTTTATATAATCCCAGGATGATAATTCCATGAGATGTATGTTTAGTTTTTCCAACAGCATGTCTTTTTTTATGCCATTATGTCGATACATCGTCGTATAATCTAGACGATACTATCTTGTTAAAGCTACTTTTAAAACTCTGTTACTGCAAAAATCGTAAAAACTATTTTTATTTTCTAGTTTTATTTTTCTTTTTATTCATACCTATGAGCTAGGAAAGGAAAAGACCACAAGTCTTACTTAGCCATTAAGGCTAACGCAAGAACCTTTGTTTTCCTTGTGCAGATAAACGAGAGCAGACTTTAACTTGTTATTGCTTAAAGGAATAAGGTCCTAAGCTACAAGGCAACAAACATCATAAGTAAAAAGGTGGGCCACCAAGGTTGTGAAAACAACCTAACATAATCATGTTCTAAAACGAACTTCATACTGTATAACTATACCATAAAACATATGCTCCATCGAGATTACACTATGCAAAAGTGCTTAGCCTTTAAGATGACACGACAGTTGACTTAAACTTGGAAGCAAAGATGGTGGAAACGATATGCAAAGGACGTGAAATAAATTGGTTCACATGCAGACCATACGGTAATATTGAAAACTCCAATTGGCAGCCATTATGCATGATTCAAAACCCTAGGGGTTTAATGCACCTCGTTGATTGTGTTGATCTTTTCGATGAATTTTTCTTTGGGGTTCATTTACTCTTGGTTTGTTTCCTCTGGTCTTTGTCTGCTCAACTAGTTTATTCCTTTGTATGGAGACGATGGTGGAGGAGACGAGTCTTTTAGCCCTTGACACCCTTCCTCTTTGCATGCTTACTTGATGTTTTTTGTTGTGTAGCTTTGGTTACGTTTCAACAATTGCAGAGACGGGTATCTTCTTCCTTTGTACTCAAAATGATAAAAAAAGGTATGCCCTTCATCGTTTTTATAAATATTTCACGGTTTGGCCTATTGGTTTTGTATGTGTAGAAGGCAAACCAGAACGGTTCGTTGCAACACTTGGTGGAACAAGGTGTGGAATGGGTTCGTAGTCGGTAAGACTTAGACCTTACCTTTCATGGCTCTGTGGTTTGACTTGTTTTCAAAATGGCATAGTCGGGACGCCCATTTCTGTGTTGGATTTTGGTGGAAGTGATGAGTCCCTTTGGTAGTCGTGAGGCATTTCTTAAACTTGGACTGTAAATGGAAACCTTCGATATAGGGTTAATGTTTTGTTTTTTCGAAAGTAAGAACAGTCCTTTGACTATCTGTACAGGAATGTAAATAAAATTTGCTAAACCCTGTGAGAGTTTTTGCGTTGTAAAAACTCAATTGTAAAATTGATTTACAGTTCGTCATTTTTGTAAATACTGTAATGTGGTCGTGAGGTCGTTATCCTGTTGCAATCATTTTTGGAAAGAATATGGGCCATAGAGCCACTGTCAATAAGTTATTATTGTTTATCTTTTATGGAAAAGGTTTTGGGACATAGCCCGTGAGGCTTTTATACGGTCTTCCTTGTTTATAAAGAAGGGTCGTAAGGCCACTATCAAAGATAATTACTGTTATTTACTTCCAGCAATGGTTTTGGTATTTTGTAAAGACCCGTGAGGGTTTCACATTTTCAGTTTTGAATCCTAACTTGATGTTACAGTTTTGTTGTTTGTCTTAAAACATAATTGATAATGAAACTAAGTCGGCCATGAGCCTGTACCTGTCATTTTGTTTTCTAGATGGAAGCCATAAATCCATTCTATGTTTATAAGTCATGAAGTCGTTATTATGTTGACTAGACTATTTTAAATGGATTATACTGTTTGTTAAAGTAAAAAAATAAATAAAAAGAATAAGCCTTAATGGCTGTTAATATTTTTTCTCCGTCCGTTTAAGTGCAAATGATAATATCAAAATGGCTCTCAGCCGGTAACCTATTTTGTAGCCTGTTGATAATCTCGATTTGATATTAAGTTGCAGATTTAGCCATTCAAACATTATACAATATCTCCATTCTGAAAGAAAAACACTAACTGTACTTAATCTCTAAACCTAGTTCAATTTCTGTTTGAGGATTTGAGACTTATTTACCCTAACTGTAATTAGGATTTTGGGTTATGAGGCCAAACTCGGCTATAGAATGGAGAAGAAATATATATCTAAATATACTATATTGTACACAGCTTTAGGCCTAAGCCTGGTGGTTTAATTAATGGTTTTGTTTCGATGTTTCAATGTTTATTTTGATAAGACTCATGATATATATACATGATGTGTATAGATTCAAACTTGTGTATTGATTAGGGAAAGCTCTGTTTAATAACAACGGAGATAGGTGGAAAAGATTATGAAACTTCTATAAGCATTTAATTTTATTAAATTAACCAGTAGTTACTTTATTATTTATAATAACTTTATCATAGTTTTCTATAGGGTTTTTCCTAGTCTTTACAGCATATCTGTATTGTTTTCTTTCAATACGTATATTAACAACATTTACCATGAATATTTAAAATAAACTGAGATAGCGAAGGTAGAGGTACTATAATTAAAATACAAAGAGAAAAGAAAAACATCATTAAGCTAAAGGTGTACTTTACAACCTAACTAGATCAGTAACTTTAAATCTTAACTTTGAATAAACAAAATTTTAGTTTTTTTTTTCTTTTAAAAAAAGTTTCCAAACAGCTTTCAGATATAGAGTTCATAACAGCCAACTTCCAGCTACTAAACATACTTTCAAAAAAAATACAGACTTAGCTTTCAAACAAATAATAATAATAACAGTTAGAACCTAGATAATGTGCAGAAGGGGGCAAACACCTAAAAGAGACCGTTCCACCCAATATTCTTCTAAAGCAACCAAAATTATTTGCTTACGACCCCCGAGCATGTTCACTAAACCACTAGGACAAAGATCACTAGACACTAGTCCACACAGTAACTTGCTACAACTTAGCGCTCAATAGTAGACTTAACTCAACAATTCCACTTTAGTTATCCCCTCATCAAATTCTTTGTGTGCTTGACTTTTCAATTTGGAGCGGTCGCAAGGTACATTCCCTTGAAAACAGAATGAATAGTGAGCCTCCTGCTCAATTCGATGGTATTTATAATATTGCCTAGGTCTTTGGGTCAGTTTTCGAATTAAATGAGCCACCATCTCAGTTCCCCCTCTCAAGCAACATGACCACAATTTTAGGGATTATGCTTCCTGCAACAGCTAGAAAGTGAAATGTTACTACTACCACTTGTCAACCAGCCTTCTACAGCTGTTCATTCCTCTTAGTGGGTCAGTGAACACTCATTCAACAGTCTCCCTTGGATAGGTGTATCTTCTATTTAATTATTAAAATAAATAATTCTTCAATTACAATCATCCTTGACCAGCTTGGTCATAAAAACTTTACAATAAATTTAACATGATGTTTTTTGAAATAAATAATAAATGTTTCTTTTTCAATTCTAGGTGTGTTACAGACACACCCCCTTATGTTCAACATCGTCCTCGATGTTGCTTAAGTTTATTCTGAGTCTTCCTGGAACAGAGCCAGATATGCCACCCGCAAATCGCTCTCCAATTCTCAGGTTGCTTCATCTGGAGTGAGGTGTTTCCATTGCACCTTTACCTGTCCAATGGTGCGATTCTAGAGAAAAAAATTCCTATTGTCGAGAATACAATCCGATTCCACTTGAAAATCTCCTCCAGGTTCTACTTGAATCACATTCCATTCGATCACATGAGTAGCATCGTGTACATATTTTTTCAAAATAGAAATATGAAAGACATTATGTATTCTAAGATTAGGTGGCAAAGTTAACTGATATGTCATTGGCCCCACTCTTGTTAATCTTTTGAATGGTCTGCAATACCTGGTTGATAATTTACCACAGCTGCCTAGTTTAAATGAGCTCTTCATGGGTTTTACCTTAACAAAAACATGCTCACCTACTTGGAGTTCTTTCGGAGTTCTTTTAAGGTCGACGTGACTCTTTTGTTTGTCTTGAGCAGTTTTCAAATTGCTTTGAACATGTTTCACTGTTAGTTCCAGTTATTTTAACAAGTCGGGTCCTAACATCAATCTATCTACTGGGTTACTCTATGAAATATGAGTATAACATTTTTTACCATATAATATTTCAAAATGACTAAGTTTAGCTAAAGCTTGATAATGGTTATTATATGCAAATTCAACTAAGTGCAAATAATCTTCCAACTTCTTTAGATAATCTCTAACATACATTCGTAACATATCTTCTAGTACTTGATTGACTCTTTATGTGTGTCCATCTGTTTGTGGATAATAAGCACTACTGAAATTCAATTTAGTATCTAGTCCTTTAAATAAAGATTTCCAAAAATTATCAGTAAACTTAGGATGTCTGTCAAAAATTATTACCTTCGAAATTCCATGCAAACGAAATATTTCATTCATAAAGATGTCGGCAATGTTAGTAGCTTTATGAGTGGTTTTAACAGGTATAAAGTGTGTCGCCTTACTTAGTTTGTCTACAACTACCATTATTGGATCATTTTGCTTCTGATTTTTAGGTAAACCAGTTATAAAATCAAGATTGATGACTTCCCATTTTAAATTTGGAATTAGTAATTGTTGCAAAAAACTTGCTGGGTGTTGATGTTCGACTTTAACTTGCTGGCATTCTGTACACCTAGCTAAAAATTCAACAACTTCATGTTTCATATCAGGACATAAATACTCATTTATCAACATTGTTATCATCTTTTGATACCCCATATGTCCATAATAAGGACTTTTGTGTACTTCATTCAAACTTGGCAATTTAACTTCCGATATGTTAGGCACGTAAGTCTGTTTTTATACAGTATTAAGCCCTTTTCATTTAAACTGTAGTCTATAATTATATTTTCAGATAAATTCTGAGTTAATTTTTCTTTTAGACTTTGGTATGTTGTGTCCAGTTTTATTCATTTTTCCAATTTATCCTCTAATTCAGTTTTATAACTGCTAATGGCAGCTATAAAACTTGTCATTTCATTTCTACTTAAAGCATCAACCACTTTATTTTCCTTTCCTTTAATGTGTTTGATTTCAAAATCATATTCGCTAAGGAAAGCTAACCATGTAGCTTGCCTTGCGTTAGATTTTGTTGATCAAACGGATATTTTAAGCTTATGTTATCAGACACTAGCAAAAACCTTCTTCATATTAGATGATGGCGCCACATTTTTAAGGCATGGATTATGATAGCCAGCTCGAAGTCATAAGTTGCATGATTATTTTCGTGCGTTTTTAACTTTCTCGATTCATAAGGAATCGCGTGACCTTGTGGCGTCAGTACTCCACCCAAACCTTCATCGCATGCTTAAGTGCATACAATGAAATCTTTGTCTAAATCTATTATTTTTTAAAATGGGTACAATGGTTAATAATCCTTTTAATTTATTAAAACTTTCTTCGTATTTTTTATCCCAGACAAATCTCTTGCCCTTTTTCTGTAATGATGGTATAGGATTTGCGATTTTCAAAAATCTTTCTATAAATTTCCTGTAATAACCCATTATTCCCATAAAATCGTACATTAGTTACGTCCTTGGGAACAGGCCAATCAACTATTGCTTTTATCTTATCCGGGTCTACCGATATTCCTTCTTCAGATATCACATGCCCTAGATATTGTATCTTATGTTTATAAAATTTGCATTTACTGAACTTAGCATATAATTTATGTTCTCTTAAAACTTGCAGTATTATCTGCAAGTGTTCGCCGTGTTCTTCTTTTGTCTTAGAATAAATTAATATGTCTCTATAAAGACGACTACAAATTTATCTAAGTATTTACTTAGGAAACTATTCATTAAGCACATAAAGGTTGCTGGAGCATTTGTTAGTCCAAAGAGCATAACCACAAACTCATAGTGCCCATATCTAGTTCTGAAAGCAGTCTTAAAGATATTTCTGTCTTTAATTCTGACTTGATGATATCCAAATCTCAAGTCTATTTTTGAAAATATCGTCACTTCGCAAATCTGATCAAACAGATCATTGATGCGGGGAAGAGGATGCATATTTCTAGTTGACGTTTTATTTAGTTGACGGTATCCTATACATAGACGTAATGTACCGTATTTCTTCTTAACGAAAATGGCAGGTGCTCTCCAAGGGGACACACTCGATCTTACATAGTTTTTGTCTATTAATTCTTGCAATTGTAATTTTAATCCGTTAAGTTCTAAATATTCATTTAATAACGAGCATTTGAATTCAGTACCGCTCCTAGTACCAATTCGTTCGTAAAATCTAGATCTCTCTTTAGAGGTAATCCTAGAATTTCTTTCGAGAAAACATCTGAGAAATCTTGTAGGATTGGAATATTATCGAATATCGGCTTATCTTCTTTACCAATTTGTTCATTATTTATTATGTGTACAACAAAAACTTTACATCTTTTTTCATCTGTAAGGCGAAGATTTGTCTAACAGAAATTTTCTTGGGTATTCATGTAACTATAATCCTTTCTCCTTTATCATTTAAACAAGTGAAAGTTTTCTTAAAGTAATTTAAAATTACTTGATGTCTTTCCAACCAATCCATACATATTAGGACAGCATAAGATCCTAATGATAACACATTTAACTTGACTTGAGTTTCAAACTGACTCATAAACAAATTACTATTTTCAACATAGTTTACCACTTTCCTTTTAGTTCATGTAGCTAACTAGACCAGCCAAGATTTTTCAAACTTTTTCAAAGATAAATTGCAGTTATTTCCACTATGCTAGGTGACTCATAACTTAAACTAGCACCTGGATCAATCAGAATGGAAACGGACTGGTTTTGTATCATACCTTGCACTTCCACCATGGAAGTCTGATGATCCTCCTGTCAGTTGTCCAAGGCTGCATTTATTCTGGGCATTTCATTTGCCACATCTCCAACTGTTTCCTCTTCCAGAATGGTATTCACGTTGTTGAAGTTCCCCTTTCTGTTTGGATAGTACTTGGCATAATGTGGTCGTTGACATTCCCAACACTTTACAGGTTTCTTACGTTCATTATTTTTAATAAAATTGTTAGGCATATCCCTGTCTTTTGGAGCTGTAGTATTTTGTTGTGCCTTATTTCTAAAATCTGCTCCTTGATAATTATTCATGGAGAAGTTCCAAGAATTATTTCCAAAACTCTTATTTGACTTAAATCCTTTTTTCTTTTGGTCAAAAATACATGTTCTCTTATTCTTCCGGTTATGTATGTTTTCTCTCTATTTACTCTGTTCATAACAAAAATCAACTTTTCTAATAGCCTCTTCAAGGGTCTTTGGGTTATCAAACTCAATTCTGTCCTTGAAGCTAGTGGGCAGACAACTTAAAATTATTTGTATTTTAGGTTTTTCATCAATTATGTATGGTACATATCTTAACAGACTTGGAAATTTGCTACTTAATTCTTTCATTGACATTGAACCGAGTTTTAGTTCATAAAATTATTTATCTCTTTCCTCGTAGTATTGTTCAAATAAAAACTTTTTTTTTAAATACTTTTTAAAAACTCTCCAGGTTAGGTACTTCTTCTTAATATTTTTTACTATTTTTATGTCTTGCCACCAGATGTCAGCTTTTTAGGTTAAGTTGTAGATGGCCATCTGAGCTTTTAGTCTATCAGGATAGTTTTAAATCTGGAAATATTTCTTCATTGCTGACAACAAATTCGCAGCTTCTTCACCCCTTTCTACTTCTCCGTTAAACATGGGAGGCTTTATCTTTTTAAATTCTCCAGAAATTTCTTCGTAAGGTTTATACTTCCTTCTTTTAGGTTTACAGTCGATTTCACTACTCTCATTTGTGAATTTATACCTTCCCCTATGCGACCTTGCATTAACTTTTAAAGAAAATTCACTATCATAATATTTTACTTTCTTTCTCTTATGTTTGTAGGATATTGTTTCGGAATCAGTTTTATACACATTTCTTTTATCTTTTCCTCTATTATGTATTTTGTCTAATAACATATGATTCAGTGTCAGAATTATTTCATTATCCATTTTAACAGTTTGCATCTCCTCTTTTAACTCTTTAACTGTTTGTATTAAATTTGAAGGTGAATTATTCAGTTCTACATAAATGTTGTCTAGATTGTTGTGCTGAGATCCATTTTCAGCAGATTCTTCAACACCTTCTATTTTCCTGCAAAACAAATTTTTATATTTATGGATAGAAATAAATTAAAAGATGATCAATATATTTGTTTTCTGGTTTGTATGTGAGTGAGCCAATCAGGCCTAGTGTTTGGAAACTCGCTCTGATACCACATGTAACATCCCTAAAATTCGGTAATAAAAAAAAAATTATTTACTATATGTAACTTTATAAAATCCTAGGATGATAATTCCATGAGATGTATGTATATTTTTTCCAACAACATGTCTCTTTTTATTCCATTATGTCGATACATTGTCGTATAAGCTAGTCAATACTATCTTGTTGTTAAAGCTACTTTTAAAACTCTATTATTGCAAAAATCGTAAAAACTTTATTTATTTTCCAGTTTTATTTTTCTCTTTAGTACTACCTGTGAGCTAGGAAAGGGAAAGGCCACAAGTCTTACTTAGCCATTAAGGCTAATGCAAGAACCTTTGTTTTCATTGTGCAGATAAATGAGAGCATACTTTAAGTTGTTATTGCTTAAAGGAATAAGGTCCTAAGCTACAAGGAAACAAACATCATAAGTAAAAAGGTGGGCCGCCAAGGTTGTGAAAACAACCTAACATAATCAAGTTCTAAAACGAACTTCATACTATATAACTATACCATAAAACATATACTCCATCAAGAGGACACTGTGCAAAAGTGCTTAACCTTTAAGATGACACAACGGTTGACTTAAACTTGGAAGCAATGATGGTGGAAACGATTTGCATTGGACGTGAAGTAAATTGGTTCACATGCAGACCATATGGTAATATTGAAAACTCCAGCTGGCAGCCATTATGCACGGTGCAAAACCCTAGAGGTTTAATGCACCTCGTTGATTGTGTTGATCTTTTCGATGAAGTTATGTTTGGGGTTCATTTGCTCTTGGTTTGTTTCATTTGGTCTCTATCTACTCAACTAGTTTATTCCTCTGCGTAGAGACGATGGTGGAGG
Organism: Pseudotsuga menziesii; assembly: GCA_001517045.1. NCBI lineage: Eukaryota > Viridiplantae > Streptophyta > Pinopsida > Pinales > Pinaceae > Pseudotsuga > Pseudotsuga menziesii. The sequence continues at coordinate 119,357 of LPNX011019033.1, read as the reverse complement.
AGTTGAGTCCTTTGGCCCTCAACTCCCTTCCTCTTTGCTTGCTTACTTGATGTTTTTCGTTGTGTGGCTTTGGTTACGTTTCAACAATTGCAAAGACATGTACCTTCTTCCTTTGTACTCGAAATGATAAAAACATTTATGCCCTTCATCATTTTTATAAATATTTCATTGTTTGACCTATTCGTTTTGTATGTGCCATCATTTTTATAAATATTTCATTGTTTGACCTATTCGTTTTGTATGTGTAGGAGGAAAACTAGAATGGTTCGCTGGAACACTTGGTGGAACAAGGTGTTGAAGGGGTTTGTTGCCGGTAAGACTTAGACCTTGCCTTTCATGGCTCTGTGGTTTGACTTGTTTTCAAAATGGCATAGTCGAGACGCCCATCTTTGTGTTGGCTTTTGGTGGAAGTGATGAGTCCCTTTGGTAGCTGTGAGGCGTTTCTTAAACTGGGACTGTAAATGGAAACCTTTGATATAAGGTTAATGTTTTGTTTTTTCGAAACTAAGAACAGTCCTTTGACTATCTCTACAGGAATGTAAATAAAATTTGTTAAACGTTGTGAGGGTTTTTGCTTTGTAAAAATTCAGTTGTAAAATTGATTTACAGTTCGTCATTTTTGTACATACCGTAATGTGGTCGTGAAGCCATTATCCTGTTGCAATCGTTTTTAGAAAGAATATGGGCCATAGAGCCACTGTCAACAAGCTATTAATATTTATATTTGATGGAAAAGGTTTTCGGACATGGCCCATGAGGCTTTTATACTGTCTTCCTTGTTTATAAATAAGGGTCGTAAGGCCACTATCAAAGATCATTACTACTATTTATTTCCAACAATGGTTTTGGTAGTTTGTAAAGACCCGTGAGGGTTTCACATTTTTAGTTTTGAATCCTAACTTGATGTTACAGTTTCGTTGTTTGCCTTAAAACATAATTGATAATGAAACTAAGTTGGCCATGAGCCTATACCTATCCTTTTGTTTTCTTGATGGAAGTCGTAAATCCATTCTTTGTTTATAAGTCATGAATTTGTTATTAGGTTAACTAGACTATTTTAAATGGATTATACTATTTGTTAAAGTAAAAAAAGAAATAAAAGAATAAGCCTTAATGGTTGTTAATATTTTTCCTCTGTGCGTTTAAGTGCAGATTATAATATTAAAACGAATCTCAGCCAGTAACCTATGTTGTAGCATGTCGATATTCTCGATTTGATATTAAGTTGCAGATTTAGCCATTGAAACATTATACGGTACATCCATATTGAAAGAAAAAACCTAACTGTACTTAATCTCTAAACCTAGTTTAATTTATGTTTAAGGGTTTGAGACTTATTTACCCTAACTGTAATTAGGGTTTTGGGTTATGAGGCCAAACTCGGCTATAGAATGGAAGAAATATATATCTAAATATAGTATATTGTACACAGCTTTAGGCCTAAACCTCGTGGTTTAGTTAATGGTTTTGTTTCGATGTTTCAACGTTTATTTTGATAAGACTGATGATATATATACATTATGTGTATAGATTCAAACCTGTGTATTGGTTAGGGAAAGCACTATTTAATAACAAGAGAGATAGGTGGAAAATATTATGAAACTTCTATAAGTATTTAATTTTATTAAGATTAGTCATCATTTACTTTATTATTTATAATAACTTCATCATAGTTTTCTATAGGGTTTTTCCTAGTCTTTAAAGCATATCTCTATTGTTTTTTTTCAAGACCTAGATTAACAGCATTTACCATGAATATTTAAAATAGACTAAGATACCGAAGGTAGAGGTACTATAATTAAAGTGCAAAGAGAAGAGAAAAATATCGTTAAGCTAAAGGTGTACTTAACAGCCTAACTTGTACAAGAACTTTAAACCTTAACTTTGAATAAACACAATTGCAGTTTTCTTCGCATAAAAAATTTCCAAACTTTCAGATATAAAGTTCATAATACATCAAACAACCAACTTCCATCTACTAAACATACTTTCAAAATAAAAATGCAGACTTAAATTTCAAACAAATAATAATAATAACAGTTAGAACCTGGATAATGTGCAGAAGGGGACAAACGCCCAAAGGAGACTGTTCCACCCAACATTCTCCTGAAGCAGCCAAGATTACTTGCTTAGGACTCCGAGCCTGTTCACTGAACCACCAGGACAAATATCACTGAACACTAGCCCACACAGTAACTTGCTACAACTTAGCACTCAGTAGCAGACTTAACTCAACAATTCCACTTTATCTATCGCCTCATCAAATTCCTTGTGTGCCTGATTTTTCAGTTTGTAGCAGTCACAAGGTACATTCCCTTGGAAACAGAATGAGTAGTGAGCCTCATGCTCAATTTGATGGTATTTATAAGATTTTGTAGGTCTTTGGATCAGTTTTGGAATTAAATGAGCCACCAACTCAGTTCCCCCTCTCAGGGAACATGACCACAATTTTAGGGATTATGCTTCCTGCAACATCTAGAAAGTGAAATGCTAGTGTTGCCACTTGTCAACCAGCCTTCTACAACTGCCCATTCCTCCTAGTGGGTCAATGAACACTCATTCAACAGTCTCCCTTGGATAAGGTCTCTTCTATTTAATTATTAAAATAAATAATTCTTCAATTACAATTATCCTTGACCAGCTTGGTCATAAAAAATTTACAATAAATTTAACATAATGTTTTCTGAAATAAATAATAAATATTTATTTTTCAGTTCTAGGTGTGTTACAGTTGGGGTTTACATTATTGACATCTAACTAAGTGAATTTCTCCCTTGTGTTGACTTCAACACATTTACCTTAGGGAGGAGTGTGCATGGTTGGTGGTTGTAGGTGGCAATGTTGGATGAGCCCCCATTTCATCCAATCAAATGCCAAGTACTTGGGGACTACCCGCTGAGGTTGGCACGCACTAACTCAAACGTAGAGGAGCTTTGCTCGTGACACTTGGGGAATTCTCTTCTTGAATTAGTCATTTTTCATCACTAATTTTTAATCACATCGGATATGATCGGAAGGGTGAAAAAGTGTGCTAACATAGGGAAACTTCACATGCATAAACTATATATGTAAACACTTCTTATATGGTAGACATAACATCAACAACAACAACTTCTTGGGATTTTTTTTGATCGCTGCTCCCTGAGTGCGCGGCCTCCCTTTGAGCGCGCGAGCTAGGGTTTCTGGCAGCCATGGCCGCCCCTGGGGGCGAGGAGTCCCTTCCTCCCCCCCTTCTTGCAGAGTGGGACGCCTTCCGAAGACTGGTCGCAGGTGGAGGAAAGAGACCTGCACCTCCCGTGATTCCTAAATTCATAAAAAAACTCGCTGATATCCCTGAAATCGCCCTGCCTGAGACTTCCTCGGTCAAGATTGCCCTAGCTCTTTCTGAAAGAGGCCTGGTAGGCCAATTCATGGGCCTCTGGCCCTCAGCAAAGACTACCGACGACTGGATCCAGAGAAATTGGAAGCCGCATCTTAATCATGGAGTCACCTGCTACCCCCTGAGCAGTGGCTACTTCCTCTTCGAATTCATTGACAAGGAGGATAAAGATCTCATTTTCCGGAACGGCCCATACTTCATGGGAACCCAAGGCCTGTATCTAAATCGATGGACCCCAGATTTTGATCCATCTGTAGATCTGCCTACGGAAGTGCCGGTCTGGGTCAGGCTTCCCAATCTGCCGATCCATTGCTAGAACTTCGAAGCCCTTCAGAAAATCGGAAATGGAATAGGGAAATTTGTGGACAAGGCAGACAACAAGAATATCTATAACTGTGCCAGGATCTGTGTGGAGGTGAACCTAGAAGCATGCCTTCCAGAGGCAGTGAAGCTGAAGGTTGGCACCTGGACCCATTTCCAGAAAGTGGACTACGAACATCTTCCGTTCAAATGCAGACTCTGCCAGGAGCACGGGCATTTTCAAAGGAACTGTCCAAAAAATCAATCAATGGACAAGGAAGAAGCTGAAGGTTGGCACAAGGTCAAAAGAAACAAGCCAGCATCTAAATCCAAAGAGACAAGACCTGACCACTCGCAGATCCACCCTCAGGCAAAAGAAAATGTGCCAAAGGAGTCCCAGGCAAAAGACACCAATACTCCAATCGAACCGGAAAAGGAATGCATAGAGATAGCAACGCAATCTGCAGGCTCCTCAGAAAACCCAGCCATGAAAAATAATGATCCAATAGCTAAAGAAGCGCTGAAATCTGACGAAGAAAACACCATTGTAGATTCCGGAACGGGAGCTGAATCAGATGGGGGGGCTACTGAGACCAGCAGCTCGGTAGGAACTCCTGAAAGGAACCCAAGAGGAAGGAAGTCAGATCGCAAAAAAAGAGAGGACATATCGTATAGAGATGTCACGGCAGGAGTTCAGCAAACCATCCCGGACATGATAGAAACCAGATCCTCAAAGAAAGGCAGGGCTCCGAAAGGAGCGACCCCCCCCTCCTTCTGACCTCAATGATATTCGTCTCCTGGAACTGCAGAGGGATGGGAAGCAAGACCAAAGAAGAAGCAATCAAAGATCTTGTCCGAATGAACTCCCCAGAGATCCTTCTGATCCAGGAAACGAAGATGGAGGCGCCTGAGACCATCCAGGCGGGCAAAAAGTTTTGGAAAAAAGGAGAAGGCAGAGCATCCAGCTCAAGGGGAGCCTCAGGAGGGATAGCTACCTTCTGGAACTCCTCCATGTTTGACTTGACCGAAGATTATGGCACCACCCACTGGATCTTCACAAAGCTGCAGCATAGAGACTCGGGTCAGCAGATCTCCCTCTTCAACATCTACGCCCCTGTTCTCCTGGCAGAAAAAAGAGATTGTTGGGACTCTCTTACGTTGTTCCTTTCAGCCAACCAACTCGACAATCTGGTGCTCGCTGGAGATATGAATGTTACCCTGGCTCTTTCAGAAAAAAAAGGAGGCTCCCCCGTAAGAGACCCGGCGAGGGAGTGGGTTGAAGACATCATTTCTGGCTGGGATCTGGCGGATATCAAACCCAGCAGAGGCAAATTCACGTGGTCCAAAAAAAGAGTTGGGCCGGGCCATATTGCTGCCCGTCTGGACCGGTTCTTGGTTCACTCGTCCTTCCTCACGCTTGGTCTGTTTGCCAACTCAGAAATCCTGCAGGCATGCACCTCAGATCACAATCCCATCTCATTGACTCTGACTCCCGGAGAAAAGTTGGGGCCCATCCCCTTCCACTTCAGCCCACTCTGGGTTACCATGGACGGGTTCTTTGAGCTGGTAACTGAAACATGGAAAAAAACAGTCTCTGGCTCTCCGTTCTACATCTGGGAGGAGAAGCTACGTAGACTGAAAGTGGCTCTGAAATCCTGGGCAAAGTCCCAGCCATCCCCAATTTCAGAAAGAATGAATGCCCAACGTGCTCTCAGAAATCATCAGATGCTCATGGAGGAGTCCACGATCACAGAGGAGCTTCTCAACCAGGAAATCGACCTCCAAAAGGCTCTTCATTCAGCGCTGAGGAGAGAAGAGCAGTACTGGAGAATGAAAGCGCGCTGTCTTTGGCTGCAAGAGGGCAACAAAAACACCTCTTTCTTCCATAAACAGGCAGAAGCAAGGAAAAATCAGAACAACATCAGAGAAATTCACTACCAGGACCACGTGATCAGTAACTTTGAGGAGATCAAGGCTGCAGCTCACTCCTTTTTCAAAGATCTGTTCACTGAAGATTTGGCCGCGCCCCCCCTCATGGACCGATACCCCCTCTCTGAAGTTCCTATGATCATCAATGACGAAGAAAATCACAGGCTAAAGGCCCCCATAACGATTGAGGAGATTATAGAAGCTATCTATGGTATGAATCCGGACAAAGCCCCCGGACCAGATGGTTTTACGGCAAGATTCTTCATAGCCTGTTGGGACATCATCCAGAAAGACTTGATCAAAATGGTGAGGAAATCTCAGCATTGTAGCAAAATCGGAGGCAGCACTAACTCGTCTTTCCTGGCTTTAATCCCCAAAGAAAAAGGAGCCCTCAACTTCTCCAGATACCGGCCCATCTCGCTCTGCAACACAGGCTATAAAATCATCACCAAAGTCATCGCGAACAGACTAAAAAAAATCCTTCCAAGGATCATCCCGGAGAATCAGGGGGGCTTTATTCAGGGCAGACAAATCCAGGATAACATCATCCTGGTTCAAGAGGCAATCCATTCCAGCTGTCATAGAAAAGAAAAAGGTATGATTGTGAAGCTTGACCTTGCTAATGCTTTTGACAGAGTTCGTTTAAATTTCCTGTTTGCATTTATGGGAAAAATGGGCTTCCACCCCCAATTGGTAAACTGGATCAAAGCTTGCATCTCGGAGCCTTGGATCGCCCCATTGGTGAATGGGAGACCGTCAAACTTCTTTCAAGCATCCAGGGGCTTAAGGCAGGGATGCCCTCTTTCACCCCTGCTTTATGTGATCCAAGCTTCGGTCCTCACCTTCCAGCTTGTCAAAAGAACCCAGCCTCAGTCTCTTTTGGGCCTGTCCATTTCCCCCAGAGTAAAAAGACTGAATCATGCCCAGTTCGCGGATGACACCCTCCTTATGGGTCGTGCAAACCTTTCTACGGCCAGATCCTTCAAAAATGAGTTGGATACCTTCACGGAAGCTTCAGGAAGTGAGATCAGCTTGAGGAAGAGCAAGATCTACTGTTGGAACTGCCCTCCCTTCGAGTTGCCTGAGATCTCTAGAACACTGAACATTGATGGGACCTCCCGGTGGGATTACATAAAATATCTCGGAATCCCTCTAGTGAAATCAGCCCCTAGGAAAAGCCTCTGGATACCCTTGATTGAAAAACTTAAAAGCAAGATCTCGTCCTGGGGGGCCTCTTGGCTGAACAAAGCTGGTAAATTAGTGCTTATCAACTCTGTTCTAGCCTCTCTGCTTGTTTACCAAGCCTCGCTCCTTCTAGCCCCTAAAGGGATAGTGAAAGAAATTGACAAGCTGCTGAAGAACTTCCTGTGGGAAGGTGGAAGGAATGAAGGCAGGAAAATGCATTTAGTAAGCTGGAACAAAGTCAAAGCCCCAAAATGGGAAGGAGGGCTGCAAGTAAGAGACGTGGCTACTCAGAACTTAGCCATGGGAGGAAAGATCCTCTAGAATATGGTCAAGGGGAAAACAACTTGGAGCTCCAAAGCGTTGAGAACAAAGTACTTCAGAGGCCACAAAGAAAGATGTCTGGATCACCCTCCAAGGACATTGAAAGGTTCCCCTATTCTCTCTCTTTGTATCAAATCCCTTAACTTGATCACTTCCAGCCTCACTTGGATTCCGGGTAACGGAGCCAAAATAAAATTTTGGGAGGACTCGATCCTTGGACAGCCCCCTCTTTTTGGCTCGGAAGGCCTGGAAAATATCAAAAACTGGCTCCACTCTTTCAGCAAATATTCCCTTTGGGATATCTCAAGGTGGGGGCCTGATGACAGGTGGATTGAGTGGGACCTAGGGCCTGTCCCACCTCCTCTAGTTCTGGAAGCCCGCGCTCTTCTCTTTTCTCTCCAAGGCCTCTCCCCTATTTCCTCCAAGCTAAAAGACAAAAGAGGTTGGGGCTCTTCCTCAGGAAAGTATTCTGCTGCTGCTGGCTATGCCGCCCTTAAAGCCATTCCTTGGGCTGCCCCTGACCCCTCGGCGTGGAGAAATCTGTGGCTTCACCCTTCCCTTCCCAAGATTGATTTGTTTTGCTGGACTCTTCTGCACAATAGCATCCTAACCTGGGATATTCTTCTTAAAAGAGGATGGGAGGGGCCTTCTATTTGCCCGCTTTGTGTCAGCCATGAAGAAAGCTCGATTCATCTGTTTCTGCAATGCCCCTTTGCTTTAGAAATATGGACCATCATCTTAGACCAGCTGAACCTGATTCTCCCCTCTTCCATCCACCTCTTGTTTGCTCATTGGACCGACTTAGCCCCCTTCTCTCTTGCCAGGTTGAAGCTGATCAAAAATTGCTGGATGTGGATCCCCAAAATCCTCTGCTAGAAAGTTTGGTTGGAAAGAAATAACAGAGTCTTTCGGGACAAAGCTGGCACTCCGGCCCAAGTAGCCACTAAAGTTAAAGCCTTGATAGGGGAGCTGGTTTCCTCAAATCCAAATCTCACCAATGAAGCCTCCCCTGACCACAAGGATCACAGCTGGTTTCACCAGATCGATCCCTCCATTCTCACCAGAATCAAGAGCTCGGTTAAGCATCATGACCCTTGGGAAATTAGATTACAAGAGCAAGAATTTATTAAATGGAGATCTCCTCTAAATGAGCACATTCTTCACGTAGACGGGGCCTCGAAAGGAAATCCAGGCATAGCTGGAAGTGGCGGAGTTATCATCGATGTCACCGGAAGGATCATCCTTAATTTCTCTTGGGGTCTGGGCAATAAAACAAATAACGTTGCAGAATTTCTTGCCATTTGGCAGGGCCTCTCACAGGCCAATGCTCTCTCCATTAAGAAGCTCGTGATAATTAGTGACTCCCGAAACACCATCCAGTCTCTCATCCTGAAGGAGCCTCCAAAAAATATGGAGCTAACCCACATCTACAGGAAAGTTTCGCTCATGATAAAAGAATTTGAAGGGGTTAAATTCTTTCACGTCCTCCGGCATCTAAACAACTTAGCGGATCATGAAGCCAACGTGGGAGCCCAGTTGAATAAAGGAGAACTAAAGCTGAACGGAATCATAAGTCACGTGAATATTCCTTAGCCAGTTAAACTCTGTCCTTTAGCTCGGTTCAGGTTAAGCAATGAAAAAATCGTGTCTCCAAAGCTCAGCGTGGGAGATTTCTGGGGAATCTCGCTCTGTCCAAATCTCAGATGGATATCCATTAAAAATTCACAAAGAAATCTGAATCTCGATCCTATTTAGTACAGAGATTGTCTTCATTCAAATGGTCCTCCAATAGACGCTCCCAAGGACGATTCCTTCCTCCAAGGCAAATCGACAGTTCAGAAAAGGAAATCTTCTGGATCGGGTTGTCTCATATTTTCTTCTGAATCCACCTCTATTTCAGGCAGCGCCCCTCTATCAGTCTTTCCATCATTCTCTGTCTCTCCTGAAGGAAACGCTGAGTTAATCGCTGAGTGTGCTCTCTGAACCGGTTAGGAAGAAACGTGATGGCTTCCAGCTCGTCCACCCCTGAAGCTCGTCTCTCCCAGCTCCAGGCGGATCTCAACGAGCTGAAGAAAAAGCACGACCGTATGCAGGCCCTTGGCACAAGCAGGTGGGAAAGCTTGAATATGGAAATAAAAGAACTCCGGGATGAAATGCTTGAGGATAAGCTGAAAAACATCAAGGAATTGGTTGAGGCCACTGGAGGTTTTGGCCACCGGCTGAAGGAACTGGAAAAGAAGGTAGCAGATCTGACCAAAGAGAAAGGAAAGGAGCCTAAACCAGAACGCTGATTCTCAGAATCCAAACTCTATGTTTTCATTGTTCTCTCATTTCTGTTAACTAGCTCTTATGTCTATGGCTGTCGCGATATGTATCTTCTTAGTTCTCTAGACCCTCTGTAAAGGGTGCAATAGATAGTTTGCAGCCTGTTTTTGGGACATCAAGATTATGATAATCTAGTTTCTGAATGTAAAAGCCCCTGGCAGCTGGTTTGCCAGTCGATCTATAAAAGAGCTCCATAACCGTTGTAGTAAAAAAAAAAAAACATCAACAACAACAACAATAGATGGTTGTACTATTATCTTCAATCTTAGTGTTAACTTCCTTAATAGTTTTCTCTTAAAAGTGTCAAATAAGCAAGACATTTAAGAGTTGTAAATAACCATCTCAAGAAGATAAAATGTCAAAATCAAATATGCAATAAACACAATATGTAAACAACTAGAAATATTTTATATATATATTCAATGGATGAAGTACATAAATACCATATCCTCCCCCCAATGTTAATACAAATTCCAACCACCCAAGATATCTTATCTAAGGTTTCTCAACAAACCTTAGCTCCTCCAAGTGCAAGAATTCCTCTATCACTATCCCCAAGGCAAGATGTCATTTTCATCTTCTTGTCCAAATGTTGATATTTGTATCTCAAGATGGCCTTCATGTGGTTATGCCTTGCATGAAGGTACATTGACAGTATAGGCATTGATGTAGTGTGTGAGAAACACTCTACTATACATCTTGGATTTAGTGGTGGAAACATGCATGACATTCGCATGATGCATGTGCGTGTGCATGAAAAGTAGGTTAAGGTTTTGGGACCCTAAAAGTTACCAAAAGATTAGAAAAGGTGAAATAAAGGCAAAAGAGATGAGACTTGTGTCATATAGGTGATCAGAGAGGCTGAGAGAATCACTGCATGAGGAGGGTGAATCAATGTATGAGAAAAGTGGCACATTCTTGAAAAGAGAAAGGCACATTCTCAGGCAGAGACAAGATGTAGAACTGCGGAGAGTGATAACACACTTGATCTAAGGCAAAGAGGATCCATCAAAGTGTTGGAATACTAAGAGGGGGGTGAATCAGTATTTGCATATTAAGAAAATATGTAATCAAGAGCAAGTTTCTAATAACCAATCATATCATATCATCAATGTACATGAAAATAACAAAATGTACAATACACAATATTTTGACGTGGAAACCCAAATCCTTGGGGTAAAACCACAGAAGCCTTTTTAAACAATAAATTTGACCCAGCAACAATTAGAGAAATAAATTTAATACAACTTTTCCAACTACAACTGGAAGGGGCTACAACCCCTTAGGATTCATCAACTGCAACTAACAAGTCACTACAACAGCTTAACTCACAAGATTGTGAGCCCTAGCACCACCCCACCACCCTAAAGAAGAAGACTGAACCTGTGGACCTGTCAAAACCAATCACTGAACTTGCAACAAATAACCTTTGCTCTCTTATCACTGCTAAGTCATCACTGTATACTAATAAGTCATTCCACTGCCACACACTTTTCATGTACATCATTGTACACCTCATCATACACAGACACGGATCAAGTAGTACTGCTATGCTTTCATAAAGTATGCATCACCATCATAGTATGAATCGTGTATGCATCATCATCATAGAGTGTACATCACAGGATAGGAATGCATCATCACATCATAGCATGCATCATCATCAAAGAGTATGTAATGATCTCACCTTTCACAAGCATTGCATATCACGACTTTTGGAATCCACACTTGGGTTGTGTAAGTTTGTTGTAGAAGACTCCAAACAAGACCAACCTCAAACTTGAAGATGACTTTAACTGCTACTTAAATTCATGACTGTGGATGACCTTTTGACTATGTAATTGTGTAGACTTGAAACTAGGGCTTGGCACTGTCTAGATGCGGAGAAAAAAACCAAAAGATATCGGCTATAAAGGGATCGATTCTATGCACCAATGACCATCAGCCAAAACTCTATCAAGCACCCCAAAACTTGGAATATGTTTTTACTATAGATGACCTCAATTTCAGGACTAAGGAGACTTGAAAAATTCGGGATTGTATGAGAACTTTGAAAGTTGTGAAAGCATGGTTCTGTCATCAAGAATGGTTTGTGATACAAATCTAGCAGTGAACACCAACCAAACAACTGTTGAGTACCCAAGAAAAAAATTAGACTGTTCAAACTCGGACTGTTTTATCCCTGAAAATATATCTCTATATAAAACCGGGTGTAGGCTACCTTAATCACTCTACAAGTTATAATCTTCGTTGGTGATTAAAGTTATGGAAAACTTTTGTGTATAAATACACAAACTAGGCGTTGAGAGAGCTAGGGCTGACTTCATGAAGGTTTTTATTAATTTTTAAAATTGTTTTAAAACTCAATCTCTTAATGGGGCCGACCTTAACAAGGGGAGGTAAAATAAAGATTTTATTAATTTTATTTTTGTTTTGATACTTAAACTGAATGAGGCTGACCTTATCTTTTCAAAGGAGACACAAGGGTTCAAAGGTAAGTCATTTATTAATATTTTATTTCTTTTGTTAGTGGTCTTATTACTTGTTATAAGTTTAGGGTTTGATGTTAAGCCATCATAGTCACCACAAGCAAGGGTGTGCTCCACATCACAAGGGATTCAACCATGACATGTATGACCATCAACATTATGTGTGTGGGATCCCAATTAACAAATGACCATCCCCAAGGGCATCATGACCTCATTAAAACACAAATGACCACATAAATGTGTCATTTGGCCTTTTTGAAGTTCTACAACTTCTTCAACCCACCAAGTACACTTTCTAGGGTACTAGGGCATATGTTGTGTGGGTTCAAGGACTTCTCCTAGGGTACCATGACCTCATCAAAACACAAATGAACACAAAATGGGTCATTTGGCCTCATTGAAGTTCTTTAGCTTTTTCAACCCACCAAGAACACTTTCTAGGGTACTGGGGAAAATGTTGTGGACCTGGGAAACCAAAGAAATAAATTAGGGAAACTTAAACATAATAAAGGCTAGATAGGGCTTTTTCCATTGTCCCAAGTGCTCCAAGGGCTTCATACTTGGGCTTGGACAAAGTCAAAAGGTCTCCTTTGACATTGATAATCACTTGACATACTTCTAACCCTCAAAGGGCACCAAGACACTCATGTTGGCATCAATGACAATTTAGTCAACAATCTCCCCTTTTGTCATTGATGACAACTTCAAAGCTCCCCCTTAGAATGCGATCCTTTTGTTCACAAAACTCTTCCTTGCTCAACTTTTTATCCCCCTTTGTAACTAATGGCAAAGGGTTCTTCTTGTAGTATTACTTCTCCTCCTGTCATACCGTTGTGTTGTTGAAGATGGATCAATTCAATTAGGAGATAGTATAATTCCCAATTTTTCTCGAAGATACTCAAAGGTCTCTCTTGGGAGAGGCTTAGTAAAAACGTCTGCAATATGTTATTTTGTCCCAATATATTCCAACTTGATATTCTTATATGTGACTTGCTCCTAAAGAAAATGAAACTTGATAGGAATATAGTTGGTCTTGGAGTGCATAGCTAGATTCTTGGAGATACTCAATGCACTCGTATTGTCACATAGAATTGGAATTGGCTCATCACATGTCACGTGTATGTCTTGCAGAGTTTGTTTCATCCAAAGAATCTTAGTACAACATGTTGCTGCTACTATATATTTTGCTTCGGCAGTTGATAAGGACACTGAAGATTGTTTTTTGCTTGACCAAGATACTAGACAATTGCCTGGGAAAAATGTTGTTCCACTAATGTTTCTTATGTCATCAACACGTCCTGCTCAATCTGGGTTTGAATAATCTATCAATATTAGCTTATTTCCTTTTGGATACCAAAGTCCAAAGTCCATTGTTCCTTTGAGATATCTGAAGATCCTTTTAATTGATATAATGTGAGTTTCCTTTGGAGCAGCTTGGAATCTTGCAACTTGTCCAAGATATTGCATCACATTTGGCCTTGAGGATGTTACATATAGTAGACTACCAATCATTAACCTATAAATCCTTTGATCAACTTCTTTAGATCCATCTTCCTTGCGTAGCTTACAACTGTTGATCATAGGAGTACTCACAGGTTTACAATCTTCCATCTTGAATTTCTTTAACATTTCCTTGATGTGTTTTGTCTAAGTAATAAAATTGCCTTATGTTTGTTGAGATATTTGAAGTCCCAAGAAGAAGGTTAATTCACCGAGCAAAGACATTTCAAACTCTTTCAGGTCCTTAGGAAAGTGTTTACTTAGTGAATCATCATCACTTTCGAAGATGATATCATCAACATATACTTCAATGATGAGCATGTTATCGTAGTCTTGTTTGATGTACAAATTTTTGTCTGCACTTCCTCTCTTAAAGTTGTGTTACTGTAATTATGTATCCAATCTGGAGTACCAAGCTTTAGGGGCTTGCTTTAGGCCATATAAATCCCTTTTGAGTCTACATACATGGTCCTCGTGTTCCGAAATTTGAAACCCTTTTGGTTGTTCAATGTAGACTTCTTCTAATTCCCCATTCAAAAAAAATGATTTTACATCCATCTGATAAACTTTGATGTCTTTGGAGCAAGCATAAGCTAATATCATTCTTATAGCTTCCATTCTGGCTACTGGTGCAAATGTTTCTTCAAAGTCTATTCCTTCGATCTGAGCATAGCCTTTACAAACCAATCAGGCCCTGTTTCCGATTACCTGTCCATCTTCATTCATTTTGTTTCTGAAAACCCACTTTGTGCCAATCACATTCTTGTTATTTGGTCTAGGAACAAGTTCCCATGTTTCATTTTTCTTAATTTGATCTAATTCTTCTTCCATTGCTTTGACCCAATGCTCATATGTACTAGCCTCTACAAAAGTTCTCGGTTCAATTGTAGTCAGTAGAGAGAAGTGTACATGCTCATTTCTTCTAGTTCATATTCCGACATCTTTATCACCAATAATTAGATCTGATGGATGGTTCTTCTGGTACCAGTTCTTAGGAATATGTTGATCCTTCTGTTCTTCTTGTTCCATAGTTGGTTGATCTTGTTCTTCATCTTTCGTAAGTTGTTCTTCATTCTCATCCAGATGTTCTTCCATTTTAATTTTCTTTATTTCTTTCTTATCAGAAACTTCTTTTTCTTCATCTTATGATTCTTCTAAGTCTTCTCTGGATGATGTTAGTCTGGTCTCATATATTTTCATGTTGATGCTTTTGATTATCTTGTTTAGTCTCAAATTGTAGCATTTTTAAGCTTTCCTTTTGGATGAATATCCAATGAATATGCCCTCGTTTACTCGAGAATCAAAACTTCCAATATTCTTATCTTCTCTTTTGATGTAGCACTTGCTTCCAAATATTCTGAAGTGTCGTACGTTTGTTGCTCTTCCTGTCCATAGCTCGTAAGGATTTTTATCATTTTTGTTTCTGAGTAATCCCCTGTTCATGATGTGAACTACTGAATGAACTGCTTGTACCCAAAATTTGTCATTCAACTCAGATTCATTCAACATGGTCCTAGCCATCTCCATTACTGATATATTCTTTCATTCAACAAACCCATTTTGTTGAGGTCTTTTGGCTACTGAAACTGTCTTTTTATTCCATGATTTTCACAGTACTTATTGAATTCATCTGTATTAAGTTGAGCACATAGATCTATGGATCAACACACAAATCACAAGAATAGATCACACAATTTACTCAGTAATTGAAGAATGAAACAGTGGAAAAATGGCTTGCAACTGTGAATGCTTTCATTAATCAAAAGTAATTAGATTATAATTACAATGAATTACAATGGATAAATAGCCACAAGCAATTCAAATCCATGTGAGGAAATTCGAATTGATTAGACTCTACTTGACTGAATGGTTAACTGACCTTGTCTAAATCATTATCGGAGGACGAAATGGTTAACTAACCTTGTCTAAATCGTTATCGGAGTTCATCGGGGTTCTAAATCACAACTCAAGTGTTTAATTCAGTGTTAACTAAGCCTAACTGACTATGGTAGGTGAGGAATGTGCCTCTCCTGCATGCAGCCTTGCAAACCTAACGCTAACTAAATGTAGAGGACTAGAACTGAACGTAAGTGACTTCTAACTGAGATTGACTAGTCATCAACTCAACTCACCTTGGTTGGTATCGGCACTCCTAGTAGCTCCTAAATGGTAGGGATTGATATAGGAGGCTCCTAAACTGATGCATGCAAGTGCAATCAGTGGCAGTATGCCTCAATTAGTGTTCTCCACACTTTAGTAACTAGAACATGTGCCCCAATTAGGCCAAGTGGACCCAATGGTGCTAGTGACTAAAAATAGACTGGATGGACTCTCGATTTAAAAATGACTCCTCATTTAGACATATGACCAAATTGGACAAGGGAGGATTAATAATCCTAACACCCCCCTGAATGCTAATTTGGACAATCTGTGGGCCCTGGTAACAAAGACCATAGGTCACCCATTACATCAAGTAAATTAAAGTAAGTGCTCAATACAAGGAGTTGGGGAAAAACCACATGGGAAAAAATCCCCCCCCCTCTAACTAAGCAGATAGAATCAGGATTCAAGTTTGAAAAACTTGAAAATGTGTTGCTGCAATCTCTGTGATGTAGCGAAGCAGTATGCATGATGTTCTGTGCACAGGTATCTTGGCGCCTGGCATGTAGACTTCTCCATCTTCTCCCAAAATGATGATGGAAGGAAGGAGGAATGTAACCTTTGTCTCTTGCTGGATGAAGAGGTGTATGATCAGCTCTATTCTTCTGAATGTAGTGAGATTGACCCCTTTCCATGTAGCATCTTACAGGGAGTCTATTACATCTCTCTGAAGGAGGTAAGATTGCATGACATAGTGCAAGGGTCTTTCCCTTCTAAGTGTCAAATTGATTTCCAGTCATCTTCCTAGCTTCCAGTTTTGAAGGAGGGACCGGATCTAGATCTGAATTACCCTGAACCTCAATCTCATAAACTGATACAACTGGATCTACAATACTAGTGGAAACTGCAAAAGATGTAGATGAAATGTTTTCACCTTCCCTGGAAAGTGGCTGCTGAGAGTGCATTGGTTCCGAAAATGGCATGAAGTGTGAGAACTCATATGCCTTGGAGGCATGATTTGCAGCACCCTTCGCTATGATGTTTCCAGTAGAGATATCTGTGATCTCCACTGAGTCAGGACCAAATATGACTCGCTTTGGAGAGCCAGTATGAGTCATCTAGTATACATATAATAGGTTTGTAGCTAAGAAGGGAACATAAATCACATCTTTGAACTTTCCATATTCAAGCTTGATAGAGCCCTTCCCTTTGGCTTGAACTTTATTACTATCTCCCATATGAATACTAGGACCATCAAAAGACTGCAAGGAAGAGAATGATTCTTTGGATGCAACCATATGATTGGAAGCTCCAGGATCAATGAGGAAGGCATGTGTTGTGGAACAACTAGCTTTCAATGCATGGCATGTCTCTTCATAGTCTTCAGTTTCTTCCTTCTAGTCGGCCTTCCTTGCGCTAGTAGGTACAGTAATGTTATGCTTCTTCAAAAGAAGAGCCATCTCATCTACTATTCTTCTCATACATGTGCTTTCTAGATGAAAGCCCCTTCCACAGTAAGAATAGAGTGTCTTTCCTTTTTCATTCTTCTTGCTTCTCTTTGAACCTGAAGGCTCTTTTGACTACTCTTTCTCTACAAGAGACTCATCATTTTGCTTCCCTTTGTCATTCGCTACCTTAGGTCCTCCTGCAACAAGTGCTTGATCTCTGGAAGAACAAATGATCCCCATTTGGATCAATTTGTCATGCTTTTGAGTAAGAGATTCAATGAAAGAGTCAAGAGTAGGCATCTTCTAGTTTGGAGTAGAGAGCTTCACATAATGAAATGTTGATACAAAGACTGAATAGTCTGCACCAAGCTCGGAGAGAATGGAAAGGATGAGTTGATCACCCTCCTTCTCTACCTTACACAGCTTCAATTGGAACACTGGATTATTGAATTTTGTGAAGAATTAATTGAGTGTTTCGAAATTGGCTGGATGGAGAGAGATCAGCTCATTCTCCAGCTAATTGACACTCAGATCATCCTGCTTGTCAAATAAAGAGGCAAGATTATCCCAAACCTCCTTGGGAGTCTTCAATCCATTGATATGGGAGAGAATATCTTGAAAGATTGAGAGGCACAAGCATCTGTAGGCTTCATCAAGCTAGTTCCAATACTTTTCTTTGTCAACATAATGAATTGGGTCTTTTTCTACTTCCATTGTGAGTCTGAAGAGTCTTTTGGAGCGTAGCTGCATCTCCATGTCCTCCTTCCCCTAGTGACAGTTGAAAGGAGTGAGGAGCTCCATTGGAGGGGCCATCTACAATGCAGTAGAGAAGACTGAGCTGTTGTAGCGAATGCTATGAAGGAGACTAAGTTGCTTGTAGCGAATGCAGTAAAGAGGAATGAAAAACCTGTAAATCACACAATCAAATAGACAAAATAAGGTCAAAATTTTGCACTTTTGCAATTTCATTCACACCCATCATAGTTGATCAAGAAAGCTTTATCAACAATTTCTTAACTTGGGATATTAAGTGGTAAATTCTCTGCTTCTGGTGCACTACTGGAAGGATCAATTTGCTCAAAAAAATGATCCAAGTATGGATCTATAGTAGGAGAAGTGCCTTGTCTTGTCGAGGCTCTGATACCATATTAAATTGAGCACATAGATCTATGGATCAACACACAACTCACAAGAATATATCACACAATTTACTCAGTAATTAAAGAATGAAACAGTGCAAAAATGGCTTGCAACTGTGAATGCCTTCATTAATCAAAAGTAATTAGATTATAATTACAATGAAGTACAATGGCTAAATAGCCACAGGAAACTCGAATCCATGTGAGGAAATTCGAATCGATTAGACTCTACTTGACTGAATGGTTAACTGACCTTGTCTAAATCATTATCGGAGTTCATCGGAGTTCTAAATCACAACATTGTCTAATTCAGTGTTAACTAATCCTAACTGACTGTGGTAGGTGAGGAATGCATCTCTCCTGCATGCAGCCATGAAAACCTAACGCTAACTGAATGTAGAGGACTAGAACTGAATGTAACTGACTCCTAAATGAGCTTGACTAATCACCAACTCAACTCAACTCACCTTGGTTGGTATCGGCACTCCCAATGGCTCCTAAATCGTAGGGATTGATATAGGAGGTTCCTAAAGTGATGCATGCAAGTGCAATCAGTGGCAGTAGGCCTCAATTAGTGTTCCCCACACTTTAGTAACTGGAACATGTGCCCCAATTAGTCTAAGTGGACCCAATTGCGCTAATGACTAAAAATAGACTGGATGGACTCCCGATTAAGACATGACTCTTGATTTAGACATATGACCAAATTGGACAAGGGAGGATTAATAATCCTAACAATCTGAAGTGAATTCTCCATTGTTGTCAGATCTCAGGGGATTGATTCATGATCCTGTTTCATTCTCAACCAGTTCCTTGAAAGTTTTGAAACATCCAAAAGATTTTGACTTATTGTTGAGAAGACATACCCAATCATCCTGATATAGTCATCAATAAGTAGCATAAAAATATTATTCACCATTCAATCATTTTCTCTTTGTTGGTCCACATAAGTCAGTATGAACGAGCTCCAAAGGTTTTATAGAAGAATGTTCTTTAGTCTTGAAATGAACTCTTGTTTGTTTTCCATGTTGACAATGTTCACATACAATATTAGCGGGCTTTGTAACTTCCAGCATATTCCGAACTACTTGATTTTTGCAGATTTTGACCAAATTGTCAAAATGTATATGCCCCATTCTTCTATGCCAAAGCTAGCTTTCATCCTCTTTTCCCAAGTGACATTTCTCGGACTCAATCTTATCCAACACATATATGTTGTTGGGAGACCTAGTGGTTGTGGCTACTAACTTTCCTAATCCTTGTTTATTTATTCTGCATTCTCTTGAGTTGAAGAGGAGGTGTTCACATACAGTGTTAGCGGGCTTTGTAACTTCTAGCATATTCCGAACTACTTGATTTTTGTAGATTTTGACCAAATTGTCAAAATGTATATGCCCCATTCTTCTATTCCAAAGCTAGCTTTCATCCTCTTTTCCCAAGTGACATTTCTCAGACTCAATCTTATCCAACACATAGATGTTGTTGGGAGACCTAGTGGTTGTGGCTACTAACTTTCCTAATCCTCGTTTACCTATTCTGCATTCTCTTGAGTTGAAGAGGAGTTCATGTCCTTGATCACATATCTGACTGACACTCAATAGATTATGCTTCATGTTGTATACAAGCAAGACATTTTCAGCCAAAGTGTTTTTACTTCCAAGCTTTACTGTGCCCTTCCCCAACACTTTTGTTGAATTGTTATTCATGAAAGAGATAGATCCCTTATCCTTTTTAATATTAACAAAAGCACTTATTTTACCTATCATATTTTTGGAGCAACCGCTGTCAACATACCTTTCATCAAAGTTGTTATTTTAAGCTTGAAGAGCAATTCCACATTCATAATTATTTAAGTTGCCCTTGCGTTTGATCCATACCTTGTGATGTTCCCCCTTTTGATTATTGGACCTTTCCTCATTTCTTACTGTTGGTGTCTTCATTCTGCAATCTCTGTCTATATGTCCAAAGTTGTTACACTTGTAACATTCTATTTTTAATCTCAACGAACCAAATCTATTATTGTACTGTGGTGATCTGAGGCTTGCAGGGTTATTCCTTGTTTCAAAATTTCTTCTTTGAAAATGGTTTACAGCTTTGTGTCCAAATTTTCCACATGTAAAGCAATACCCATTAAAGAAATGTCCATACCTGAGAACAAATGAAGGAGTTGTCCTTCTGAGATCTTGTCTTTCTACTGGCCCTCCTTTTGGTGCAGGTCATCATCATCATTGCCATCTAGGACATCATCATCAACAATGACATGAATGATGAAAATGATGATGAAGGTGTCATTAATGGTGATGGTGATGACGACGACAACAATGATAATGGTGCAAATGGTGGTGTATTTTTCATAAAAACATAGGCATGCCAAAAATAAAGCTCAAAACAAACATAGCCATACCCATTTTATAATAAGGCATAACAAAAAATGCACATAGGTTTTTGGAAATGATAAGCTCGAATTCCTTTATTAAATACAAAACATAATTATTTTGGTGATTAAAACATAATCAAATAACCTAAAATAGATATCCTTGAGTACAAAAATTAACAAACTCATTAGATTTGAATTCACCTTTATTATCCATCCAAAGATCCTCAATATGACTTCACTAGATTCGTTATTTCACTACAGTTGACATCAAGGCTTTGAACTCAACAAAACCATGCAATTGATCGTTTACAAGAAAATAAGCACACACGTATTAAAAAAAATTGCAAACAATAGAGAATTTTGAATTTAGTTGTCACTAGTGTTTCCTTGAAAAAATGATGCATATAATCACTATGAAGAATTACAATACTGCAGCAGCCTTTTGAATTTTGAATTTAGTTGTCACTAGTGTTTCCTTTCTGCAACAACCTTTCCACAATCTTGCTTCCGCAACCTCAATCTTTCCGCAGTTCAATCTTTCTGCAACTCAACATTTCCGCAAACTACCTTTCCGCAATCGTGGGTCGGATTTCGACCCTTTTTTTCTCTATCGGTTCCGCAATTTATTTTTTTCGTCGCTTTAACAAGCTCTTACCTTGGCCTTGCAGAACCCATTCTCGATCATTGATCTCTTGTGGATTCTTCCCTATCAGTCGATTTGTGATCAATGTGGGACTTTGCTTTACTATGCGGACCTCTTGTCTCCTACACACGTTCTCTTTGTGAATTATCTCCCTACTTTCGATCTTCCCCAATCACGATCTTGATTGTTCGTGCTTGATCCTTCTCAGATTGTTGTCTTTATGATTAGATCTCGAGCAACTTTCTATTGTGGAATAAGTCTCATTCATTGATATGCTTCTACTATAATCTCAACCATCCATATGTGCACATACTTAAACACACAGTCATCTGTAGAGATGATGACATTTCTCTAACTATCCCAATTCGTATTTGATTGATCAGATAATCGATCAATCAACATCATTCTCGATTTTATTCTATTCCCAGACACAAATATCCACCTTTCAACAATTATTCAACTATAATTCACAGATAAATTACGTTCATTCACATATTAAGAACAAACATCATTAGACAAACATGTGCCTCTTATGGGATTCCTCCATTAGGACACCCTCTTGTTTAGGAGTGATGTAGACTAGAGATTGTTGTTGTTCAATTATGAGCATACCATTTTGTTGGACTGCAGTATCCTTTTTTTGGTGATGTTTAACATAGCCAATGGAGGCTTAAGGTTGCCTTGTAGTTCATTGAGACCCACAAGTGAAATTTAGGATAATATTGAAATGCATATCACCCTTCTCAACTAAAAAACTTCAACAAGATATCACTCAGGTCGCAACAGAGTAGAACAACTCTTGCATTTAGAAAAAAACTACATGAATATGGCAGACCTAATTGATAAATGCACTCAAATTTAAAACTATACACAATAATAAGTGCCTAAACTACCTTACCTCTATCAAAGGGAGAGAACTTGTTACTTGTGACTTGAGAGCACACCAACCTAAATTGTAGTCCCTAGCTCCAATTTGCAATCACCTTCCCAAATCATTCACAATTGAGTTATCCCACCGCAGCCAAAGAAAACACTAAAATGCACCACAAAGGATAATACCCCAGCATTGAATGAATAAGGAGCAAAAGGGATATGAGGCATGAGGGGGTGACAAAGGACCCATACACTACATTAAATATAATGTGGAAGCATGCTTAATCCTTCCTATATAATGTGGATGCATGCTTAATCCTTCCTATAGACTGCCACTTGTTATGGCATCACACGTGCTATGAATTATGACTAATTATGCTAAATATGAAGGTGGCTCATTGCATATTAATACTATGGTACCCAACCATCTTTGGGGATCCCCATTTTTCATGAGGACCCCCATTTCCAAATAGGAACCTTCATTAACTTTGTCATACACAAATATGTTGTTAACACGCTTATGCAAAAGAGTTGAACCTCGCCAAGTTGATCTATAATCCAAATAAGTCTTTGCGAAATTCTACCGAGGATAATTCCTTCTTTGATGGCCATGTTTTGGACTTGATTTATGATGAAGAGGGAATCACCAAGAATTATTACTTTATTTTGTAGAAGGAGAATATTCCCTTGAAGGGGAGCATAAGCTTCTACTAAGTTATTTTTCATGATTCCAATTCCACATGAATAAGTGCATTCTATGATTCCTCTAAGATCAATTAAGATTCCCCCCTCTTCATCCCACCCCTCGCACCTCCCACCCCTACAATAATTGCAATATATTAATTAACATAGAAGTGATACCATAATCTCATTCAGTTGTAATTTTCTAGTTTGTAAACTTGTATATTGAATCTATAAATGTGTAAATGCATAAACTACAATTCCTAAAATGCAATTCAATTGTTTTTATAGTTCCGGTTGACACACTTCTTTTGTTGTCATGACTAACACACATTTCATTGTATCGATTGTCATAGATTTTATTGTGCCAATCTATACCTGGTATATGTTGCAAACCAAAATTTATTGCAATGCAAAAAAGACATGTTTATATCGAGCCAACAAGCATATCTTTACCTTCTTATAATTACATTATTTAGGTGTTGGCACTTGTCGCAATGATATGTTCAAGATCATTGTATTTTCAAACTTAGATTTGGATTCTACTTGAATGTATTCAATGGTATAAAAATTTCACAATTGAATTAAACTTTGATAAAACATATATTTTCCTATGCCCACGTGCAGATTGATTCATAATTCATTCTATTGTGTTATTTCACATTCTTAGTGATCTTTGGACTAGTAAATTGAAATTTCTTAATTTAAAATTCCTAAATGTCAAAGTACAAAAACTATATTCTAAAATGCTTAAACTAGCACAACCCCTCAATTAGTGGTCGATGAACACCAATAGGCTACAAGTTAAGTGCCACGAATTGCCAAGAGCAAGTTAAGTGTCAAAAACAAGTTATCAATTACTTGCAACGATGACCATAAAATGAATCTCGACAGTACACTTATCTCATCCTCCTCCAATCTAGGAAAAAACACTTGCTAATCCACACCAAATTCTAAAATATAAACACCTATCGATGTAATTACAATAATGAAAGTGTGAAAAATCTAAATTTATTTCTTTCATATCTATGTAGAAAGGAACATGTTACACTTTGTTAACCAAGAACAGATCAATAAAATGCCAAACCACAAACAATTCTCTATACCAACCACTAGCCTAAAATGTGTTTGAAATTGAAGTTGAATGGTGCTTTAGCAATGCATGGATAAATTTCAACATTTGGTTTCAATATGGCCACATTTTTAAAAGAACAATTAATTGTTTTATAAATATTCTATGCATTAATTTCATTAATGCAAAAATAAAATAACGTACAAAATTAAAATATGACATACATTTATACCAAAACTTTGGATGTATTATATCAATATTAATATTAATATCAAGATCATATATATATATGGTATGAATTTTAAATGACTAAATCCAAAATATCAAGTGATTAATGATGTTAAAATTTGGGAATCTTAAATATAGTTATTATTATTTCTTTATACTAATCACCTACTTTGACCCACTTTGAATGTGATTGAAATTAAAGTTAAATACTGCTTTTAATATATATATTTGATTTCAATGTAACAACAAAATTTTAAAAAAATATTAAATATATTTTTAAAATATTCTATTTATTAATTTTTCCAATTCAAAATTAAAACATTACATATATTCGGTATATATGGGTGGTAGGGTCATCATTGATAATCCAACATCTGAGGATATATCTGCTTCGGGGTCTGTGGGGGAGCAGAGAAATGACCCCAAAGGTAGTATTAGAGGGGGTTTGGACCCTGAATTCTCTCCTCTGAAGACTCGTAATGCCAGAAAATTGAAGGGATTATCTGACTCTCCTCATATGACTCCTTCATCTACACATGTCCCTCGGGCCCTTAGAGAGCAGAAGGCCCTTGCACGGGGTATAAAATGATTATTCTCTCTATGAATATTCGTGGGGTAGGGGGTGCCCATAAACTACTAGTCCTCCGTAGAGTGTGTGAGATTGTCCGACCTGATGTTTTAATGATACAGGAGACGATGGTATCTTCTGATAAGGCTATTGATGTATTATCAAAGGTGGTGGGGAATTGGCATATGAGTGCTGTGGATGCTACTGGTCTTTCGGGGGGATCGCTGACTGCTTGGAATCCACTCCGTGCAAATTTTGAGGTATATAAGACTGTCGCTGGTATCATTCTGCTGGGTAGGCACATGAATGGTATACCAGTGACCAAAATTCTCAATTGTTATGGGCCATATCATGATAGAATTCCTTTTTGGGATCGTATTCGAGCTGATGGTTTATTAAAGGAAAAAGGATTGATCATAGGTGGTGATCTAAATTTTACTATTTCTGCTAATGAAACTTGGGGTAGTACTCAGATGGATCCTGATGCGGACTATTTCTACAATTTGTTTCGGGATGAGGGTCTGGTTGATGTGGAGCCAGCGGTCATTAGGCCGACTTGGCAGAATGGTCGGGGGGGGTTCGGCTGGTATTGGCAAGCGTTTAGATAGATACATTGTGGATGCAGATCTTCTGGGGCAGGCACATTCATACAGATCATGGGTGGTTCAGACGAAGATATCGGATCATTTCCCTATTGTATTCCAGTGGGAAATGGAAGGAGAGCATATACATTATCCTTTTAAATTTAATGCGACTTGGCTGGCATTGGATGATTTTGATCAGTTTGTGAGGACGTCGTGGCTGTCTATGGTGGTGGATGATGAACATTCTCCTATGCGGTCATTGGTTCTGAAACTTAGGCTCCTCAAAGAAGAGGTGAAGAAATGGGAAAAGATCCGAATGATCCACGACATGGAGGAGTTAGTATCTATTGAACAAGATATGTCTAATATATTGATGGACTTTCCGATGGGTATTTGTGATGTGGAGATTAGTGTTAAGATGAAATGCCTTATTGAGTCTCAAAAATCCATTCTGAAAAGAAAAGAGGAGACGGCACACCAGAAGAGCAGACTAAATTGGATTGAGAATGGTGACTGTAATACCAGGTTTTATCATGAGTTTGCCAATGCTAGAAGGATTCATAACCATATCTGGGATATGGAAGTGGAGGACGGGTCCATTATTTATAAACAGGGAGAACTGGAATTAGAGGCATTTTCATACTTTAATTCAGTATATAGGAAACAGGAAGACCTATCTATTGCTGCACAGATGGAACTTATTATGAAGTACCCGCGGATGTTTGGGGATCAGGAGGGTGCTCGGCTTTATGTACCTGTCACCTTGAATGAAATACATCAGACTCTGAAGGCTTTTGAATCCTCTAACAGCCCTGGGCCCGATGGATGGACTGTAGATTTCTTCCTACATTTCTTTGATATGATAGGACCTGAACTTCTTGCTATGGTGGAGGAATCCCGGATTCTGGGCAAGGTTTGTGGCTCGTTAAACTCTACTTTTGTGGCATTGATACCTAAGTCTGATAAGCCTTCTTCATTTGCGGGTTACCGGCCGATCTCCCTGTGCAATCTGATATATAAGATTATTACTAAAATCATTGCTATGCGACTGAAGAGGGGGTTGTCCTTGGGCATATCTGATGAACAATTTGGTTTCCTTGAAAATCGTCAAATAACTGACGCTATAGCCATTGCACAAGAAACAATTCACAGCATCAAGGTACGAAAAAAGAGAGCTCTGGTATTGAAGTTGGATCTCATTAAAGCATATGATAGGGTGGACTGGGGTTTCATTCGATTAGTCCTGCTGCAGATTGGTATACCCTTGCACACTACCAATTGGATAATGGGATGCATGGTATCGGCAAATTATTCTATACTGGTCAATGGAAATCCCACTCCATTTTTCTCGGCATCCAGGGGCTTGCGACAGAGGTGCCCGATGTCACCGTTATTATTTCTTCTTATTGCAGAGGGCTTCAGCAGGATGATTAAAGCTTTAAATGAGCATGGTGATATTATGGGCATTGAGGTGGCAGCTAATATATACATTACACATCTGTTATTTGTGGACGACATATTATTGTTTGGTGGGGGATCCCTTCGTGAATGGCTGACATATAAATATGCTCTTGGTATATTCTGTGATGCTACAGGTATGAGTATCAGCCCGAACAAATCTCAATTTTATCAATCGCTGTGGGAGCCAGATGAACTGGAGGAACTTCACCAAATATTTTCATATGATATTCTACCACTTGAACATGGATTCAGGTACTTGGGATATACTCTGAAGCCAAATAACTACATGATCAGGGATTGGATCTGGTTGCTTCAGCGGATTGAGAAACGCATTGGATACCGGGGACATCGTTTTTTATCTATCGGTGGTAGGCTCATATTGGCCAAATCCGTTTTGGAAAGCATTCCAGTTTATTGGTTCTCCCTATCCTGGGTTCCGAGGGCTATTATTAATCAGATTCAGAGCAGAGTGACGAGATTCATATGGTCTGGTTGCCGGGATAGGCCTTCTATTTGCTTGGCTAGATGGGAGTTATTGGCAAAGCCTAAAGTATGGGGGGGATGGGGCTTGAAGGACATTGCGACATTTGGAAGCGCCCTCATTGCAAAAAACCTGTGGAGGTGTATATGCGTGCCTTGCCTATGGCAACGGGTGATCTCTGCAAAATACATTCGGGGCTGGCCGATTGCTGAATGGATCAGATTGATTGAATATGATCAGAGATCAATATCGAATATATGGAGGGCATTACTGAAGGCATTACCTATATTGAAAACATGGTTGGCATGGCGTCCTGGTGATGGTTGGAGCATTCAGGTGGGTAGAGATCCTATATTGGGTATGGCTGAATCCTACAGGTTGTCGGAACCACTATTGACACATTTACTAAATAGAAGAATTTATTTTTTGGCACAGGTCGCCATTAACAATGAAGATGACAGATCCTCGGGGTGGGCAGATGCACAGGCATTAGATCTGTCGGGTCCACTTGCTACAGAATGGAATGAATACATATACAAGATCAGGAATACTGGTTTGAGTCTACAACATTGTAAAGATTCACTATTCTGGAGTAGGAATGAGAAGACTGGTAATATCACGACGGCTCTGGCATATTCATCTTCTGTTAATTCTACATTCCCGGAATGTATTCCTATATGGTTTAAAGAGGTTTGGCACTGGAAACTTCCACTTAAGACCGTACTTTTCTCCTGGTTGTTATTGGCTGATCGTATTCTTACATGGAACATGCTCCAGCGTAGAGGCATCGAGGGGCCTGGAATCTGCTCATTATGTCATATTGCTGAGGAAAATTCCACGCATTTGATGATAGAATGCCTGTTCACTGTACAGGTTTGGCATCATATTGGGCTCTTATATGGAACAGATCTCATTTGGCATGGAATGCACACTACAGAGGCTTTCTACAATTGGATAACTGGTGATTGCAAGCTGCGGACTATTCCATTTCATGTGTGTAGATTTATCTGGCTGACAAGGAACTCCTACATTTTCCGGAATATATATACCACACCACTTCAGATTGTCAATAAGGTACAGAATTTATGGTATGAGGATACCAAGCAGAACAGGCTGCATAAGTCTCGTATTATTCAGCAACCTACTTTTATGCATGACATGGCTATAGGCTTCTTTGATGGGGCCTCACAGGAGGGTGGAACTAAGTGTGGCGTTGGGGCTATTCTTATATCGCCTCTTCTGGGAAGATATAACATTATGTGGAACTGTGGTATTGGTACTAACACGCGGTCTGAGATGCTTGCATTATGGAGTATACTACACTTTGCCCGAACTTTAGGCATTGATGCTATTCAAATTGCTGGTGGCTCCAAGGTTATTGTTGAATGGTTTAAAGGTTCTATCCATTTCGAATCGATTCTCCTTACCTATTGGATGGATCGTATTATGCAGCTGAAGGGTCAATTCTTGGAGATCAACAAACAGCATGTATATAGGGAGATAAACACTGATGCAGACCTTTTATCTAAGAAGGCATTAGCGAGACCGTATGGTCATTTTTTGGTGGCACGTGGGGATGGTCGCGAACCATCTGATTTTACTTTTTTTGGTTCTTATTAGTTTTTGTCATTTCTGTATGATGGCATGAGATTGATATATCTTATGCATCATTCCGGGTAAATATATCAGTAGATGTATTTTGTAATGGATATTACATAATCCATCTGGTAGATACCTGGTGGAGGAGGATAGTTAACTATGAATACTGGTTGTATTGGGTAGAAGGAAGATACATTGCTGATATGTGGATGTGAAAACTGAACGGGACAAGTGTTGCATCGTCACTATATTGTAATTATCAGGTGATAACTTTTTTATATATAATATATATAAGATCTTTTTTATGAAAAAAAAATAAAATTAAATACATTATATGAACATCTGCATTAAGTTCATTTATATATATACAAACTGGAGGCTTTATGTTAACATGTCAACTCTACCCTACTAATAAGGCATGCAACCAACTCAAAGTGTGTAAGTGGTATAGGGTAGTGGGAAGAATGGCTTCGTAATTCTTCAATGACGAGCCATAACCCTGCTTCCTAGAAGCCATTCCACAAACCAAAGCAAGAGCATTAAAAAACAGAACTGGCACGCATTTAAATAATTGCTTACATCACCTAGCCGCCGGGTCTTGGAGCATAAGAATCTAAGCCAATGTCACACCCTGAGAACCAATGACAATTTAATAAAATCAATAATTAAAAAATTCCCTAAATAAAAATTACTCTACACTATAGAAAAACCTCAATTTAAGCTCGAATTTTTTTCAAATTGTTCTGAATTAATACACCTAACCGAATCATATATATCCCCATGTCGGGGACATAATAATTCCTATAAACTTTAAACGACCAAATCTAATAAAATTCCATAAAAGATCTTTAAACAACCAAATCTAATAAAATTCCATAAAAGATCTATAAATTCATTTATATCGTGTAAACTTTAAACAACCAAATCTAATAAAATTCCATAAAAAATCAATATTAAAATTATATAATATAATTCATTGTGTAACTTCCAACAAAATTCCAAAAAAAATCAACTAATGATGTTGAAATTTGGAAACACCAAATAGAATTATTATTCATTACATTGAGAAAGTGGTAGCATTAAAAAATTGTAAAAAGCGAAATGGTTTATTAAATGACACGCATCATAATAAAGGGACAAAGAATTTATAAATCTAATGTTCAAAAGAATAAAAGAAACATTTATACACATTAAAGGGACAATTTTTTTATAAATATAATGTTAAAAGAATAAAAATAATATTTAATAACCACGAATTTGATATGATGATTGAAAGATAGCCTAAACATTATTTATATATTGTTTAAACGAGGTATAAATCTTTAGGTTTTAATGAATATTATGACGAGCAAGGGACTTTGGTAATCGGTTTGTCATTGTTTTAAATACTTTGCATTGAAATTAATGTATGTTGTAGTTTTTTAAGCATAAACAAAAACATGAAATATGTTGTTTTTTACGAGGAAACTTTATTTTGACTATTAAAAAGCGAGGAACCGTGCTTTAGTCGAATACGAAATTTCGACTTTTTATTTGGTCTAATATCGAGGCAACGAGCCAACTTTTCATTTCTAAAAGTATGGTTTTTGAAAATGTAACTTATGAGTTTGTACTTCTTTGGAAGTAATGCTACCAAGATTGTTAGCATTAATTCAACACATTAAATGTTTAACTTCACTCCGTGTTATTACCCAAGTCTTTTGGATCGATTTGATTTACATAGCGTCGTCCTTATGCTATCACCGCCCCGTCGCCCTTATGTTACCGTCCTTATGCTATCACCGCCTATTCGTCCTTATGTTTTTTTTTTTTACAGGGACGGTTAAAATTTATTTATAAGCTAGCAAAGAGGCTGCCAAGGCCTTTACATTGCAATTACGATTCAATTAAACTGATCTTCATCTCCGATTTACCACGCCTAAACTTAATTATCAAACCAGTAACTCAATCCAAAAATTAGATTGTGGATCTGTGTCTACAGCGTTCCAATCCTCTCCTTGCACACTTCTCTTCTTCCAATTCCTGCAGGATCACGCGACTGGAGGATTGCAGGGGAAATATTTCAATTGACTCTTTCTATGTTCTGGAATTTGCCAGTAAACCACGATCCAAGCAAGCTGAAGTTTCTGTCTGATTTGTGCATCTCTAATCTACAATTTCTGTCTGTTTGACAAATATCTTGATCCTTCAAATGCTGTTAACGGGCCCATGAGTGAGACCGGCCTGGCATCCTTAGCTTTAGGGGATCGAATGATATGAATTTTCACCATTGACCATTAACTGATTCTTTCCCAGCAGAGTGCCATGATTAGCTTCTACATCTGCAAGGCTGTTTAGGTTCCTCAGAACATGATATACCTTGTAAATTCGGAATTGTAGCAGATGGAGAAGGACTTTCCTGTGAATTTGGGCAAGCTTAATATCCGTTGGGGCCTTCTTAGTGTTTAACGCGTTGATAACCAGTCTGGAGTCACCCAAGACAATAAGCTTCTGGATATTTAGCTTCCCAACTTGATTTAGGCCTTGCCATAGCGCCAGATACTCAGCATGATTGTTGGAGGTGTGTCCTAGACCCCATGCATAGGTCAGATGAATTTTGCCAGAGGGCTCAAAGAGGATGCCTCCTCCTCCATCTTGACTAGGATTCCCTTTCGAGGCCCCGTCAAAGAAGAGGCACCATTCATCGAGGGCTGATCTCCACTTAATGAATTCCTGTTCGTCCAACCTGATTTCCCAGTTTGTCTTTTGAGGAGGTTTGATTACTTCAATGCTTTGCTGGTTCGGATTGAACTCCTTAAGCCAACTCGCTTCTTTAGGAGGGAGGGTGGTTGAATTTCTGGTAAAGGGCTTAGTACTTAAGGCTTCTGAAAGCATAGACCTAGCTTTGATAGCCACCTGAGGAGGTAGCCTACCTTCCTCCTTGAAAATTCTGTTGTTCCTCTCCAGCCAGATCTTCCAACACAAAAATTTTGGGGTCCACATCCAAACGAGATTAAGGAGAGATTTCTTGTTCAGGTTGAAGGGAGAGAGGGATTCCTAGCTGCCTATAAGCTCCGTTACTGAGTTTGGCAAACTTAAAGAGACAGAACCTAAAATAAGCCTCCAAGCTTCTTTAGTAAAGTCACAGGTAATGAAAAGATGCTCCGTGGTTTCTTCAGCCCTATTACACAAGGGACAGCAAGAGGGCCCTTCCCAGCCTTTCCTCTTTAGGGTTTCGCTGGTCAGAATGTTGTTGTGGAGCAAAGTCCATATGAATATGTCCACTTTGGGAATTGAAGGGAAGTTCCAGAGAGCTTTCCACGGACCAGGATTGGTAGGGACCCAAGGAAGCTCCAGAATAGCAGAGTAGCCAGCTGTTGCAGTGTATTTCCCCGTGCCTGAACCCCAACCTCGCTTATCTTTGGATTTGGCGCTGAAGGGGGACTTCCCTTAAAGGAAATCCAGTAGTGTTGAAGCTTCCTCCTCTAGCTCGCCTAGATAGTCTCCTAGATTCCAGCATTTCCAGGATTCATCGTTGTTCCAGGAAGAGATATCCCACATCGTGCTGCAATTTTTTGAATGAAGACAAGCTTTGATGTTTCCCACATCGATTGACCCCTTGAGTGGCTGATCCCCAAGGATAAAATCCTCCCAGATTCTAATTTTTGCCCCATTTCCCGGAATCCACGTGAGCTTAGAAGTGAAGTGAGGGAGGGCCCTTTTGCAGAGAGAGAAAATCGGGGATCCTTTCTGCACTTTTGTAGGCTTCTCGAGGCATCTCTCCTTGTCTCCTGTGAAGTATTTTTTCTAGATAATTTGCTTGCTCCACGTTCTTTTCCCAGTGATCATATTCCATAGAATTTTGCATCCCATGGCTAGGTTTTGGGTAGCCACATCTCTAATTTGGAGGCCCCCCTCCATCTTTGGCTTCTTGACCTTGTCCCAGCTCACTAGGTGAAGCTTCTTTTCACAGTTTCGACCACCTTCCCAGAGAAAACGCCGCAGCAGCTCATCTATTTTGTTTGTTATGGTTTTTGGGGCTAACAAAACCGAGCATTGATAGATTGGAAGACTGGTAAGGACAGAGTTCATCAGAATAACTTTACCTGCTTTGTTGAGCCAGTTTGCCCCCCACGCCTGGATCTTATTTTTTAGCTTGTCCAGAAGGGGCAGCCAATGGGAAACTCTAGGAGAGGCTTTAAAAATTGGGATGCCCAAGTAGGTAAAGGTGTCCTAGATACCATTTCCAGGATCCGAGATAACTCCAGCATTTCGCGGGGCGAGCAGTTCCATCTGTAGATCTTACTTTTTTGAAAGTTTATTTCACTTCCGGAGCTGTCCCTGTAGTAGTCAAGCTCTGTTTTAAGTTTCTTGTTGTATTAAGGTTGGTAGCTCCCAACAAAAGGGTGTCATCAGCGAACTGGGCATGGTTTACCTCCTTGACCTTGGGGACAATTCTGATGCCTGAGAGAGACCTGTTTTGGAGACATATGTTCAACTGGAAACTTAGAACGGAGGCTTGAATGACGTAGAGTACCAGGGAAAGGGGACCCTTGCCTTAAACCTCTTGATGCCTGGAAGAAGTTGGCAGGATGACCATTAACCAGGGGAGCAATCCAAGGGGCTGATATGCAAGCTTTGACCCACTCTATGAATTTCTAATTGAACCCAAAGTTCCTCATGGTTGCCAGAAGGAAATCATGCTTGACTCTGTCAAAAACATTTGCCAGATCCAGCTTTACCACCATACCCTTCTCTTTTTTCTTGCAGCTGGTATGAATGGCTTATTGGACTAAGATAATGTTGTCCATAATCTGTCTTCCTCTCACGAACCCACCTTGATTATCCGGAAGTAACTTAGGCAGGATTCTTTTGAGTCTGTTGGCCATTATTTTGGTTATTATTTTGTATCCCGTATTGCACAGGGATATAGGCCTGAATCTGTTGAAATTCTTGGCCCCTTTTTCTTTTGGAATAAGGGTCAAGAACGAAGTATTGGTGCTGCCACCCAGCTTGGTACAGGTCTAAGAATTCTTTATCATCCTGTACAAGTCGTTTTTTATAATGTCCCAGCATGATATGTAGAACCGGACTGTAAATCCATCCGGCCCAGGCGCTTTATCAAGGTTCATTCTGAAGAGAACTTTCTTAATTTCACGTATACTGACAGGCCTATTTAGCATCAGATTGTCATCATCATTGATCCGATTTGGAATTTTTGAAAGAGGATAGGAATTCGGGTCCGCTTGCTCCAGATCCGGGGCTGAGTAGAGATTTTTAAAAAAGGAATGTGCTGCCTCCTTAATGCCGCTAAAGTCCTTTATAACTTGGTCTTGCACCTGGATTTCATTAATGGAATTGTAAATTTTCCTAGCTTGGGCTTGCTTGTGAAAGAACGCAGTATTTTTGTCTCCAGCTTGAAGCCGCAACGTCCTTGATTTGACTCTCCAGTAGGATTCCTCTTCTCTACATGCTTTGTGGTACTTCCTTTGCAGCTCAGCTTCCCGGTTGAGCAAGGCAAGAGTAACTGGAGATTCTTCCAAGACCAATTGATGCCGTTCCAACTCCTTCTGGGTTCTTTTCCTTTCATCCGGAGGAGAGCTTAGCTTTTTATCCCAAGCTTTCAGTTCAGCTTTAAGTCTACTGAGCTTTCCTTCCCAAACATAAAATGGGGATCCATAGATCAGTTCATTCCAGGAATTGGTCACAATGTTGAGAAAGCCTTCCTGATTTACCCAAATTGGGATAAACCGGAAAGGGATAGGGCCTAAATTTTCCCCAGGAGAAATGGAGAGCGAAATTGGTTTGTGATCAGAGGTATAATGTGGGAGAATCTTGGAGGTCGCCATCAGTCCCAGGGTAAGGAAAGAGGAACGGATAAGGAACCGGTCTAGGCGGGCAGCAATGTGGCCAGGTCCTGTTTTTTTGTTGGACCAGGTATACTTTCCTCTGATAGGAATTATATCTTCAAGCTCCCAATCCAGCATCAGGTCTTCCACCCACTCTCTTGCAGGATCCCGGACAATTGAACCTCCTTTTTTTTTCGGCCAGAACGAGGTTACATTTAGATCTCCAGCCACTACTAAATTTTCAGGATTATGCTAGTTGAGAAACAATTTTAAGGAGTCCCAGCACTCTTTTTTCTCAATGTATGAGATCGGCACATACATGTTGAAAATGCTTACTTGATGGTCGGATTCTTTATGGAGCATTTTTGTAAATAACCAGTGAGTGGTTCTTTCTTCTTCTACTAGATCTAGCTTTGCGGAGTCCCAAAAAGTTGCTAATCCCCCCGAAGCTCCTCTTGCGCTCACAGCCCTACCCGGGCCTTTCTTCCAAAACGAGTTTCTTGCTCGGAGGAGAGCATCCTCCTCCATTTTCGTCTTCTGGATTAGGAAAATTTCAAGCCTCATTACTCTTACTAAATCCCTTATAGCTTCTTCTTTTAGAGTGCTGCCTAGTTCTCCGCAGCTCCAGGAGATGTATTGCATTATTTGCCTGGGTGAGGGGGATGCCCCCCTTTCGGGGTCTTTCCAAGCTTCATCCCCGATCTGGTATTCATCATTTCTGGAATTGTGTGCTGTGAGCCTTGAACCACATCCTTATAGGACTGCTCTTCCCTTCTCTTCTTCTCCGGCTTCCATCCATGCTTTAGCTGATCTGGGGTACCTGACGGACTGCTTGCTTCAGTATCTCCTTCCTCAAAGGATTCAGCTCCTGTTTCTGAGCCCAAGCTAATGTGTTCCTTTAACGGACTGGAGGCAACATGATAAGGGATTGGATCTCTTGAGGTCTGTGGCGCCCGAGCTTCTTCAACTTCAGGAGCGTTAATGGGGGTTTGAGTTGCATTAGAATCTCCTTGGGGAATAGACTTGGAACTGCCTTCCTTTGGGGGTTCCTGGGTCAATTTCTCCTTGCTTTTGACATTGTTAGCGGTTTTCCCTTTCTTTACTCTCTGCCATCCTTCAACATCTTCTTTCCCAGCGGCCATTTTGGGACAATGTCTTTGGAAGTGGCCATGCTCTTGGCAATTCCTACACTTGAAGGGCAGGTGCTCGTAGTCCAGCTTTTGGTAATGCGTCCAAGATCCAACGGTTAGTTTTACTGCCTCAGGAAGGCCAACTTCAAGATCGACTTCAACACAAATTTTGGCGCATGTGTATTGTCCCTTGTTATCGGCTTTGTCAATGAAACGTCCGACTCCGTTCCCTATTCTCTTCAAAGATTCGAAATACCAGCAATGCACAGGAAGGTTAGGGAGCCTAACCCACACTGGCACTTCTTTGGGGAGATCGACCAAGGGGTCAAAATCTGGTGTCCATTTGTTTAGATATAATCCCTGCATCCCCATGAAGTAGGGGCCATTTCTAAAGATTAGGTCTCGGTCTTCTTCTGATATGAATTCAAAAACAAAGAACCCTCTCCCAATAGGGTAACAGGTAACTCCATGTTTCAGGTTGAGCTTCCAATTTCTTTGTATCCAGTCATCTGTAGACTTAGTGGATGGCCATAAGCCCATAAACTGACCCACGAGGCCTCGCTTTGCCAACGCCAGAGCTATCTTCATTGGTTTTTCTCCAGGAGGGGCGATTTCATGGATTTCCTCTAGCTTCTTGATGAATTTCGGAATCTCTGGAGGGGAGGTCTTCTTACCTCTGCAATTGATTAGCCTCTGAAAGGCATCCTCATCCAAACTCGAAGGGGGGGGGGGGGGGGGGGGGGGGGGGGGCGCGACCTCCCCTCCCCCAGGCGCCGCCATGACCTCTCTCTCTTGTTCGCTGCAGCTTCCAACCGTAGTGCGCGCGCGCCCAGCCAAAAAGAGTTTCCTTTAGTTCTTACTTTGTAGGTTTCCGTTATACCTGTTCGTCCTTATGTTATTGTCACCTGTTCGTAGTTATTTTTCAATTGTTGCATTTGTATAATTTCACATGCAGATGATGCAGCTGAAAATTTCTTCTTGCAGGGTTGCAAGGTGTGAATGTTAGCAAAATTCATGTCAGTATGATTTGTTTCTCAATTAGAACAGTTTATAAACTAAACTTTCAATGGATCATAACATTTAAACTATCAATGAATTAGTACAGGATAATCTATCTGGTTATTTTCTTAGCTTTTGTTCTATTGCTAATTTGCTTGCATAGGAGTCAAGACCCTTCCTAAATCTCTTCATTATGGGCATGTCGCACATAAATGATATATTACATATTTATTAGGAATATTATGAACAATGGCACAAACTAATGATACATTACTAATATTTTAAACAATAAACAATATTGAGATCAGAACTTTGACTAAATTATTGATGTATGAAATGTTGCAGATACTTACCTCTTCAACATTTGGACCATTTTTATATGAGGTAAGCCTTGGGGGTTTCCTTTATCTAGGAGCATTTGCGTTGCATTTGGATTTCTATTATCGTGCCTCTAACCACAAGCTAGCTAATTGTCCGGTATGGACATAACCTCCAAACTTGTTTTTTTTCTTAATAACCTCCAAACTTGTTTATTTTCCTGAGTTGCTTGGGCAAACCCTAGCTAAGTGAGATGATATGCCACTGTTGAACGCTCGTTGTCTATTCTTTGACGGGATGGTCCATATGAACAAAATAAAATCTTGGGCTAACTTAAGCGCTCACATTTAAATGAAACACCAAAAGGAAAGAAAAGGGAAGTTTAAACAAAGAAAACATAAAGTTGTTTTGGAAAAGGAGCATCCACCTTCTCTTTCAATGTAATGTTTCTAACCCAAAATAGCAATTGCTTCCTTGCCCCCTAAGCACTCATGTTTGCTCAATAGATAGATAGACCCATATTGTTGTCTTAGTATTTAGACCACCCGTTCTTTGAGAGCCTTTGTTCCATCAATTCCATCAACAACCACACGAAAACTACACAATACAAAGTTATGAACACATACTCAAAATTTTCAGTACATAAAATGGAGATTAAACATTTGACATTTGTTATTGAAAATTTCCAGGTAATTGCACATTTCATCCAGTGTGTTGGCCTGGTCATAAAGTTATTAAGAAATCCAGTCTTAATTTTTTTTTGGCGTATCATGTATAATTCCAAGAAACGAATATGGTAAGGCAGGGATTCATGATTTTTTACATACTAAAGGAAAGTATACTGCATAACCAACACATACGAAGAAGTTTTGCAATATATATGGTTGCTTGATGGACTTACGAGCTATGCATTAATCAATTATTATCTAATGTATGTTGTTTGTAGTATACCAATTTGTCAACGATTAAACCATCGATTAAGAGTAGAGATGATAATATGGTTTCAGCTTAAGTGCATAGATTGGATTCTGAAACTTGGCTTGGATTTTGGCTTTGATCTTGTTAAGATTAGGGGCCTAACATAATAAGTATCCACCTTCTTTCACTTGCTTTAGAGTCCTGAACACCTACTAGTTAGTATATATTCACAAAAACAACGCAAATCCATGAGCTAAAACATAATCAATAGCTAGCAGATCAATACACAGGCATCCATCCCACTAATATGAGAATTGGACCAACATCAAAAGACATAGTTCACTCAAGGCGAAAAACAATTCAAAATTTGAAGATTCATTGTATAGACACTGATGAAATAAGTCTAATGACCGAATTCTGAGTATATGCTGTACAAACCCTTCTTGGATTCTCGTCAGATACAAAGGAAACAATTCCAACAATTCATCTTTTGGAAACGCTTGTATGATTATCGAGTAAAATGTAACATAGATTAGAAAGTGAGCACATTGTCATTAAATTAAAACAATTTTTGCTGTAATATTTTATATCAACGGAGAAGCAGCGAGCCGTTAGTATATGGGTGAAGTTTGAAACTTGAAACAAAATTTATTACAATGAAATTCGCAAAACAAACAAACAAACTGACTGAAAATAAACCATCTATTTTAACCCTAAATTCTTTTAGAGTCGAGAGATGAAATTCACCTGCATTTCTTTCTCTATGCATTTAATAAAAGTTGATCTTACTCGTCAAATATCTTGAAAAACTATCCTTATTTGTGGTGAAAACCTAGCTATATCCAAGATTTGAGATCATGCTAGAGGCTCAATAGAACAACTCGATAAAATGAGAAATATGAAGATTATTTAAAGCAATTTAAGAAAACAAATAATGCAGGTTAAGTTACCATAGGTTGGAGAGGAAGATATAGAGCTTCCTACAATATCCTTCCGATTGGTAAATTATTCTCACTACAATTTCTTTTGTTGTTCCCTTTTCAAAATATGTTCCATTGCGACAATTACTATAATTCCTTATTGACAGACTAGGCATGATCAAGGTGGCAACCTGTAGGGAAATCTTAAATGGTTGAGCAATATCCAGGTGGCAATTTGATCAGAAATCATAAATAATATGCTTTACTACAGGTATGGCTTCTAAAGGCTTGTCATGCATGCTAAATATGATAATATGCTTTCCATATACTTGCAGGCCTAGAAACAACTCTTGTAGCATCCTTTCTCCAAGTTTATAATATGTATTCATTGTATTGAATGTGTGCGATGCAAATGGGTGCATGCAAAGATAGTTGTTGAACGTGTTTCTTACAAAATGATAGCTTTTGACATGTACATCTTTACGGTTGCGTGCTAGTGGTTCTTGCTTTGGTAAACATTATGGTAATTGATGTTTTCAATTTCCAATGGAAAATTCTTTTTCATTATGGTACACGTGGAGCTCACAACTTTTGCATTTTATGTTGGGTGATATGTGCAATTTCAATTTGCTTTAGTGGTTGACGCATGGTGGGAGAAATCTAGGAGGGTACAGTGTATGAGAGCATTAAGTTCATTTATCTATATACAAACTAGAGGCTTTATGTTAACATGTCAACTCTACCCTACTAAGAAGGCATGCAAGCAACTCAAAGTGTGTAAGTGGTATTGGGCAGTGGGAAGAATGGCTTCGTAATTCTTCAATGACGAGCCATAACCCTGCTTCCTAGAAGCCGTTCCACAAACCAAAGCAAGAGCATTAAAAAACAGAACTGGCACACATTTAAATAATTTCTTACATCACCTAGCCGCCAGGTCTTGGAGCACAAGAATCTAAGCCAACGTCACACCCTGAGAACCAATGACAATTTAATAAAATCAATAATTAAAAAATTCCCTAAATAAAAATTACTCTACACTATAGAAAAACCTTAGTTTAAGCTCGAATTTTTTTCAAATTATTCTGAATTAATACACCTAACCGAATCATATATATCCCCTTGTCGGGGACATAATAATTCCTATAAACTTTAAACAACCAAATCTAATAAAATTCCATAAAAGATCTTTAAACAACCAAATCTAATAAAATTCCTATAATTCCCCTTGTCGAGGACATAATAATTCCTATAAACTTTAAACAACCAAATCTAATAAAATTCCATAAAAAATCAATATTAAAATTATATAATTCATTGTGTAACTTCCAACAAAGTTCCATAAAATATCAACTAATGATGTTGAAATTTGGAAACACCAAATAGAGTTATTATTCATTACATTGAGAAAGTGGTAGCATTAAAAAATTGTAATAAGCGAAATGGTTTATTAAATGACACGCAACATAAGAAAGGGACAAAGAATTTATAAATATAATGTTAAAAAGAATAAAAGAAACATTTATACACATTAAAGGGACAATTTTTTTATAAATATAATGTTAAAAGAATAAAAATAATATTTAATAACCACGAATTTGATATGATGATTGAAAGATAGTCTAAAACATTATTTATATATTGTTTAAAAGAGGTATAAATTTTTTAGGTTTTAATGAATATTATGACGAGTAAGGGACTTTGGTAATCGGCTTGCCGTCGTTTTAAATACTTTGCATCCAAATCAATGTATGTTGTAGTTTTTTAAGCAAAGTTTACATGGACAAAAACATGAAATATGTTGTTTTTTACAAGGAAACTTTATTTTGACCATTAAAAAACGAGGAACCATCCTTTATTCGAATAAGAAATTTCGACCTCTTATTTGGCTTCATATCGAGGCAAGGGGCCAACTTTTCATTTCTAAAAGTATGGTTTTTGAAAATGTAACTTATGAGTTTGTACTTCTTTGGAAGTAATGCTACCAAGATTGTTAGCATTAATTCAACACATGAAATGTCTAACTTCACTCTATGTTATTACCCAAGTCTTTTGGACCGATTTGATTTACATAGCGTCGTCCTTATGCTATCACCGCCCCGTCGCCCTTATGTTACCGTCCTTATGCTATCACCGCCCCGTCGCCCTTATGTTACCGTCCTTATGCTATCACCGCCTGTTCGTCCTTATGTTATCGTCGCCTGTTCATAGTTATTTTTCAATTGTTGCATTTGTATAATTTCACATGCAGATGATGCAGCTGAAAATTTCTTCTTGTAGGGTTGCAAGGTGTGAATGTTAGCAAAATTCAGGTCAGTATGATTTGTTTCTCAATTAGAACAGTTTATAAACTAAACTTTCAATGGATCATAACATTTAAACTATCAATGAATTAGTACAGGATAATCTATCTGGTTATTTTCTTAGCTTTTATTCTATTGCTAATTTGCTTGCATAGGAGTCAAGACCCTTCCTAAATCTCTTCATTATGGGCATGTCGCACATAAATGATATATTACATATTTATTAGGAATATTATGAACAATGGCACGAACTAATGATACATTACTAATATTTTAAACAATAAACAATATCGTGATCAGAACTTTGACTAAATTATTGATGTATGAAATGTTGCAGATACTTACCTCTTCAACATTTGGACCATTTTTATATGAGGTAAGCCTTGGGGGTTTCCTTTATCTAGGAGCATTTGCGTTGCATTTGGATTTCTATTATCGTGCCTCCAACCACAAGCTAGCTAATTGTCCGGTATGGACATAACCTCCAAACTTGTTTATTTTCCCGAGTTGCTTGGGCAAACCCTAGCTAAGTGAGATGATATGCCACTATTGAACGCTCGTTGTCTATTCTTTGACGGGCTGGTCCATATGAACAAAATAAAATCTTGGGCTAACTTAAGCGCTCACATTTAAATGAAACACCAAAAGGAAAGAAAAGGGAAGTTTAAACAAAGAAAACATAAAGTTGTTTTGGAAAAGGAGCATCCACCTTCTCTTTCAATGTAATGTTTCTAACCCAAAATAGCAATTGCTTCCTTGCCCCCTAAGCACTCACGTTTGTGCAATAGATAGATAGACCCATATTGTTGTCTTAGTATTCAGACCACCCGTTCTTTGAGAGCCTTTGTTCCATCAATTCCATCAACAACCACACGAAAACTCCACAATACAAAGTTATGAACACATACTCAAAATTTTCAGTACATAAAATGGAGAATAAACATTTGACATTTGTTATTGAAAATTTCCAGGCAATTGCACATTTCATCCAGTGTTGGCCTGGTCATAAAGTTATTAAGAAATCTAGTCTTAATTTTTTTTGGCGTATCATGTATAATTCCAAGAAACGAATCTGGTAAGGCAGGGATTCATGATTTTTTACATACTGAAGGAAAGTATACTGCATAACCAACACATACAAAGAAATTTTGCAATAGATATGGTTGCTTGATGGACCTACGAGCTATGCATTAATCAATTATTATCTAGTGTATGTTGTTTATAGTATACCAATTTGTCAACAATTAAACCATTGATTGAGAGTAGAGATGATAATATGGTTTTAGCTTAAGTGCATAGATTGGATTCTGAAACTTGGCTTGGATTTTGGCTTTGATCTTCTGAAGATTAGGGGCCTAACATAATAAGTATCCACCTTCTCGCACTTGCTTTAGAGTCCTGACCACCTACTAGTTAGTATATATTCACAAAAACAACGCAAATCCATGAGCTAAAACATAGTCAATAGCTAGCAGATCAATACACAGGTATCCATCCCACTGATATGAGAATTGGACCAACATCAAAATACATAGTTCACTCAAGGTGAAAAAAAATTCAAAATTTGAAGATTCATTGTATAGACACTGATGAAATAAGTCTAATGACCGAATTCTCAGTATATGCGGTACAAACCCGTTTTGGATTCTCGTCAGATACAAAGGAAACAATTCCAACAATTCATCTTTTGGAAACGCCTCTATGATTATCAAGTAAAATGTAACATAAATTAGAAAGTGAGCACATTGTCATTAAATTAAAACAATTTTTGCTGTAATATTTTATATCAATAGAGAAGCAGCGAGCTGTCAGTATATGGGTGAAGTTTGAAACTTGAAACAAAATTTATTACAATGAAATTCGCAAAACAAACAAACAAACTGAAAATAAACCATCTATTTTAACCCTAAATTCTTTTAGAGTCGGAGATGAAATTCACCTGCGTTTCTTTCTCTATGCATTTAATAAAAGTTGATCTTACTCGTCAAATATCAAAATCTCCTTTTTTTGTGGTGAAAACTTGGCTATATCCAAGCTCTGAGATCATGCTAGAGGCTCAATAGAACAACTCGACAAAATGAGAAATACGAAGATTATT
Source organism: Pseudotsuga menziesii (assembly GCA_001517045.1). Classification (NCBI taxonomy): domain Eukaryota; kingdom Viridiplantae; phylum Streptophyta; class Pinopsida; order Pinales; family Pinaceae; genus Pseudotsuga; species Pseudotsuga menziesii. The sequence continues at coordinate 76,164 of LPNX011019033.1, read as the reverse complement.
TAAAGCAATTTAAGAAAACAAATAATGCAGGTTAAGTTACCATAGGTTGGAGAGGAAGATATAGAGCTTCCTGCAATATCCTTCTGATTGGTAAATTATTCTCACTACAATTTATTTTGTTGTTCCCTTTCCAAAATATGTTCCATTGCGACGATTTCTATAATTCCTTATTGACAGACTAGGCAGGATCAGGGTGGCAACCTGTAGGGAAATCTTAAATGGTTGAGCAATATCCAGGTGGCAATTTGATCTGAAATCATAAATAATATGCTTTACTACAGGTATGGCTTGTCATGCATACTAAATATGATAATATGCTTTCCATATACTACAAGCCTAGAAACAACTCTTGTATCATCCTTTCTCTAAGTTTATAATATGTATTCGTTGTATTGAATGTGTGTGATGCAAATGGGTGCATGCAAAGATAGTTCTTGAACATGTTTCTTACAAAATGATAACTTTTGACATGTACATCTTTACGGTTGCGTGCTAGTGGTTCTTGCTTTGGTAAACATTATGGTAATTGATGTTTTCAATTTCCAATGGAAAATACTTTTTCATTATGGTATACATGGAGCTTACAACTTTTGCATTTTATGTTGGGTGATATGCGCAATTTCAGTTTGCTTTAGTGGTTCATGCACGTCGAGAGAAATCTAGGAGGGTACAGTGTATGAGAGCATTTGGTGTGTAATTACATTATATCTAGTGATTTTCTTTCCAACTTTATTGTAAATTATATATGAATTGGTCGTAAGTTGGTTTCCAATAGGTAGTATAACTGGCACCAACAAGCTAATAAATCTAGGTTCGTTTACTATTCATTTTTCATATATTTTCGTATGGAAACAACTTTTATATTTTCTTTTATGTGTATTTTCTTTTGGAAAAAAGTTTTGTTTTTTCTTTTGTTTATATTTGATATTTGTGAGAAATTCTGGAACCAACACCCTCTGCTTGCGATTCCTCTTTACAATAGTCATTAACTAGCTATATAGATTGTTGGGATGCTGGCAATCCAATTTATGATCTCCTGTGCAGTTGTCACGTTATCAACACTTGGATGAGTCGCTTAAATTGTTTTTACACTGCTATGTTGCTAGGTAGCATGGTTCCTGTTTGGCACACTTAGCTGCTATACATAGTTAATGTTTGTGGCGTGATGCTATTGGGCATGGCTCCGGTCTTCCTTGGCGTGATGGGCATGGCTCTCTATATGGCTTTCGCACTCAAACGGTAGATTCTGGACAAGGCTCTCACTATACTGGGCATGGCATCTAAGCTAAAAACCCTAATACATGACATCTAAGCTAAAAAACCTAATACATGACATCTAATGCTAATATTGCTTAGAGGATCAATCTCAAAACCCTAATATATGACATCTCATGCTAATATTGCATAGAGGATCAATCTCCAAAGGCAGGGACTTGTTTCCTTTAGCATCCCCTCTTGTTTTATATTTGTTATATGCCACTTTTTTTATTGAAATGCTTTGTTTTCATGGCTTTCTAAGTTTTGAACAATATTAAGTTGGCAAGTATGTAAAGATGTTGAATATGTTAGGGAGTGAATGAATTGAGTCATGACACTAGTTGAACACCCCATTGTGTATTTTGTGTATTTTGAGGGCACTTTAAGAAGATAAATTGATGGATTTTTCACATTGTTTCCAAGAAAATAGAGAGCATATATCTTAGTGTTTGTGTTAGTGGATCGATTATCTAAGATGACATATTCTTTATGTAAAGTTGATGTAAGTTATTATGTAAATTGTTTTTAAAGAAACTATGAGGATCCATGGATGGTTGAAGACCATTACTTTAGATAGGGATGTGAGATTTTTAAGTCATTTTTGAAGAACATTGTATAAGAGATTGGGTATAAATTTGCAGCATGATTTGGTAGATCATTTGCAACAAGATGGACAAGTTATGACTGTGAACAAAAGTTTGGGTAATTTTTCAAGTTTTCTCACATGTAAGAAAGAAAATCATTGCTATACTTTCTTAAAGCAAAATTTTCTCACAATAGTATAGTGAATAGATTGACAAGATTATCAAATTTCCAAATTGGGTATGGACATGGTAAAAAATGAACTACAAATTGGTTGATTTCCTATTAAGATGCAAATGAATAATGACACATAGGCATTTATTGAACACGTGGGAGAGATCCATGCACAACTTTAGGAGGATCTAAGAGAGGGCAATGTGATACATAAAGGATGTGTAAATATGAGAAGGAGATTGGAGATTTTTCAAGAGGGTGATTTGGTGATGATACATTTGAGTAAGGAACATTATCTTAAATGAATGCCCACAATGAACTAAATATAAGGAAGATTGGATCATGTATAAGTAAGAAGAAGTTTGAGGATGTCCCATATAAAGTGGAATTGTCACAAGAGTGGAACATATCACAAAAAATCAATGTGAAGGGCCTTTGTGAATTTGCAAGATAACACTCAAATGAAGTTGAGAAAGATGAAAAAAAATGTTGAATTAGATTGGATCGATCGAATGCCAATGAATGATGAGTTAGAGGTATACAAAAAATTAGAAGAAAAGATATTCAAGATATGAGACACAAATTACAAATATATTTGGTGAAATGGAAAAATGATTCAAATGTTGATCATATGTGGATTTGAATGCAAAAAATCAATGGGAAGAGCCTTTGTGATTTTGCAAGATAACACTTAAACGAAGTTGAGAAAGACAAAAAAAATGTTGAACTAGATTTGATGGAGTGAATGCCAATGAATGATGAGTTAAAGATATAAAAAAATTTAGAAGAGAAGATATTCAAGACATGAGACACAAATTACAAAGATATTTGGTGAAATGGAAAAATAATTCAAATGTTGATCGTATGTGGATTTGAATGCAAGAGTACAAAATATTGTGCAAGGGTAAATTTGTGTGGACCAAGCAAATAATAATATGCTTGTAGAGGTGAAAATATATTTTTGCAAGGTTAAGTTTAATGTAGGAGCATCTATATGTATGTCCACTTGAAGCATTGTAAAAGACAATGGATGAAGTGAACACACAAAATTAGAGGCAAGCTTGGAGGTAGAAAGTTGCTAGTAGCATGTAGATGACATTGAAGGCACAAAACAACATGCGCATGGTAATAAGATAAATTGTGCACAAAGAGGAGGAAAAAGGTTAGGCACGTGAAACCAAAGAGGTGATAAGATGGTAGTGAGGTCAAGCAAATAAAGGGAGAAGGAAAAACCACTGTAGTAAAATGGTTGAGATCATTGGAAGCCCAAAGATCATGAGGATAGAGAATAATGTAGCACAACAGAGAGGAAGGTTGGTCTCGAAAAGAGAAAAGTTTTCTTTAAAGAGAATCAAGTTAATTCTCATGTGGGAGTTAGATGTAAGAAAGAGTGTGGAGGCTCAATAAGGAGAAGGAAGTGAATAGATGATTCAAACATGAGCAATTGAAGTGGCATTGGAAATATTGGATGCTTGAGGACAAAAAGTATGGAGGAGCAAGCTAGATATTTTTGGAAATAGAAAATGCCAATGGTAAGGAGAAGAGTGCAATTATGTGTACCGTGTATAAAGGAGCAATGCACAAAAGGCACAAGATCCACAAAAGCAAGCAAGATGAGAGAGAGAGGGCGAGTGCACTATAATCCAACTATAGTCTAGAATATTTGTATCGCAATATGAGACAACTAATGAGAACGAGTAGAATTATCTGAGCATTTTGTCATATCTTAAATTTGGTCTCCTGTGTGGTTATAGATATGTTTATTTTTCTTTGCTACAAATTATCTTTTGTAGTGTGAGACTAGGCTCATAATCACTTTGTTGGGTCCATTGCCCCTCCTTGTTGCATCACTAACTTACTACATTTTGCACTCTTGATAATGGACACAAAGAAACTTGAATACAAATACTGGGGATTGAGTCTCTTTGTCAATCTCTTCACATGCACTGATTTATTCCTCTTTGTTGTGATTCCTAGGAGTGGTGTGAGACTTGGCACGAAAGGATTGTTTTGGGTCCATGACCCCTCCTTGTTTTGTCAAAAAACAAACTAACATAGTATGTTTTTCACTCAACAATACAAACACATAGACACAGTTGAACAACAACCTTCGTGGCTAAGACTATTTGTTGATATCTTCACATGCACTAATTTATATCCTTTGGTTTTATGTGTTTTAAAGCCTAGTGATTTTTTGGCCAAAGTGGGGTCATCTCTCAAGACATGTTGCTATAGTGATTCATAAGGAGACGAGAGAGGGTGCACCACCAATACGTTTGGAATCAACAAAGGTTATTGGTGGTAAATTCCCATTGGTTTACCGTTGAACTATAGCCGAACCAATGCTTGGATGCTTTGGTTTACTACATTGAAAGAGTCCGACAGAAAGGGATGCATTGAAGTGTACCTTTACCAATACAAGAACCTTGGTTTGTTACATTGAAATGAGAATATAAAAAATGATGTGCCAAAGTCCACCTTGCTAGTCCACGAACCTCGAGTTGTCATGTTGAGAGAACTACAAAAAGGGACGTGTTAAAATACTCCTTGCTAGATTAGGATTTTTAGTTTGTTGTGATGAGAGGAGAATTATAGAATAAGACGTGTCAAAGTCCACCTTGTCTATCCCAAAATGAGTACGTTTTTTGCCTTACTACATTGATTTGCAAAAATGACTTGATGAGGTGCAATGATTAGACAAATTTGTGGAATTAACACATGTCCAAGAAAATCTCACCTTGCCCATCATGGGCTAGAGAGGTCGTGGATGGAGTTGCTGACTGGGTTGAAGGGAAATCCCTAGCACTTGCCAACATGTACCATGGATTGGACTGTATGAATAACCTGTAAGAAGGAAAGACGAGGGGTTTGATGACTTGATGGAGATGATGATGGGATGAGACGACAATAGACGAATGGACTTGATGGCGGACTTGACATTAATGGCTATGCTTGAAGAGAGATTCAAATAAGTGCCAAATAATTACTAAATAAAAAGTGACCAACTAAGAAATACTCCCCACCAAAAAATTGCACTTACCTAATGATTACCAAAGTGCATGGTTCACTTGCAAAATTGAGGAATACAAAATGATAGACAAGATGCATTTATATTCAACCAACTCTAAAAATATGATTAATAAAATTCTTTGAAATAAAGTACTGCCTTTATTTTATATATAATATTTTAAAAAGAAAAGCCTAAAAATTCAATGATTTTGTTCATAAAGTAAGTTTTATAGTAAAATCTAGCCATTAATTTTTTAATAAACTTGAAATTTGTATTATTTAAATCTATAAATAGATTATTCACCACTCTCACATACTTAAGAATTTCTTTAATTTTTTACAAAGTTCCATAAAAAAAATCATGCCATTTCAAAAAAAAGAAATGATGAATCTTAGCTACACATATTCTGAAATATTACAAATATTACAGCAAAACCTTAGTTTAATTAAGTGTTAAGCATTAACAACTTATCATCAAGATAATGGAGAGAGTGCAAGCTGACACAAGAAGCATCATAAGTTCCGCCAAAAACAAATTAAAGAAAAGAACTTTCACCAAACCAACTACGCTCCACAACACTGGATCTTTAACAACCAGTGTCAAGATCTTTAAATCGATTTTAATTGCCACGCGTGTTTGTAAACTTACGGATGGTAACAAAATTTTAACATAATTTTGTCATTCATATATTTGAGTGTGCACGATTGCCGTCTTTTTGTCTCGAGAGATCAACACTAAATGGAAGCAATAGCCACGCACAGTAAATTTATGGCAGGGTCTCTGCCCTACCCTCCCCCTTCGTGTTTAAGAGACATTCCCAAGAGCATTGTTAGCCTTAAGGTTAAAGGGTCCCGCAGAAGAAACAGCCAAAATTCTAGTTTTGGTTGCAGGATATTGTGTTCTGTGGATACCATGGCAAAGGAGAACGAGAAGCAGAAGAAGGAAGTGAAGCTGTGGGGAGGGCGTTTTCAAGATAGCGTTACAGATGCTGTTGAGAAGTTCAGCGAATCAGTCTCGTATGACAAGCGACTCTACAAGCACGATATCAATGGTAGCAGAGCTCATGCTTCTATGCTTGCCCAACAGGTAACTTTGCTGTTTTCGTTCAGTGGTTCGATAAATTCTGTAATGACTCCCATATTGCAATGGGCATGGATATATTGCACTGTTAGAGACTGTGATGCATGAAAATGTGATGTTATCACCGTTTATTTGGTCTAAAACCCATCCGGGACTTGCAAAATGCATTCTTTCATGGTGGCTACATTGTGTGATTCTTCTCAGTGAAGTGGATTTGCTATAATGGCTATTGGGAGTTGTTCGCTAATGAGTTTGGGGTTGGTTACAGTAATTGTTTTTTAAGTTTAATCTATTGGAACTACATGCTTATTAGGCACACACATTCTTATGGTGGTTTAGCAGGTCTGTGCAAGACGCTAACTAATTTTTGATCCTCACGTCTCATAGCAGTAGCGGTAACCAGATGATTTTTAGGCACCCACATAATACATTGTCACCGTGGGGGATCTGCACCAGCCGCCGATGTATGTTTGATCATCATGGTCTATTCGCTGCCAATTTCACTCATAGTAGTTCTGGTGACCTGGGGCTTGTTAGGCACTTACAGTCTCGCCATGGCTTGGGAGGTCTGCACGGGAGGCTAATGATTTTTTTGATTGTGACAGTCTAGTCGCGATTTTGCACATAGCAGTCTTGGTGACCTTGTGCTTATCGGGCACCCAGTTTTTCACGGTGGCTTCCGGAGATCCAACCTTTCCGCTAATGAAATTCAGATCATTACAATTTGAATTTATTCATTTGCAATTTCGCTCATTGTGTTCCCAGTGCCCTATTACTAATTAGGCAACCACATTTCCCCATTGCATGGAAGGTCTGCACTGGTAGCAAATGAATTTATGATCATTATGTCTATTTGCTTGCAATTTTGATAATAACAATCTCGATGACCAGGTACATTCTCACTGTGGTTTGTGAGGGTCTACACTGGGCGCTACTGAATTTGAGATCCAAGCTTTCCGCTAATGAAATTCAGATCATTACAATTTATTCATTTGCAATTTCGCTCATAGTGTCCCCAGTGCCCTAGTGCTTATTAGGCAACCACATTCTCCCATTGCTTGGGAGGTCTGCACTGGCAGCAAATGAATTTATGATCATTATGTCTATTTGCTTGCAATTTTGATAATAGCAATCTCGATGACCAGGCACATTCTCACTGTGGTTTGTGAGGTTCTACAGTGGGCACTACTAATTTTTTGATCATCATGGTCTATTTGCTTATGATTTCACTCATAGTGGTCCTGCTGACTCTGATTATTAGGCCACCCACATTCTAACCATTGGTTGGGAGGTCCCTACTGGTTGCTAAACAATTTTTTATCATCACTGTCTTTCTGCTTATGATTTTGCTCATGGCGGTCCTACAGACTGGGGGCACTCTCCAAATCATCATGTCCAAAAGGATTGAACAAAGTCATTTGAAAGAGTGGGGGTGAATGGTAAAAGCCCATTAGTCTGCCATTAACTTGTTTAGAACACATAATAGAGGCTTAAAGGCCATATGCTAACTGTATTTCTATGCCACTGTAGTTGGTGGATGCAAAGAAGTGTGGTTCTCAATCAGCTAAGCAATTTGCAAAATGAAATTATTCTCATGACTCTTTAGAAGAAATTGGGGAAAGAAAATGAATGAAGAGATGGAATGGAACCATTTAATGAACCTGAAACTAATTCCTGGGTGGATCAAAGCAAAATTTTTTCGTAAAACTATCATTCTTTCAGTTCTTAGTTTTAGATTGGGCAAAGCCATTACATTTGTGTTCACTATTAACAAATACCCGAAGGCTATTACACCAGCACGTTGTATACCAGAGGGCCGAGAGTTGTTTGATATTATACCAAAGGGACGAGAGTTGCGAGACTTGAGATATACATGATCAAAATAGACATGTGTATGTGAAAAGCTAAAATTGCATATGATCATAATTGCATGACTCAAACTTAGGAAAGACTCGACAAAGCCAAAGAGTAAGAGCATGGCTGAAACTTGGGGATTTTTTTATAAATAATACTTAATATAGACAAATATTTGTTCAACTCTGTCAAAATCTATTAAAGGCGCAAAACAGTCAAACTTTGTCAAAATTGACCAGTCTTGAGCCTTCGTGTGTTTGACCAAATTTGACCATGTTTGGCACATTGTTTTGGAGCTGAAATGTTTAGACTTGCCAAATACTTATTAGAGTCAAATATTCCTGTTTCAATGCTTATGATACATGCCTTCTCAATGGCATTTGAACATTTTGCAAAGATGTTTTTTTCTTAGAATGTTCGGAAGTAGCTTCCTTTTATCACGATGGGGCTAACACTCCGAGATTTAGCATTATGGGAGTCCATTAGCATCATTCAATTTGGTTGCCTTCAGCTTAGAAGCCACAACTGAAAGTTATCCCAGATTTAGCATTATGGGAGTCCATTAGCATCATTCAATTTGGTTGCCTTCAGCTTAGTAGCCACAACTGGAAGTTATCTATTCTGTCAACGTTACCCAGGACTTGCACTTGGACCCAGCCATTGTTGTGTGTGTCAGCGCACATCCACAAGCACTAGCCACTAGCATGTCACTTGGTAGGACTTGAGCCTTGGTTGGGGCTATACAATACTATCAGAACTGGAACTGATCAAGGGTTAGACAGGAACTGGATCAGAACCAACTGGAAAATTGGGTTGAAGAATTGGTCAATGAGGGCAGCTCTGGATTCGAAATGGCTCGAACCGGCCAGTGCAGGACAGAACTGACCAATTGGTCTGGACTCTGGACTCCACTGGGGGTGAAACGGTCTGGTCTGTCTGTTTCTGATAACATTGGGCCTATAATAGCCACCTGCTTTCATTGACCCAACAAGCCTTGCAAAGATGTTTTAAGCCTTCACCACTTCAACCAACCTTGTGGACAAAGCATCTTGGTCCTCTAGGCCAGTGGCCTCATGGACGGTTTAATAAAATTTGTATTCCCTTATATTCTTGCCTTCTGTTATCCAGAATATAATTATGGCAGTTTTACTGATTTAATGCTCATCCCAGCTTTTTGCTGTCCTATGCAAAGTTTTCATTCTTAAATCACAAAGCTTGGCAATCTCATGTCTCTATACAGAGCTAGGCCTCATACTTATTTGAATACTTCAAGCTTGTACCTTAATCATTATAGAATTTGGATCGAATACCCTGTATCATTGTGAATTGTGTGGATGTAAACTAAAGTTATACAAGACCACTAGAACATTTAGAGCATTCCGGAAACAAACATGAGGAGAAAAGCATGTAGTTTTATTATTGAGATTTTGGAAATTGCATGTTGAAACCTAATGCATTTAATACCTTTTTACCAACAGTGGAGAAGTTCCTAGAATTCGGATTTGGAAATATAAAACTGCTGACTGGAAGTATATGGCTTAGCAGCAGCATGTATAACTAAGCGAGTAGATTGTCTTATACTCTTTGGATTACAAATAACTATTAAGTAGCGTTTAATGCATAGTATCACTGCAGGAGATAGAAAGAGCTGTTAACAAAGTGCTCATACTTGTAATATTTAGCCATACAACATTGTATAGTTCATGACTCATTAGTATCACGTTATGTAGAGGCGTTTGATTACGTACCACAGCTTACTTAAATCGGTTACATGTACGACAAGTAAATACAGCTTAGCCCGCGTCCATGACTTATATAACCTAGTAAGCTCATGTGATTCACTACTACACGCCGTTAATGTAATCTATTACAGCCATATGCTCAGGTGATTAATTACTAGTCAGGATTATAGAACTATTAATTTTACTGACTCATCCAGGATTACGAGCTAGTGTGTTAAGATCGCTTGAACATATTAGCTTAACCATGGCTTATTGAGCAGTATGTGGCTAACTCGAAGCATAAGTGGTTAAATCCTAGTCTTTCTCTGAGTAAATCTGATTTACCATTCATTATTATACCTATGTATACCATGTTAATTACAGTACTTGTAATCCTAAGCTTCTACTACTTGAACCTGAGTGATTAAGGTTTTATTATCTAGGAGTATCAGAGAAACCATAAGAGTTAATAGCTTCCATGGTTCAGCGTATTATGCATGGTGTACTGCGTATTACATAAACAGAGTATTTATTCATACAGTTTACTACGTAAATTATACTACTAAGAGGCATGCTACTGTACTGAATACGGATAGTACTATCCAGAGTGGTGCTAGGTCATACATCTGCTCAAGGTGAAGGGAAGAGGGGACCCTGATCCCATTAAGGGTGGTGCTGCTCTTGCCCTTGGCAGGGGGGATACATATATTTCTGAGGAACAGCAGCAGCAGGCCCCTCCGGGAAGAATTATCAGGCAGGATGGATCCCACCTCCTTCAATGGTATGGAGCAACAGCTCGTCTCTACAGAGGGTCTGGGGTGTGCTATGGTAGGAACTCCAGGTGGATATCCCAACATGGAATGGCAAGAGAATCCACATTGCCAGATCACTTATTCTATACTGCAATGACAAAAAAATTATATGCTTGTCTTTTTCTGCTTTTAGCATTGATCTAGGAGTTGCTTTCGCACTCCTACTTTGTATTTTCATTGGACGTACTCTTTTTGTCTCATTGACCTACCTTTGTGGGCATTCATTGGACATTACTAAAATTATCTGATCTTACTATCTACACTGCTTTCAAGCACCATATCTTGCAGCTGCCATCATTGACTTATGAATCGAGACAACTATATAGATGAAACTGTTAACAACAGTTTGTTGTTAATGCCTGTTGTTTGATGGTGTAGCATACATACAATTAGAATGCTTACTCTCCTTTCTCTTTTAGCATAAATGTTGGTGCAGGTCTTATTCTGCTTTTAGCATTGATCTAGGAGTTGCTTTCGCACTCCTACTTTGTATTTTCATTGGACGTACTCTTTTAGTCTCATTGACCTACTTTTGTGGGCATTCATTGGACATTACTAAAATTATCTGATCTTACTATCTACACTGCTTTCAAGCACCATATCTTGCTGCTGCCATCATTGACTTATGAATCGAGACAACTATATAGATGAAACTGTTAACTACAGTTTGTTGTTAATGCCTGTTGTTTGATAGTGTAGCATACATACAATTAGAATGCTTACTCTCCTTTCTCTTTTGGCATAAATGTTGGTGCAGGTCTTATCATTTAATGTCGTGTTTCCTTTTTTGTGGATTTTTGCTAGTGAGAGCTGTAGTTTGGTCATCTTGTTAACCTTTATGGATCTTGTTTTTGTTAGCATACTCTACAGGAATGCCTTGATGTAACCCCCATCCTTTGCGTTATATTCATTTATAAGTGGATGTTTGAGGGATGGATTTTTTGTTCAGAGTTGTGATATGCTGTTTTTGTCTCAGGGTCTTATGACTGCAGAAGATAGAGATATTATACTGAAAGGTCTAGCTGATATTGAGAGAACTATTGAAAGTGGGGAGTTTATTTGGAGAGCTGACAGAGAAGATGTTCACATGAATATAGAAGCAGCTCTAACAGATTTGATTGGAGAGCCAGCAAAAAAGCTTCATACTGCAAGAAGTCGAAATGATCAAGTTTGCACTGATGTGCGTTTATGGTGTCGAGATGCCATTGATCAAATTCTGAGATGCATAAGCCGCCTTCAGGTTAGTCATTTTAATTCTCAATTTTCCCTTTCTAAGATTGTACGATATGCTTTTATTTAATTGGGAATATCATGTCATTTAAAAAAATGTCTGCTTTGTTGGCAATGCCGTAGAGTCTAGTTCTAGAAAATTCTCACAGTGAGAGAAAAAACTACAGCCTGATATGTATCATCATGACAGCCCAAGATTCACATAGTACAGTTATCAAAAGACAGGGATCATGCCCCTTGCCAAGGTCTTAATTTAATGTTTGATATATCAGTTCTTGAAGAGGCAAAATCTAGAAGATAATCACTAAGAAGGCAAGGCTTTGCTTACTGGATACCCAGCAGCTTTCACGTTGGTACTACAGCTATGGGAGGTCAAACCTGAATTGAAGGAGTTGTATACACCTGTTTGAAGATTGACAGATGCAGTGCAATAATGTCTTGACATTCTTTACAGGCATTCTTATAAGCCTTGATGCCTTTCATCTTGCTATTTCATTTTGCCAGCAAATCATCTACTGAGTCGATGTAAATTGCATCCCAGTCACAAACTCTAGAAGTCCATTTCCTTCCATTCAGCAACTTCTTGGCATGGTTACCAAACTGGCAGCAGACAATTCAATGCTTATATAGTATTTAATTGGCTGCTATTGGGTTCAGACAACTTTTATAGAGTTGATCAAATTGGGCTGATTGGCACTGTTACATATATACTTGCATAAGTCTTTGTCTGGCAGATATGAGTTTGATATCCATAATCCTACAATCTTAGTTCAACATGTATTATCCATTTTTCCAGTGATTTGACTCCAAACAGAAGGAATTCAAAAGCAACATATTTACCTTGGTTGACTGTTCTACATACAAAGTAGGCCATGCAAGAGGAAAACCACCTCGATTTGATGAGAACTCACCACCAAAGCTTGAACAGACAACTGACAAAATGCTAAACTCTTCTACTCCTAATTGCGTGGAAGAGGCGCTTTCTACAGCCCAAATGAGTGAGATGTGTCACGTCTGTAACACTGATGCGGGACATGTAGGCTCTAAAAACAAATATAAAACTAAGAACATGTGGTTCCAAGTTTAAGAAACAAATATAAAATGTATATAAAACCAAGCACATGCAGGTTTCATAATGCAGTGTTTTAAATGTGGGTTTATCTTTATTTTAAGATGGTATTTTAAAGTAATTTGTAATGAGTTTAAAATACGTTCAAAATAAATATGCAATTTTCACATAAAAACAATGGATTTAAATAATTGATTTAAATAATTAAATTTTAAAATATTTAAAATATTTAAAATATGTAGTTGAATAAGAGATCCAATAAAATATATATATATATATATAGATGTTGTGGTTCACAAACTCCCCAGCTGGGCTGCTACGTCCACAGGAATAAATCATAAGGGGCCTACCCGAAGGGGCCGCACCCCGTTCTCTCTGATTACGGAGCTAACCGGATGGGGACATCAAGTGAGGCCCTTATATGGCAATGTATAGCCACCCGGGGATTTGACCCTTAGACTTTCTGCTCACAACTTACAACACTCGACCACTTGCACTAGCCCACCTCTCTCTCTCTCTCTCTATATATATATATATATATATGGGGTAAATTTTCATTATTTCAAGCCTTTTATGTTGGATATACACAATGATTTAATTTATGTAATAATGTAACGTGTATAATATTACATTAATGCTCATAAACCTTTATAGAAAAATTTACTTTAAAATTGTGTTATATTAGCATCAATAGAAACCCATCTTAAAACTCATGCTCTACCAAGCATGGAGAGGGATCAAATCGCTTGAGGCTAGCACTTTGGTTTACAGATGAAGGGATTTGATTCCTCTCGATGCTAGGTAGAGTCAAAGTTTGTTGATTTTTTCCTAAGCAGCATCGAGAGCCATTCTCTTAGGAGAATGGGGACCAGGATATGGAACCAGTCTAGCACTGGGGGAACTCAGCCTTGAGCTGAGTAGTCATTTTGTTGAATGGAGACATCTGGTCAAGGACCATGATGTGGAACCAGTCCAGCACTCGGGGAACTCAACCTTGTGTTGAGTATCCATTCTGTTGAATGGAGACATCTGTTTGAGGACCAGGATGTGGAACCAGTCCAGCACTGGGGTCTCAACCCAGAGCTGAGTGGCCATTCCTTGAATGGAGGCACATGGTCAATTACTAGGAAGATGAACCAGTCTAGCATTGGGGGACTCAGCCTAGGGCTGAGGGCCATTCTTCGGGAGAATGGAGGCGCTTGGTCTGTTACCAAGTATTTGACCTTGGGTTAAATTATGCAGCCTATGGCTGAGGCACCTGGTCTGTTAATAAGATATCACTATAAGCCCTAGACCGGGTCTGGGCATGTGAGGCACTCCTACCCTCAATCTGTGGGCTTTGTGATCTTCTCCAAGGCTTAGCTACCCTTGGTTAAGACACCTAGCACTTGATCTTGGTGGCACATGGAGTGTGAGATAAAAGCATTAGTAATTCTCTCTATTTATAATGATGTACTTTGAGTGGGGATTTTTGACCCCTATGACCACTTGTCTTGACCACAGGGGCACTTGAAGAAGGCTAAAGCAAAAGTAAAAGATACATAAGGAACCTTAGTACCACTAAAGGTAAAAGTCAAAGTAAAAGAATAAAATATTATTATTTTGTTCTTTTAAGTTTTGGTCCACTTATAGGTGATTCAAAGGCTATAAAAGAAGATCAATCTATTTCATTATTACACACACTTATTATTACACACACTTGCTCATGCACTTACAGCTACTCAAGGGATATTTTCACTGGTCTTGGAGAGGAGAATGTTTTTTGTGGTTATTCCCTAACATGGAGGATTCTAGCTAGGGCACCCACATTTGTTACAGTAAACCCTAAGCTAGGGTTTCATGGTGATCTCTTGCAACATTATCTTCTTCCTCTTCATGAGCTAGGGTTTCATCCTAGACCTCTTCACCTCACTGCAACCTCCATTACTCTTCACGGGCAACATTCTTCCTTCACGGGAAACCTCGGTCTCTTCACGGGCAGGCCGGATCTCTTCTTCGGACAGCTCCCTCTGCCCTCCGTCACCTACAGCAAGCCCTGGCAAGGCTTGGGCAGGCTGCCAACACCCTCAGGCAACTGCCACTAGCCCCAAGTAGCTACAGTCTGCCTACTACAGACTTCGGGAAGGTAGCAACAGGACTTAGGCAGACAGACGGAGGCACAGGCAGGTAGTAGCAGGGCTCGGGCAGACAAACAGAGGCACGAGCAGATAGCAGCAGATCTCGGGCAAGCTTCTGGGTTGGTAGACAGGGCTTGGGCAGACAGACAGAGGCACAGGCAGGCAACCGTACAATTCGGGCAGGTAACCGTACACTCGGGCAATAGTTCTGGGCAGGAAGAAAAATATTTTGGGCAACTAATATGAGATTTCGTGCAGCTGAGAGAAATTAGGGCAGAAAGCCCTAATTTGGTTTTTCTGTAAATTTCATCTTTTGTGGATTTTTATCTGTGGCAAACCCACTAGGGTTTGAGAATTATTGAGAAACTTAGTCATCTCATTTAAGAGATGAATTACTAATGCTTTTGGGGTTTTTTTCCTTTAAAGGTGTCCCCGTGAAAAACTACTGTGTTCAGTGTGTGTGATGTTGTTGATGTTTCTACTGCACTTGTCTTTTGTTACCTTACAGTCTGCAAAATTTTGAAGAATTCATGCTAATGCTAAATTTCAACATGGTATCAAAGCTTAGCATGTGAAGAACCAGTAAAAGGCAGAGTACTGTTGTCTTCCTAGACCTTGGGATATTTTGCAGACTTGGACAACTGACCAGTAGCAAAGATGGCTACCAACATCTTCAAACTAGAAGAAAAGCTTGACGGTTCAACCAACTACAATTCTTGGAAAGCTAGGCTTACAACCATACTGGAGGAAAATGACCTTGATGATATGGTGTTCAACACCATGGAAGAGCCAACATCTAATGCTGGCAAAATTGCTTACAAGAAGAAGCAGGCTAAGGCTAGAAGGATCATCTATGATTCTGTCTAAGAAGCTTTGATGCCCAACATTACTTTATTGAAGACTGCCAAAGAATGATTTGAAACCTTAATGAACCTATATGAGAAGAAGGCGCCTAGTCACAAGAGAGTCTTTAAGAAAAGGCTTCGAACATTGAAGATGAACAAGGATGAAGGAGTTGGACCTTTCTTCACAAAGATTGCACAGGTAAGAGTTGGACCTATAGTTGATGGCCTCCCAAAATCTTGGGAAACATTCCTAGCATCTGTAAGTGGACGTGAGAATCAACTAAACTTTGATAGGCTGTGGCATGATTGCTTGGAAGAAGAAGGAAGGGTTTAGGCAAGGCAACTGGTACCAAGGAAGGAAACCTTGCACTTACAATGAAGACAAAGAAGTTCAAGAAGCCCTTCCCTCAGCAAAAGAAGGGAAAGAAACCACAAGGTAAGCACATTGATGTTTCAAAAGTGGAATGCTATAATTGTCACAAATTTGGGCACTTTGCTAAGGATTGTCGGCAGCCCAAGAGAAAGTTCAAAAGAAGATTCCAAGCTTCTGCTGCAGAAGAAGAATAAGAACCCAGGAAGAAGAAGAACACCAAGACTACTAAAGAATATGAACCTAGAAGAGAATACTACCTGATCTCTACCCTCTCTGGATCCATCATTGACAGTGCTAACTCTTGGTTAGTAGATAGTGGTGCCTCCAAACATATGACAGGAAATCGTGGAGCACTCACCGGTTATAGAAAGAAGAAGTTCACCACTCAAGTAGAACTTGGAGATGACTCCACTAACATAATTGAAGGAGTTGGGTCAACCTCACTTCAACTGGATTCAGGTGCGGTATTACATATTGATGATGTCTTATATGTTCCTGGCTTAAAGAAGAACCTCCTTTCTGTTGTTGGTTTAGAGGACAAGGGCTACAGAGTCCTCTTCATGGACAAGAAAGTCCTTCTATGGGCAAAGAATGAGAAGCTAAGCTCAGCTGTACAGATTGGGGTTGGAGAGGGGGGTCTTTATAAGGCTTCCGGAAATTCCACTCATGCTTTGGTTCACCACATAGTTAATCCATGTGAGCTGTGGCATCGGAGGTTTGGACACCTTCACTATACAGCTCTTCCAGGCCTACAAAAGATGGTTATAGGTATGCCAGAGATTTCTCTCAATCATGATGGAATTTGCTAAGGTTGTGCTCTAGGTAAGAACACTAAGAAATCCTTCTCAAGAAGCAAGAACATATCTAAAGGTATATTGGATTTGATCCACTATGACATTTGTGTGCCTATGTCTTCACCCTCCTTAAGTGGGTGCTTGTATTATGTCTTGTTCATAGATGACCATTCTCGGAAGTCATGGATTTACTTCCTTAAGGCCAAAAGTGAAACTTTTGACAGGTTCAAAGAGTTCAAGGCTCTAATTGAAAATCAGATAAGCACACATATCATGAGGTCAGGTAACGAAGGTGAGTATGAATCTAATGAGTTTGATGATTTTTGTCAAGAAGTAGGAATCAAGAAAGAGTTGATTGTACCATACAACCCTCAATAGAATGGGGTTGCAGAAAGAAAAAACAGAACTATCTTTGAAGTTGCTAAAGCCATGCTGATTGATCTAGATCTTCCTTTATATTTGTGGGCTGAAGTTGCATGTGCTGCTATGTACATCCAAACCAGGTGCCCTTATGCTATCTTAAGGGAAAATACTCCAGAAGAAGTCTTCACCAACAAGAAACCTGTAGTTGACCACATGAGGATTTTTGGCACTCTGGTATACATTCATGTGCCAAAAGAAAAGAGGGCTAAGCTAGAGCCTTCCAAAAAGAAAGGTATATTTGTTAGTTACAGTGACAACTCGAAGGCCTACCGCATCTATGTCCCTGGATAGAGGTACATTGAAGTCAGTTGAGATGTGATCTTCCATGAGGAAGTTGTGTTTCCTCAAACACAAGAGCTTGCAAAAGAAAATGAAGGACCTCCTCTTGAGATTCCAGATTCAGAAGTTCAGAGGGAGGAAGAGGAATTTGAGAATCAAATTCTAGATGCACGTGAGAAAATTGAAATTCCACCAGAAGAACTGCTTGAAGTTCATCCTTCCAAAAGGAAAACGAAGGACCTCCTCCTAAGATTCTAGATTTAGAAGTCCAGAGGGAGGAAGAGGAATTTGAGAATCAAATTCCAGATTCACTTGAGGAAATTGAAAGTCTTCCAGAAGAACTGCTTGAAGTTACTCCTTCCAAAAGGAGACCTGCTTGGTACCGAGAAACGGTACAAGAAGCTAAGAAGCATAAAGCTCCTCTTGGGACTCTCAGAGAAAGCATAGGGCCACAAAAGTACTCCGGTCTTATGAGCTAGCTCATCGATGCTGAACCTTCCACGTATAAAGAAGTAGCAAGTCAACATGTATGGGTTGATGCCATGATTGAAGAGTACAGTTCAATCATGAAGAATGATGTATGGGAAGTTGTTCCCAGACCGACAGGAAAGTCAGTGGTAACATTCATATGGCTTTACAAAATCAAGCATGCTGTTGATGGCAGCATTGAGAAGTACAAAGCCAGATTTGTAGCTCGTGGCTTTACTACAAAAGAAGGCATTGACTATGATGAGACATTTGCTTGTGTCTCCAGGTATACTACTATCAGAACCATCATTTCTCTTGCTGCAGTATTCGGATGGAAGTTACATTAGATGGATGTAATGACAACCTTCCTCAATGGCAAGATTGATGAGGAAGTCTACATTGAACAACCTGAAGGCTTTGTGACTCATGGGAATAAGACCTATGTGTCTAAACTGAAGAAAGCCTTATATGGACTCAAACAGTCTTCGAGAGTCTGGTATGCGAGGATGGATGGATTCCTCCACAGCCTGGGATTTTCCAAAAGTACTGCTAACTCCAATTTGTATTTTATGGTTGTGCATAATCATATCTTGATCCTTGTCCTATATGTGGATGACTTGTTCCTTACATGTGAGGAACAACTAATAACACAATGTAAGAGGGAGCTCACCTTTGAATTTGAAATGAAGGATCTTGGTCTGATGCGTTATTTTCTTGGCTTAGAGGTCTGGCAAAAGCCAAGCGAGATCTTCCTGACACAAGGGAAGTATGCAGTGGACATCTTGGAAAGATTTGGGATGTAGGACTGCAAGTCCATGAGCGTAGCCATGACTACCAACTTGACAAAGTTGTGAGACTCAGCCACCAGTTCAGAAGGTGTGGACTCTACTCTATATAGACAACTCATTGGATCCCTAATGTATTTCGTAGACACAAGACCAGATATTTGTTACACAGTGAATGCTCTGAGTTAGTTAATGTCCGATTCGAAGCACATACACTGGGTAGCTGCCAAACATGTACTTAAATATGTGCGAGGTACTATCACTTATGGGCTCAGGTATACTTCCAGTAGTGGATTATTGTTAGTAGGATATGCTGATTCAGATTGGGCCGACAGTGCAGTAGACCGAAAAAGCACCTTTGGTTACTGCTTCAGTATGGGTTCTGCAATGATCTCTTGGTCTAGCAGGAAACTGGGTTCCATAGCACAGAGTACGAAAAGATTTTGAGAATCCCAACCTGGTTTAAAGCTTGTTTGCTTCTCTGCATAGTTTAATGCTCCCTTCTATGCACAAATTTTTAACAAAAAATTTGACTGAATTGAAACACATGGAATTCTTTTTCAAATTAAACAATTCAAAAATTTTCTTTTCAAGTAAAAATTTCAAACTCAGAAATCTTAAATTAGCCAAACACACATGAAAATAACACTTATGTTTTTGACCAATGGTCCAAGATAAAACCCCTAAGGGAAAATCTGTTTTTGAGAGAGATTTATTATTCTTCAGGTAAAATACAGAAAATCAACAACAATACTTATCAAAATTTCTTCTCGAAATTTGAACCCTTTAATGTTGTTTTTCTCCTCGATTTTTGTGCCAACTTCACCTTGAAAAATGTGCCCAGATTTTGTTGTACGGACATAAATTAAATTTCTGTACTTGCCTTGAGTAACGTGCCCAAATCTGTACTGCCACGAATTTTGTGCCTAATATGTAATGTACGGATTTTCTTGAAAACAAAGTAGACCGTACTCTATGGTCACCTCGAAAATTGTGCAGACCGTACTGTTGTATGGAACCTCGAAAATTGTGCAGTTCGTACACTGTACGAAATCTCGAATTATGTGTAGAAATTAAAACCTCGAAATCTGTGCCAGAAAATCACTTGTACGTTCCTCAAAATTCGTACCCTCTCTACTCTTCAGTCTTCTCAATATTTGTGCCAAATTTCTTCTCGATTTTTGTGCCCAAATTTGTCTCTCAGTTTCTCTCTCCTACTGGTTCAAAATCACTTCAAACCCTCTCTACTCTTCTTCTTCCTCTCCAAAAATTCTCTTTGAAAAGTGAATAATGGGATGAGTTTGCTTGGCCCTAGTCCCTTTTTGTTCATGGCAACTTCCTCTTCAATCTAATGGTCAAGATTAGATTAGATGAAGGGTTCACATTAAATGCTCCATTGATTAATTAATAAATGACATTTAGTGCACCTCATGTCATTTAATAAAGTGAGAGAAACCCTTTTTAAATAATCACACAATCAACTTTAATTTAAATATGAACTTAGGAAAACCATGACTTTAGCCTTTTTAATGAAGTCACTTTAAATAACATAAAGTACATCACATTTCATTAAATACAAATGACTCGGGGTCACCATTTAAAGTGTGCTTGTCCACCCCAAGGCAAGTCTAGGTGGACAAACACTTCCTCGGTAACTTTTCAACACTCCCTCTTACCGAGGAAGGCGTTTTTCACCACTCCCAACTTATCTCTGAAGTAGACATGCTTCCCTCTACCCAAAGCCTTCGTGAGAATGTTAGCCACTTGCTCATCTGTAGAAACATACTGGAATTTGTACAACCCCTCTCTGAACATAGTCTCTGATACTGTGATATATGATCTCTATATGCTTCGACTTGTCATGAAATACCGGATTCTCAGAGAGCTTGATGCAACTCTGTTTATCACAATGTATAACTGTAGGACTCAGCTCCTGACCAAATAAGACCATCATCAGCTTGCGAAGCCACAAAGCCTCACAACTAGCCTGACCGGCTGCCATATACTCAGTCTTAGCAGAACTCAATGCTATGGACTTTTGCTTTTTGCTGAACCATGACACAACTGTTGAACCCAAGCTGAAGCAACAACCAGAAGTGCTCTTCCGATCCGAAACACTACTTGCCCAATCTGAATCTGTAAACCCAACCAATCCCACTCCATCAGATCTCCTATAGTCCAAGCCATAATTAGCTGTACCCGCAAGATATCTCAAGATGTGTTTTACGACAGTCCAATGCACCCTCCTGGGCTCCACCGTGAACTGATTGAGAGTGTTTATTGCAAAACTCAGATCTGGTCTGGGGTTGACTAGATACATCAACGAACCAATAAGCTGACGATATAATGTAGGATTAACCAACTCTCCCTCATAAGCATGAAGCTTCGTCTAGTTGGTGATCATGAGTATAGACATAGGTCTGCAATCAATCATCTAAAATCTCTTTAGAACATCTGCAACATATTTTCCTTTTCCTAGGAAAACATGTTCATCCTATTGCCAAACCTCCATCCCCAAATAATAGTGCATCAACCCAAGGTCAGTCATCTCGAACTCCGAAGCAAGATCCTTCTTGCAAGCATTAATCAAGTGCTCTCCTCCAGTAATGAACAAATCATCAACATGAAGCAAAGGAATGAGCAGAACACCACCAACCATAAGTAGTATAGGTTGGGATCCGCCTCACTCTTCTGAAACCCAATCGAAAGCAAGTAGGAATCAATCCTGGAATACCAAGCTGAGGCGCTTGCTTCAGACCATACAAGGCTTTTTCAGCCTGCATACATAAGAATCTCTTTCATACACCTCAAAGCCCTGTGGCTGCTCCATATACACCTCCTCCTGTAGAAGACCGTTGAGAAAAACGGTCTTCACATTCATCTTATGGATCTTCCAACCCATCTCTGCCACGACGGAGATCACTACTCTGATCTAAGAAAATCTGGCCACTGGCGCAAAGGTCTCATCATAGTCAACTCCCTCTACCTGTGAGAACCCATGCGCAACAAAACGAGCTTTGTACTTCTCGATGCTGCCATCTGCAACATGCTTGATCTTGTAGAGCCACTTGGAAGTCACAACCGACTTCCCCTCTGTTCTCGGAACCACTTCCCACACCTCATCATTCTTCATGATGGAATTGTACTCTTCCATCATGGCATATCTCCAAACTTGGTGTACAGAAGCTTCCTCATAAGTGGTCGGTACGGTATCATGCAAGCTAGTCACCTGTGCCATATAGCTGGAAAATCTCTCAGGTGCCTTGCTCTCTCTAACCTCCCTCCTGGGTGGTTCGACAGACTCCTCTGCTTCTTTCACAAGCTCTTTAAGCCAACTTGGCTTTCTCTTCTTAGAAGAAGCATCCTGCCTCAGACTCTCCTCTACATCCTCATCAGACACTTGTCTCCCTGAAGAAGTACCAACAACTTGAGATCTTGTCCCTGGTGAAACTGTACCATGTGTATTCGAATCACCTGAAGCTGTAACCCGTGAACCTGTGATCCGGGAACCTATCCCTGTATCAGAAGTCCCTGAAGACCGAGCCCCTGAAACTGATGATCTTGTAACCTGTGACCCAGTCACTCCAAAAATCTGTGACCCTGTACTTTGACTCGCTGAACTCTGAATTGTCACCTATGGAGTACTCTACTGCTACTCTATCTCAGAATCTAGAGATCTCCTGAAGGCTCTCTCCTCCTCAAACTTCACCTCCCTCCTCACCACAACTTTCCTTTGTGTAGGAAGGTATGTACGAAAAGCCTTCGAAGTCTCGTCATAACCAACAAAGATACCCCTCTCTCATGTAGCCTCCAACTTTGTCCTCTTCTCAGAAGAGACATGTGAGTATGTAAGGCAACCAAATATATGAAAGTGACCTATCTTAGGCACTTTCCCAGTGAACACCTCTTCAGGAGTTTTGCACCTCAAGGCACGGTGCAGACTCCTGTTTAGAACATAAACATCAGTACTACAGGCCTCTGCCCATAGAAATAAAGGAAGACTCTGATCATGCAGCATGGCTCTAGCTGCACCCACTATTGAAAGGTTCTTCCTTTCAGCCATTCCATTCTGCTGTGGAGTGTAAGGAACCGTCAACTGCCTCTTGATCCCCTCCTGCCGACAGTACTCATCGAATGCATCGGAAGTATACTCACCCCCATTGTTTGACCGAAGTACCATGATCTTCTTTCCTGTCTGGTTCTCCACAAGAGCTTTGAACTCTTGGAACCGAAGCAAGACTTTCTCTGATCTCTTGCTTCTAAGGAAATAGATTGAGGTCTTTCTGGAAAAGTCATCGATGAATGTGACATAATACTCATAACATGTTAAAGAGGTAGATGACATGGGACCACATAAATCTTTTCTACTAACTGAAGCACTCCCTCTGATCTGGTATCGCTGCTCGGAAAAGCAGTCTTGGTGTACTTTCCCAAAGCACACCCTCTACAAACACCACTCGACTTTGAGCTGAAATCGGGCATACCTGTAGTCATCTCTCTCAGCATCCTCAAAGCTGGATGGTGAAGATGGGCCATCCTTCTGTGCCATAACTCACACAACTCATTGCTGCTTTGAGTGTGTGACAGTGCATGATGTGGCTGGAAAAGAAGCTTGTACAATTTCCTGCATCTGACTCCAATCGCACATGAATCAGATGGACCTGTTGTCTTGGGAATGATGTGAACTTTCCCATCAAGGACATATCACCAAAGCCTCTGTCCTCAATCATGGAAATTGAAACAAGGTTCTTCTTCAGCCTAGAGACATACAATACATCTCTCAGAAACATAGGCTGCATGGACCTCCTGTCAAACAGTCCCACGCCCAACTGCTCTCACCACTGTGTCATCTCCCAATACAACCTCCAACTCCAAATCTGTCTCTGACATCTTGGCAAACATATCTCGATCACCTGCCATGTGACTAGAAGCTCCACTATCAATGTACTGAGTGGAGGAAGTAGTGGTAGCACTCAAAGAATGCCCAACAATGATGGAATGCTCCATGTGACCCTGAATATCCCTGCTAGTGATAGAAGATGCTCTCTCAACACTAACACCTGCAAAGAGAGAAAAGTCTTTCTCAAATCTAGCAACAAACTCATCAATCTCTGCTGAAGTTGCTGTCTATTGTTTCTTCTTCTTATTGTTTGGACACTGTCCAGCATAGTGTCCAAACTTCTGACACGCAAAGCATTTCACTTTGCTCATATCCTTCTTCTCCCCATCATGCTGTTTGGCTCCATCCTTGGAACCCTTCTTAAACTTCCTCTTCTTCTTGCGTTTCGCTGCCAATGCCACATTCTCCTCATCATCTCTGTGATGTGACGAACTGCCCTGTAAGTATCCCCTCCGTGTCTCCTCTTGTGTGAGATCATCCCACAATCGATCCCATGTGGGCATGTTCTCTCTACCAATGATAGTCTACACAAACATGGTCCACTGTTGAGTCACGCCATTTAAGGCTATAAGCACCATCTCAACATTCTCTATCACCTCTCCTACAGTTGCAAGCTCATCTCTTACCTGTGTGATCTTGGTAAGATAGGAAGCCATGCCTTCCCCTTTGCTCATGTGAACATTCTTCAACTTCTCCCTCAACACCATCTTCCTGTTTTCATTCGAACTCTGGTAAAGATTGGTTAAAGAAGTCCACATCCGAAAAGCATGTGTTTTAGTTGATATGTGAGGAATTATATGATCCTTCACGGCATCAAGTATAATCCTCCTTTGCCTTCACATCTCTCTTCATGAAAGCAGCCTTATCAACTGCATCAGCAGGTACTACTACGGGATTAACAGTTGTACTATGAACAATGTCCCATTGTTCATTTTCTTCAAGTATCAAACTGATTTTAGTCTTCCATGGGCTAAAATTTGTAGCCCCATCCAACCTGTCTTCAACTCGAAGACCAAACACCATGGCTACAACCTGTAACTTTCAAGCAATTTGTTCAAGAAAATTTCTCCACAAACCCCTGTTTTTCTGAATATTCAAATTCTGAAATTTTAACTGTGCTCTGAATACCATGAAAGATTTTGAGAACCCCAACCTGGTTTCAAGCTTGTTTGCTTCTTTGCATGGTTTAATGCCCAAACCCTTCTATGCACAAATTTTTAACAAAAAATTGAGTGAACTGAAACACATGGAACTCTTTTTCAAATTAAACAATTCAGAAATTTTCTTTTCAAGTAAAAATTTCAAACTCAGAAATTTTAATTCAGCCAAACACACATGAAAATAACACTTATGTTTTTTACCAATGGTCCAGGATAAAACCCCTAAGGGAAAACCTGTTTTTGAGAGAGAGAGATTTATTATCTTCAGGTAAAATACAAAAAATCAACAACAATACTTATCGAAATTTATTCTCGAATTCGAACCCTGTAATGTTGTTTTTCTCCTCGATTTTTGTGCCAACTTCACCTCGAAAAACATGCCCAGATTCTACTATACGGGCATAAATTAAATTTCTGTACTTGCCTCAAAAAATGTGCCCAGATCCGTACTGCCTCGAATTCTGTGCCTAATCTGTACTTTCCAGATTTTCTTGAAAACTGTGCAGACCGTACTATACGGTCACCTCGAAAATTGTGCAGACCGTACTGCTGTACGAAATCTCGAAAACTATGCAGTCTGTACACTACGGAATCTCGAATTCTGTGCAGAAATTAAAACCTCGAAATTTGTGCTAGAAAATCACCTATACGGTCCTTGAAATTCGTACCCTCTTTGCTCTTCAGTATTCTTGAAATTTGTGCCAAAATTTTTCTCGATTTTTGTGTCCAAATTTGTATCTTAGTTTCTCTCTCTTGCTGATTCAAAATCATTTCAAACCCTCTTTGCTCTTCTTCTTCCTCTCTCCAAAATTTCTCTTTGAAAAGTGAATAATGAGTTTGCCTTGCCCTAGGCCCTTCTTGTTCATGGCAACTTCCTCTTCAATATAATGGTCAAGATTAGATTAGATGAAGGGTTCACATTAAATGCGCCATTAATTAATTGATAAATGACATTTAGTGCACCTCATATCATTTAATAAAGTGAGAGCAACCCCTTTTAAATAATCACACACTCAACTTTAATTTAAATATGAACTTAGGAAAACCATGACTTTAGCCTTTTTAATGAAGTCACTTTAAAAAACATAAAGTACATCACATTTCGTTAAATACAAATGACTAGGGGTCACCATTTAAAGTGTCCTTGTCCACCCTAAGGCAAATCTAGGTGGACAAACACTTCCTAGGTAACTTTTCAACAAGTTAAGCTGAGGCAGAGTATATTGTTGCAAGTGATTCC
Organism: Pseudotsuga menziesii; assembly: GCA_001517045.1. Taxonomy (NCBI): domain Eukaryota; kingdom Viridiplantae; phylum Streptophyta; class Pinopsida; order Pinales; family Pinaceae; genus Pseudotsuga; species Pseudotsuga menziesii. Next base: position 49,991 of record LPNX011019033.1, on the reverse strand, counting down.
TACAAGGAAGTAGTTTGGATCAGGAAACTACTATTTGATCTATACGGTGGAAATCTTGACTCAAGGATCATCCATTGCAATAATCAGAGTTGCATTAAGCTTTCAGAGAACCCAGTGTTTCATGATAGATTAAAATAGATTGAAATGAAGTATCATTTCATCAGAGACCTAGTACAGAGAGGCACTCCGAAGTTGCAGTACATCCGTACACATGAACAGATCGCAGATATCTTGACCAAACCTCTGACAACAATAAAGTTCGTATACTTTCGTGACAAGCTTGGCATGGCAAAGAATACCTCTCTCGCTGAGAGGGAGTGTTGATTTTTTCTTGAGCAACATCGAGAGCCATTCTCTTAGGAGAATAGGGACATCTGGTCCAGGACCAGGATGTGGAACCAATCTAGCACTAGGGGTACTCAGCCTTGAGCTGAGTAGCCATTCTGTTGAATGGAGACATCTGGTCAAGGACAAGTATGTGGATCCAGTTTAGCACTGGGGGAACTCAGACTTGAGTTGAGTAGCCATTCTGTTGAATGGGGACATCTGGTCGAGGACCAGGATGTGGAGCAGTCTAGCACTGGGGGATTCAGCCCAGAGCTGAGTTGCCATTCTTTGAATGGAGGCACCTGGTCAGTTACCAGGAAGATGAACCAGTCTAGCACTGGGGGACTTAGCCTAGGGCCGAGGGCCATTCTCCGGGAGAATGGAGGTGCTTGGTCAGTTACCAAGTATTTGACCTTGGGTCAAATTATGCAGCCTAGGGCAGAGGCACCTGGTCAATTACCAGGACATCACTATAAGTCCTAGACCGGTTCTGGGCATGTGAGGCACTCCTACCCTCAATCTGTGGGCTTTGTGACCTTCTCCAAGGATTAGCTACCCTTGGTTAAGATACCTAGTACCCGATCTTGGTGGCACAAGGAGTGTGAGATAAAAGTATTGGTAATTCTCCCTATTTATGATGATGTACTTTGAGTGGGTATGAAGGATCCCTGTGACCACTTGTTTTGACCACACGGCACTTGAAAAGGCTAAAAGGTAAAAGTAAAAAATACATAATGACCCTTGGACCACTAAGGAGTCAAAGTGAAAATGCAAAAAGACCTTTAGTACCACTAAAGGTAAAAGTCAAAAGGTAAAACAATAAAATTATATTATTTTATTCTTAAGTTTTGGTCCTTTTCCAGGTGACTAAAAGGCTCTAAAAGAAGATCAACTCAAATTCATTTCTACACACACTTGTAATCATCGTTCAACTCCAAGTNATATAAACTGAAGTATATTACAAACTAATAAAAATTTACATCAATTTATTCATGAAACTGGAAATGCGCAACTCAGGGTTTGTTTCAACTTTCAGCTTAACTGCTAAGATAAATTTAATCTCAATTACGATTAACTTCACTCTTCAATGGCGACACAACAAAATCGTGGGTCTGTGTCTCTAATTGCACTTGTAGATTATAGTTTGTAACTCAAACGATGAGCTGGTCATTGAGCAGTTGCAGTGATTCATGACCTTTGAGATGGAAAATCATGGAGTCATGAGCTCTAAGCCCTAGCATGGGGATTTCTTTACTAAGAAGCGACAATAAGAGAGGAACAACTTTGCACACGGGTTGGGAATCGAGACTGGGGTAAGTATACTGTCGCATGTTAGGACTAAGGTTTAGATGAAAATCAAATGAAAAACCAACCCTTCAATTTTTTGATTTTTTTAATTAAATTCGCCTTCAGATTTGAACCAGCTTGAGATTCGGCAAAATTTGAACTTGAAGGTTCAAATTTGCCGAATCTTGTGACTTAGGTTCAATTGATCCTTAGATGATTTTCGCTGGAAGAGAGAGAAGATCTTTGTTTTTGGTTTATGCTTTGGCATGGAGGCTTTTCTAGCTAGGGCATCTCTATCCTTTGTCAACAACTAACAACAACAAACCCTAATCTGCTAGGGTATCCCTCTTCTCCTTCACGACCAACCAAGGATAGAGCTAGGGCATCCTCAAACCTCACTAGGGAATCACCCTCAACCCTCATGACAACAACAGTAGGTTGTCTTCCAGTCACGAGCAGGCAATTGTCACCTTGGGTAGCAACACAAGTTCACGGGCAGACATCTGTACACTCGGGCAGCTACTGTTTATCTCGGACACTTGCACAGAACCTTCGGGCAGTCATTTACAGGGTACGGGTAGTCACAAAAGAGACACAGGTTGCTCCTCTCTTGGGCAACCTGTTGGACTTTCGGGTAGTACAGAACATTCGGGCAGCCGAAAGAAGAAGTCGGGCAACAGATAATTGATTCGGGTAGCTGAAAAAGGGTTCACGGGCAGCACCAGAATTAATTTGGGCAGCCTTTGGGCAGTCATCGTGAATCTGGGCAGTCTATAGGAACTTTTGGGCAGCAGGAAGAAATCTGGGCATGAAGCCCTAATTCAATATTTCTTGTAAAATTTGTCTTGTTGACAAATTGTCGGTCACTTGTGCTAGGGTTTGAAAATTATTGAAGAACATTCATCTCAGAATTCTGAGATTGAAAAACTCGGTCATCTCATTCAAGGGATGAATTACTAATGCTTTTGGGGTTTTTGTCCTTTAAAGGTTTCCCCACGAATAAAGCATCGTGTTCATGTGTGTGATGTTTTGATTTATCTACTACACTTGTCTTATTGTTATCTTACAGTCTGCAAAATTTAAAGAATACATGCTAATGCCAAAATTCAACATAAGGCTATCAACAACCTATCAAGATGAGAATCCCTCTCATGTAGCTCAAATCTTTCGACATTGAACTAATTTGAACTAGGTAAGCTCCCTCATCATGAGAGAATCCCGAAGCAAGGTTAACATCATGGGAAACTCCCTTTATCTATAAGAGAATCCATGGGTAATTCTCTCTGTTTGAGAAAAGCCATCAACCTTTCCCTTGTACCCTACAATGCTCCCATCAACTGCAAATCTGAAATCAATCTTAGTGTCATCCTCCATTAAAGTATAGCACCTCACCTCCAACAAATGATTGGAATTCTCACGGATGGAAGAAATCAATGCAACATGACTATACTATCTCCTAAGAGGTACACTTTGCCCTATGCATCATGTAATGTTTGGAATCCATATTGGCTTCTTATGTGTTGGGTTAGAAGGTGAGGGTATACCCACACCCAATCTCCCCTCATTTCTCTTTGAATCTAACTCATCTTGAATCTTTGAATCAGTCTCTAAAACAACCTCCTCTTTCCTTAATCATTGAAGGAGAATCTCATGATTTAGAAGATCTCACATCCTCATCAAATATCACATGTCTAGTCAACACAGTCTCACATTGTCCCAAGATATCGATCCTATAACCTGTAGAAGTATTATTGTATACATCAAAACAAGATGCTATCACAACATCCATAATAGTTTTTGAACGTATCTCCATGTCATCCCATCACGCACGTTCGTCGTCAAAGCTAGAAGCCCCTTTTAGCCTCCCATTGGAATGTTAAAGTGTCACTAGATCAGTCAGTAACTTGAAAAGGCCACCCTCTCACTCTTCTGGCTAGACTAAAATCATTGATGGTGAGTTGTTGTCCCGCAAAAGCAACTATTCACTGTACATTTGTCATACAGGACACTAAAAGAGATTTTTCTTCAACCCCAAGAACAAACAAAACATAATCCAACTCAAAAACATCACTTGGAAGCATCTGAAAGGAAATGGAGCCAACTCCTTTCACAAGATAAGTGACATCATCACCAAACTTAATGCTTATGCCTCTTTCTTGCTCCTAAAATCTATTGAATAAAGACATGTTGTATGTCATATGTCTCAAAGCTCCATTGTCCACAAACCCTCCAAAACGAAGACATGGTTTTAGAGGACAAACAAGAGACCAAAGCCATATCCATCCTAGAAAATTTGCAATATGAAGAAGACCCTTCACCTACCATAGGTGAAAAACACTAGCATCTACCATAACAAATCAACCACCTGTTGCAAGTTTTTATGAGTATCTCACCCACTTAAAATAAAACCATACTAGTCAATAATCACATAGATAGACCACCTATACTGGCAACCCTTCGAACAAATCAACATCACACTTGCTAAATAATACATCCATAACAAACATCAATCTAGTAGATCCATCTCCTCTCATCGCATGAGAAATCCATTAAAACCTCTCGCAGGTACAAGTGCTCATCTCAAGCACAAATCAGCAATGAACGAAGTAGACGAATCCCTTTATCGGGTCCAAGTGCTTCTCCCAAGTGACCTTGGGCATCACACCCAACAACTTCAACAAGGTCAATCACCTCTCCCAAGTAATCTTTAGCTGAAATCCAAGCCCCCTCTTACTTGAGCGATTTCATCCAAAACAAGCTTTGATACCATGTAAAATTTCGTCCTTTGTTCATGAACTTTGACTTTTAACGCAAAACATAAATTTCACCTCTTTGATTAGAGGTTTTTTGGATTTTAACCCTATGAATTTTCAGCCTTATAGCTGTTGTGAAATAAAATATAAAACAAAAGTGGAAAGTATACAATATTTCACTTTCAAACAACCCAAACTTCAAGCTATCCAAGGAGAAAAGATACCAAGCAATTTGGATAAGTTTCAGCCCTTTAGGGTAACTTATCCCACATAAACCAGATCTGAGAACTATATCCCACATAGACCAGATCTGACACCTATCTTTTACAACAGTTATAACATCAGTACAACAACAAGTATAGCAGCAGCAAAACAACCCTTAGATTTATCGATGATGATATCAAATCACTTAACAATTGTGCCTTACATCAAATCATCAAGACATATATAGCTGTAAATGACAAGACATGAAGAACATGTATGGATGAAAATCAAATTTGAAAACTGCACAAGTTTTGGCCAGCTAAAAACTTCATTTATATGCTCAAGATGAAATACATATACATACCATAGCCTTCTCTCAATGCTAGTACAAAGCCACTAACTCTTTGATACTCTATCTAGGGCAAATATGAAAACCCTAGGTCAACCAAGGAGATTTAGTGTGCAAGAATCACTCCAACACATCCTCCAAGGCAAAACTTCCTCTTCTCTTCTTCTCCAACGAAGGTCCCCAAGGTTTTTATCACAAAACTCTAATCTTCAATCTCCAAGGGATAAACCCTAACCCTAGACCTTCAAGATACTCCAAGAAGATCAAGAAACCCTAGTGACTCAAGAGAGAGAGAAATCAAGTACAAGAGAGGGCCGAGAGAGAGAGAGAGATCAAGTACATAAGAAGACTGAGAGAGAGAAAGAGGGGACTTGTGCACACTCCTCTCTAAGGTCACATCTCGACTGTAGAGTCAATATAAGAATGAACACAAAGAAATGAACGATCATTTCCAATGTTTCCTCCACAAGAGCAAACCCTAGTCGCAAGAATAAACTCCAATCCGAGACATCCTCTTTCCCTTCCATAGCTTCTCTTAGGGTTTCCTCATGAACACATGAACCCTAGCAAATCTCTCCAAGAAGACAAGTACAAAGAGAAGAGATACGACAATGATGATGAATGAAAGAATTCTCTGCTTTCTCTATATATATGAGAGATAATGCAGGCCAACATTACTATATCGGCCCAAGCCAAAGTAATTGAGACGCTACACTCCAAAGTACATGTGTCATTTTCCATGTTCATGTTGTATGCATTAAAGGCTCCAAGATGATGTAGCTACACAAGGTAAGTCCACATGCCTCCTTCACAAACCTCCTTGGACTCCATCGATTCTCCTAAGCAAGGTACTCCATTGGGTCAGTGTCCCCCTACAAGAGCTCTATCACAGCAAATGCATCCTTGAGCCAACTTCAAGCTTTCAAATAGGAATCCAAGCAACCCCATGCTATCTAGTGCCTAATGCCCTTCTCCAACATGTGCAACAGTCCTCCCAAGTAGGGCATCCTCCAACCATGTGAAATATCCATGTGTAAACAATGAAGGGTGTCTACCAACCTGTCAAGAGAACTCCAACTCCTAACGGAAGAATACCAAGCCAACAACCATATGAGGTCAAGCAATTACCGAGCAAACTTTCTCAACTGTGCAAATCTATTACAAACCATTTTCCATGTGTCAATCCATCTTGGAGCATCCAGGGACTGATCAAACACCATGTACCCCAAATCTCATGAAGCACCCCAAACATGTGTAAGCATTTTTGGAGTAACCTGAAAAACTAACACAAAATAATGAGTAATTTTTCCTTTTCCATACCATCTTTCTTTCCAAAGAAGACATTTCTTATTCTGAAACTTTAACGTCTTGTTTCTGACCATTCTATGCTTTTATGCTGGACAATGTAGCCATTTAAGTCCAACATCTGTGTTAATAATCAGGGGTTACTGCTTTTTTCATAGGAGCAGAGTGTAAGACTTCAATGACAAACTAATGTATTTTATTCTTTATCAGTATTATTCTAGGACATATAGCAAAAATACTGTTCTACATAGAAATTCTTTTCACTAGATTTCACTCTATCTTAGTATGTTTTTCCTTTTGTTTCACTAATTGTATCTTGGTTTTCTTTGAGATATATCATGCAGGTTACTTTGGTGAATTTGGCAATTCAGAATGAAGGCTTGATAATTCCTGGCTACACTCATTTGCAAAGAGCACAACCACTTTTATTGCAACACCTCCTACTTTCATACGTCGAACAGGTAAAATTCACTTGATGCAGCAGGGTGTTGTGAGAGAGTAAGCTCACTTACATTTATTTGTTTGATTACATTATATATTATGGAGAAGGGGATGTCTCACTTTATTCAGTATTTGTGCTATGCATTTACTATTGGTGATAATTGAACCACTTGTGCAAAGCATTGCAAATTCAAAGAACACAACTGTAGATAGTATCTTGTACAGCAAAAGATGACGTCAATTTACAATTTTTTGTCATACAAATGAACAAGTTAGATTGAAAGGAAGATTAGTACAGCTGCAAAATAAGCCTTGAATGAAATAAGGACTCAGCATAAGTATCTATCAACTTACTGAGAAATTATGAATTTCCAAAATAGAGTAGCAGTAACCCACATGACAGTCCTGAAGGCTTTATAGCACCTTGAGACCCTCCTTATAAAATGGAAAGCATCCATCCAAGACTGATACCATCATCCTAACTAGTCCAAAATATAAAGGAAAACAAAAAAGAACATCAAGACCAGAACCTGTTCACCCACTCTACATTGCAAGAGTGGAAGAATGACCACCCTCAAACTTCGTGGGAAAAAGGTTAAATAGAAAGTATGCAACTTGGTTGAGACTGAGGGTGGACAATAAGTAATTTTGAGCTGTGCTGCATACAACAGCATCGACATCAAATTTCAGATAGTCTTCAACATCTCCCTGCAACAGTTATTAGCAACAGGCAATGCTGATAGATTAAGCAGACCAATAACAGAGACCTAGTGTACAAGAACCTGAAACCAAACCTGTATGGATCCCAGCAGCTTAATGTGCAAGTGCCTTCACGAACACTAATTCATCCTCTGACCATGCATGGGCATGTCTAAGACTCTAAACACCTTCACAAAGACAAAATTATCCTCTGATGCAGCGCTAATACAAAAGTTGACAGTGGTTCCTATAAAACATTTGAGATGCTCCTGCAAACCCCTGATGATCATATACAAAGAGAAGAGGAAGAGACCACTATAAATCCACTGCATGCTTTTCCCACCTGTATCACTCCTAACCTTTGTTGCCATCTAGGTTGAGCTATGAAAAAGCTTAAAGTTGAAAGAACAGGAATAGATGCTAAACACTAAACACAGTTCTACATGTCATATCTCTATCATGAGACTTTACAAGTTGCTCCTTGCTCGACCCTGGATGGCCCATGGCCTTTCAGATTTCGGCAAGACCACCATAGAAAATAGGTAATAAACATGGCTACCCTTTCTCATTGAATTTATATTAATGAGTTGTAGTCCCTGCTGGAGTTTACATGATTCGCTACATTATAACTCAAGGATATAAGAGTCCTTTATTGTGATGTAATAGATGCACAGTTGCTGGATTCGGCCACCCAGACTCCGAATCCGTATGGGAATAACATGGGAATCATGGATCCAGGGATTCAGATCGGATTCCTTAAGATTTGGTGGGTTTTTTCTTAGTATCCATTTCTTATACCAAAGCTATTCACTCTCGCAACAAATCTATGGTTTACTGGTGACGATTTCAATCCTAAATGTCAATAAATAGGGCCAATGATGTTTATTACAGAAAGTTTCAATTGTATGCATTCACGGAAATTATGCCCCAAAATATTCAGTCGATTTAGAAAATAAGTTAAATGACTCAATAGTCGATACGCCGTGATGGTGACTATGGTCTCCTCCCTCAAGCAGGCGAAGTCAAAGGAATTTCGTCCAACGCATATTTGGCGGCGGAAACTTGAATTTGCTCTCTGGAAAAGGAAGATGCAGATGAAATGGCGGGCTTACTGATGGTCAGCAAGTTGTGGGCCTATGCCTCGGTCCCCATGGTAGTTCAAATTGCTCGTCACCATATTATTGCATTTTGGCCTTTTCTGTATCTTCATTTCCTATCAAACATTAGTTCGACATTTGAAATGAATTTCAGCATCTCTGAATTTAAGGATACAAGATACAAAACTATATTAAATTTGACACGAGGGAAGTTACTCCAAATCGATAATATTAAACTAGACACATATGGTATTATTATGGCATTTAAAAAATTGCAAAGGTTAAGGCATACAAGTTATCGTGTTTTTAACAATTATTAAACTTACTTGTCCCCTTCGAAGTATTATAATATATATATGCCGTGGTTCACAAACCCCCCAGTAGGTTGCAACTTGCTACAAACATGGGAAGAAATCACAGGGGGGCTCATTTGAAGGGGCCACACCTTGTTTGCTCTAATTACGAAGCTAACCTGATGGGGGCATCGAGTGAGGCCCTTATATAGCAATATATAGCCACCCGAGGATTTGACCCCAAGACCTTTTGCTCACAACTTACAACACTCAACCAGTTGAGCTAGCATATATATATATATATATATATATATAATTACGGTTAGTGTTCTGAATCCTTGATTCCTAACATCTTACTAGTAAGATTACGGTTAGTGTTCTGAATCCTTGAATCCTAATTATATATATATATATATATATATAAAATTACGGTTAGTGTTCTGAATCCTTGATTCCTAATTTTGGGATGAGTGTCGAATCTGTATCGGACTCTTCAGCCGATTTCGATTGCACCCGTGGTTCATGTAACCTTGAATAGATGTAATAGTGACTTAAATACCAATGCATTAGGGATAAAATCATTATCAATGAGGTGGTTGGTCATATGGACAGCTCAACTACGTAATGAACCAAATAAAAGGGGATCAACCTGTTGCATCAAATGACTGTTTTAATAATAAAATGATATATTCTACATGATTCCGTTTCTAACTTGTCTCCCATTTTTCTTGCATGCTCATAGTTTCGTCATGGTCTCTAGGTGATACCAAAGCTTGTGACCCTATAAACCTTTGAGTTTGTGCCATGTGACCCTATAAACCTTAGAGTCTGTGCCCTATGAAGAAGTTCATAATTAGTTGAAGTTAATTGTTATATATATATATAACAATTAATATTATAGAATGTTAATTGTTAATAATGCACAATTAATGATTAATTAAAAAGTCAAGAGTCATATTTTTACGTGAAAAGGTACAAAGGGGCTTATAAAAGTCCAAAACATTGTGAATGTAGAATCATAACATCTTTTATCAAAAAATATATTTTTATCTTATCCATACATGGATTATTAATCTTATCTGCACTGGGTATTCCAGTAAGAAACAAACTTTCTCTATTTCATTGGTATCAGAGCCCCTTCTTGGGCTTGATTCCAGCCTTTGGCTGCATTTTTGCTTTTATCCGGTATTCTAGGGTTTCCCTGAGATTGTGGTCATTGACCATACATTTGGCTTCTTCTTCCTAACACCAACAACTCATTCCATTTTCTCACACACTCCATTTGCTGCACTCCCCCATTTTCACTCTCATCCTTACTTGCGCTCTCCCTTTCCCACATCCATTTCTCTCATTTTCTCATCCCCTCGCCCTCACATCCCTCGTGCTCCACCTACGCTATGTCCACACTCCCATCGTTCTCTACCTACCTGCGTATAGTCCCCTTGCTCTTTACCTGCACGCTGCCACTCCCCCCCTGCTTTCCTGTCCATCCCCAATCCTCCACTTAGCCCCGCGCATCCCGCACGTCCCGCATTCCCGTCCATCCCCCATCTTCCTGCTTACCCCGCACGTCCCGCATCATGTCCTCCCCATCTCACTTCTCCTTCTGCATGCATTGATCCCACCACATCTCCTTTCGCTTTTCGCATGTGTTGCTCCCACTGCAGGTCCTTCCCTCACCAGTCTTCACGCCCCTCCCTTCCCCTGCCATTTCTCACTGCTCTATACACTAGTCTCTGCCGTCCATCTCTCGCTCGCCTCCTTCACAATCGTTGCGCCCTACGGACTGCATTACCCTCTCCACTGCGCTCCACATCTTCTACACTCTCACCTCTTTGCCCACTTCCATGCTCCTCTCTCCAGTCTACACAGCCACTTCTTCCCCGCGCCAACCTCCTTTCTCGCGCCCATATCCATTCCCATTTGCTCGTCATTTCTTCCCACCTCCCTCCTCGTCACGCTTCTTCCACGTTCCCCCTCCTCCATCCACATAAACCCTAAATGATAATAAAAATTAAAATATTACATAATTATTATTATTATGTTAATATTTATTTTTATGAAAAACTTTACAATTCAGATTATAATATTTAAATATAATAATTATTATATTTATTTAATTTTATCCCATAATTATAATAGTTATTATTATAATATTAATAATTATTATTGGAGTTGATATTCTGAAAGGAAAATATTTTGGAAAAAGGGAGGAGAAGAAATACCAAAAGGTCAAAGAAGATATTAAAAAGAGCAGAAATCAAGTCTCGAAAGATATTGAAAAGTCATTGAAGCCAATTGAGGAATTGTTGAAGAAATTATGGATTCCATATATAAATCCAAGTTTTGGACTTAGTGTCCTTATTGCGAAATGGAATTTCAATATCCGACATTTTTTAAGAATGGCAATCGCTCCTGTCCAATATGTGGTAAATGTAATATACCTGAACCCCATTATACATTATTTGATGTAGGTGATGATCTACTGCTGTAGCATCCTGTAGTATATCTTAACCCAATTATGCATTGTTTGATGTTGGTGATGGTCTACTGCTGTAGCATCATTCTACCCTTATCTTCCAATCAGATTATATACTGTGTGTTTAATTCTTGTGTAGAAGTTTCATAGTGCTTTCATTAGTCATTAATTGGCATCAATAAACATTATTCCAACACCAATAAAATATCCAATGCAAGTAACATTCATAAACTCAGGGAAAGTGCTGTAGATATATTATTTGTAGACAACGATGAATATGAACAACATTAAGGTCCAATAACACATGAATTTCTGACCTGATTTTTGTGGTTACATACAGCCTGCTCTTTGCCTTGATGCACAGTGAAATGACTCCCCTTTCTCCAGTGTTGAGCCCTCCTCTATGATTGATTTGACCACCTTTACAACAGCAGTGACAATACCAATCGACCCAAGGATAAATTCTGTAGCAGCAAGATGGGTAGACCTGGTATATTTCTTGTAGGTGGCTGATCTCTGAAGTATGGAGTTTCCCTTCTTTTGAACCCACAGGTTAGTGAAGGAATCAGTCCCGGAATTTAGCAAACACAACCAGCAAGGTAGAGGATCTTCTCATTAACTAATAAACACAATATTTGAACCAACAGAAGGAGAGGAATGACACCCACAATTTTCCCTTGTGACTGTCTTCAATAATGCATCCTCTCTTCACCCAACAACTGTATATCTCCTGGCAAATCTTTTACTTTATATGCTATGATATCAGGGTGCTACCTTTCTAGAGATGACAAGGGACGCTTTAGATGACTGTGACCTTCAACATGGAGAAACAGGGCTTAGGTATGAAGTACGGAATCTGTACGGAATAGTACTTAAGGGTACTATTTGGTATGGAACTGTCCTCTACAGCCCGCCACGAGTTGTTATACTTGTCCTTTCTCTGTCCAACACAATAAGTGATGATATTCTTCTCAAACTAGCATGAAATCTCTGTCAACGATAATCCTTAATGAAGATAATTCACCCAAATATGAAATAAATTGATTCGCTTCCCTAACACTCCACAAACTTCTTCTCATTGAAGCACAAATGATAGATCTAGGTAATCTATCCTTGAACTTAGCTAGGATGGATAGATTTCACCATCAAAACCAAGATTTGTCAAGGGTTTATGTCCTCAACACCAATAAGCTCACCGAGCTCTCAAACTTGTCTCCAAAGGATGAATAATAACAATGGATGCTTTTTGGTTCGACTTTATTTTCTTATATAGCTTTTAGGGTTTGCATGTAACTTTTAGGGTTTCCACGACTCTACTTTTGCATGCATGCAATTCTAATTGCTTGTTGACTTATGCAAGATGAAATAAGGCCTACATGCTCTGCATGCTTGTTGATATCTGCTCCAATGGCTTTCTACAATCTACTGATGATCTAATAATGTTGTATTAATGTATTCTTAGCTCCATGTATCCTCTATTTATCAGTAATGGAACATTACAGTAAATATTTTATTATGAAAGATGACGACGGTAACTTAGTTGCAATCACAAAAACTAGAAAGCGAATTAGAATACTGCAAGGAAAGCAATAAAAATCTACAATTTGAGATGAATAAGCAGATCATTCTTCATAAGTTGATAGAACAAGAGAATCATAGCTCAAAAGATCAAAATAAAAAACTAGAAAAAACTAATGAAGATATCGAAAAACTGTTATCAGCTAAGAATGAAGAAATATCTCGATTAAAAAATTACAACTAAGACCTTAAAGACAAAATCATAAGGTTCAAAGTTAACGAAGAATCACCATTGTAGAAGTGATAATGGTTTAGAAGAAGACATAAAGTGTTTGAACAAGCTCATCATGGACAGAGATGATGAATTAGAGCAAACCCAGAGAAAGCTAAAAAGTCAAGAATCATAGATATGTCAACATCAACAACAAAAAGAATAACTCCAACAAAAGTATGATGACACTAAAAAGAAGTACAAGATAGAAATTGTGAAAATGAAGGGAAAATTAACAAGCAATACAGAAGAACTATTTCGACTAAGAATTCATAACAAGATATTACTTACGAAAATCAAGAAACTAGAAAATAGTCAAAAGATGGAACTTTCCAATGAAGACTTCGAAGGGAGAATACTAAAACAACAAGAAGAAAACCATCGTTTGAGAAATCTTAATCAAGAACTAGAGGAACATATCAAGAAGTTAAAAAATGACAAATAGTCGCAAGACGAAAGGTTCGAGATGATCCACAATAAAAATAATCTATTAGAGAACAAATTAGTTCAAATCCAGAAGGAAGCATCCAAACTTTTCAGAAAACAAATTCAAGTTGACGAAGAAGAAACAAATACAAATTCAGTCTTCGTCACAGTTCAAATGGAAGTCAATCTAGTAGAAAAATAAACAACAAAAACTCCTTATCGTCACCCCAATTATAAACGTCATTTTGATCAGCGACAAGGTCAACATGAACATACACAAAAGAGTTATGTTGTCAGACAAGCAAGAACATCAAATCAACAAACTAAGCAACAAATGAGAAGTTCCATCCTGCAAAGTGGTCAACAAACAACTCTAATAAAGATAAATCTAGGATGGATGACTTCACAAATGATGCGACAATTTTTCTTGGGAATCCTTAACTTATATCGGTTCGTTTCATCAAGTGTCGTAGATACTAACACAAAGATCGAGAAGATGCCATTACAAATAAGAAATCAAACGTAAACCTTGTCTTCTCTAAGCTTTGAGGTCAAAGCTTCTCTTAGGGGAAGGCAATGTTATATAAAATATAAATATATAATAATAATAATAATATAACAATTAAGTCGAGGACTATTGCCCCGACTTACAACAAAGGTTTTACCTCGATATTCTAGTATGACCAAATACAATAATAACATCCTCGAATGAAGGAAAAACATCTCCGACGGAGGTGCAATGAATTACAACAATAATATACAAAATAATATCTTCTGAAGTTACATTTTCAAAGGGGATATTGTGGCAGTAGGTACCCCATACTTATAGATTTAGTGCAGTATTTTGAGTAAGTTTGGGAGGGCGGTGTTAACAAGGTGAGTTACAGTGTCATATTTTGCATGATTTTATCATATTTTGGACACCCTTTGCGGAGATATGTATGAGGTTCATTTTTTAGACAAATATGAGTAGTTGTTATCTTTAGCCATTTCTACTTTTAGCAGTTTTTGGAGATTGGTTTGTTCAAACATTTAATCCCATATTTGAGGATCTAGTTGGAAGACATACCAATGCTACGAGTTTCATCATTTTCTGAGGACAAGCTATTTTTAGCACACGACTTGATATTTGGGTACCCAATATAGCTAGTGTTGCTACCTAAAAACACACTTGACCGTGGAAAAGTCTTCCAACCACTAAGTGTGTTCCCGAGGGAAACTATGAGTTTAGAACCCAATGTCACCTCAGTTCTTAACTCCTCCGTTTAGACCACAACTCCTAAAGGACAAGAGGGGTAGTCCCTACTTACTAAGTTCTTTTTTTTAAGAAAGTTTTTTGGGAGTTGTAGATTACAAAAAATGTCAATCAGCGTGCAGTGATGCAAATATCTCAATGTCAAGCAAACCTTTTAACAATCAACCAGTAATGTATGAAAGAGAGAAACATTCAAATAATCAAAATGACCAGTGCTGTCTCTACTCGGGCTATGGAGTCACAATAATCAACTTCAAATAATTTTCTCAAAGCATCAAGTCATTTACTTCAACAAATATTCAAGAACATGATGACTTCCAATAAATGAGTAAGTTAAAATAAAGTGATTGCAACGTAGAGAAAAGTAAATGATTGTAACAATGTTATGCAAGTGGCCCTGTAAGTTTTAGTAAATTTTATGTCTCTCTTTGACTTAGGGAATTAAGGTGTTTGTTGCAAAGAAATGAACTATTTTAGATGTCTACCCCAAGATACTATCTCCTTCGATTAGAGAGAGAATGCCAAGTGCTCAACATGGGAACACAAGGTTCCCACCTAGCTCCACGGGTCAAACTCGAAACTTGTTGGATGCTCAACTGGAGGACACAAAGTGCGACGAAGCCCCCTATAGCCTCTACCCCACTCGCTCCACAGGTCAAGCCTCTTTTTCTCCTTTCTAATGAAGATACTTATCTGGATGCCTATTAAACTAGCCAACAGAAATCTTTGCCCTTTCTCGTCATCCTAGATCGGCTGAACTGGCGGGGGGAGAGGATACAGGGCAAAAAACGGGGCTTGGTTTATTTTAAACGAAATGAAGAATTTAACAATGCAAATCAACATGATATTGCAAGGATGGCAAAGCCGAATCACTTGCAAGGTGTGGGCAAATAAAAATGAAAGTAAGAAAGATACAAGCCAACATGATTTCACAAGGATGGCAAAGCCGAATCACTTGCAAGGTGTGGGCAAATGGAAATAACAAAACAAAAAAAACACTAGCCGGCACGATTTTGCAAGAATGGTATAGCCAAATCACTCGCAAGGTGTAGGAAAAAATAAAGAAGAAAATAAAAACAAAATGAAACTCTAACTAATTTAAAACCCAAGCCAATCAACATTTGCTTATGCAAAGGTGGGAAATCCCAACTTCTTTTGCTAGCAATGGATGGCAAATAAATAAGACTTGATTTAACTGAAAATGCAAAGCAAGAAATCAAGTCCAAGAGACTCTCTTGGAATTGTTACAAAGGCTGAAATTTCAACGTAAAGAAAGAGATAAAATGAGTGAGCAAAAGTGTGTTTTTTCTCTTTCTTGAGATATCCTTGAAGCTCTTCCGTTGGGGTGGCCTTAAAACTCTTCTATGGCTGAAATTTGACAAAGTTTTGCCTTGTTTTGTCACTAACCTGCTAAAAACCAACAAACAAAAAATGATAAAATGTGCTCAAAATCACTTTGGGGAAGTTAGTATGTTAGTGCAATATATATACAAAATTTATACAAAGTTTCTAGATGAATAATTTTGAAAGAATTTGAGTATATAAGAGTTAAAATCAGATTTAAAACACTCAACAAACTAAAATTAAAATGCAGAAATTTGTATGTAAAGAAAGAGAAAATTGGTCCTTTGTTTTTCAAGAAGTGAAGCAATGGGGCATCCAACCGAGGAATCCCACTCTTCAATCCAAATAACCTGCAACTTATAAGATTTTCACTACACAACTACTAGAAGGTGAGAATCAAATAATAAGCAAAGAAATCGTAAACTTCAAACTAGAAAATATATGAACTTCTTTACTACAAGAATGAAAACTCACAAAATTTATGGAATACAAATACCATAAATCTTACCAAAGCAAATTAATATGCTTCCTTGGCCAACCAAACTTGTGTAGCTCCTTAAGCATGGAAGCAAATCATCAATGGGAACAATAGACACAAGATTCCTTCAAAGATTTTGATTACCAAAGCCAAATGGCTAAAAATTATAATGGCCCAAGCAAGAGCAAGGGCAAGAGAGCAAGAAAAAGAATGAGAGCATGAGCAAGAGAGTGGGCGTGAGTGTGTTTTTGTAACCTAAATGAGGAGGGGAAACCTCCTTAAATAGGAAAAATGAAAAAGAGAGGATCTTTGCATGCTAGACAAGTGTCACAAGGGAGAGAGGGGTGCCCAAGAGAGGGGGGGCGAATTTGCTCAAGGAGGTAAAACCAAGGTTTGAGATCTCAAATATGGGGAGAGAAACCCCCAATTTAATGCTTCCAACCTTGTTGTTATGTCAAATGGGGAAGAAACCGCCATAGTGGGGCTCTTTCCATTGACTTTAGCTCATCCAACCAATCAAAGAGAGAAAGAGGCATCCCCCTAGATTCGACAACTCAAAATTTGTTACATGCTTGCTTGGGGGGCCCTCTTTGGGTCTTAAAATTGTCTTAGGAGCATAATATAAACACTAGAACCTTTACTTGGCCACCTCAAGTGACTATAGTCATTTTTCCAAAATTTGGCTTTCTAATTAAATGCCCATTTTCCTGATTTCCATGACTGACTTGGTAAAAAGTGACCAAAACCATAGTAATACTTGTCCGAATGACTTCAAACTTGGCCCAAGGGTGTAGGGGGTCTCATGCCATTTGTCTTGAGTACCCATACCCCTATACAACATTAAAAAGGACCAAGTAACCCTCTTTTACATTACAACAAATTGTTTTGAGTGACAATTTTTAATGACCAAAAATTAAAAAAATCTATGCAAAACTTAATGAAATTCTACAAGACTTTGGATAATGTCTAGCATGGTAATATAGAACATTTCTAGGTCCCAATCACCCCATGGATTTGATCACTAGAACACCTTTCACCACTTTGGAGGTAATTTTGAGTGAAAAACTCAAATAATTAAAATCTCTAGAAAGAAATTTTAATTATCCAAGTGAAAAAACACTCGATGAAAGGACTTCCCTAATGACTAAGTCTTAGGTGATTAAGTTACAAAAAACTAGACCTTCATGCTGACATATCCTTACAAAATCTCCCGTAGGGGTGCGGAAATTTCATAGAGAGAAGAAGAAAAGAAGAGTTGCCTCGCTTGATATAATCATTAAGTACTTCATTCTTGAAGAACATGTGCATGGTACATCGTTGTCCACCTAGTTGGTTTTGGTGGTCAACATTTTGGCTCCAACTGTGGGATGTGTGCTTGATCTGGTTTTCAGGCAAGGAGAGGATACGAGAACTCCAGGAATCTTTGGTTCTTATAATCTGTAAAAACATCTCAACTTGACAAGAAAACCTTAGTAGCACAAGTTTAATGAAAAAATCCAATGAACCATAGGTTGCTTTATTAGAAACTAAAAGAAACCTAAATACAAAAAAAAAATGCAGAAAATAAATGCTCACTTTAAGGAGCTTATTTTCCTATCCTAAGAAAAACAAAATAACATCTTAGGTAAACTCAAATATCCAATGCAACCACCTAAGCATTTTATCGATCTTAAAAATATTTGTCTTGGCATTGGTTACCAGCCAAAGCAATGACACATTTATTAAGAAATGCAAACATGCGTGATGATCCAGAATGGGCAGGCAAGATGGGGAATCGTAAGCATAGATAATGTGATCAAAGTGCTTCCCAAACTGACATGTTTTCCCACAGGCTTCTTCTATCCAAGATTGGATAGGACTAATGTACACATTTGTCTGATGAGGCACATCGACTACTCCATTGCACTGTTCAACAAGGCTTATCGAATGATAATTCTCTGTATAAGCCCCAAGGTGCGCCAAATCATAAGGAACCTCTGTACATGAATATGAAAGTTCAGACTGTTCTTCCATTAATTGCACCCAATCTAGATCTTCATTGTACTCTTTCTCCAAGTCTTTATTACTGATACTTGTGTACGGTTCTGAATGACAAGGCTCTGAATAATAATATGAAAAATTTGAACATTCACCTTCCATACCAAGATCCCCCAAAGTCTCAAGATCCACACTCCCTTCTCTGGGCATGTCGTAGATGGGATTCTCAAAACGATTTTCAAAAGTCTCATTTATTGGATTTTCAATAAAAGTCCAATAGTCATCATTCCCATCTACATCAGTGACGAGAGAGTCTTCATCGCTGGTATCACATTCCCGGATATAACTAACCTCTTGTTCACAATGATCATTCGTAGAAGTTTTGGCTTCAAAGATATTACAAGCAGTAACACATTCCAAAACTTCATCCCTAAGTGGTGAACATGGAGGGGTGTCATCATATACATTACAAACTTCACGAATTTCTTCGTAAGTTTCATTATAAGCCTCTATAATGGTTTCTTTTTGAGGTTTGGGGTGCAAATGTGATCATCATCACTGAAATAATCATGAAAAGATCCCCAATCTTCAATATTTTTTGTTGAGGGGTCATGAGGAGGATCTTCAATAATCTCTGAATTTTGATAAACTTTTTCATTGAGATCATCATAGAGGTGTTGCTCAACTTGTTCTCTTATCCTTTTTAGTTGGTCAAGGTCCTTCTCTAAAGCAGTCACCATATCTTCTTCACCATCATGCCACCTCTTAAAAAAAGTTGCAAGAACTTTTCAAGGGATGTAATGCTTTTATCAGGAAGAGCATAATACCACATCCAAGCATCCTCACTTACTGTACTAACAAATACCCGCATCTTACTATCTTGATGAAGTTCGTTGACATCATTTACCAAAAATGAAAGAAAATCTATGATGTGATAGACAGCTGAATCACCATTTCCAAAAAATATAGGAAGCATAACAATTCCCTCCTTTGAAAAACATGGCTCATGGTTTGGAAAACCCGGGACGCTTGAGAAGTCAATGGGAGGATATGCATTTGAAATTTCTGCTCTGGATTCTCCATCATCCATAACAGTTACTAATAGCACATATCTGAGTTAATCATGCATTTTGAACTGGATTGGAGTTATCAAACAATGGGCTCATCTACAAAATCAATCTCAACAATTTTATGAGAAACAGGGTTTTATCCCTTCAATGGAGTCGCCATGTGAGAAGAAAAATATGCATTATAAATTTTTCACACAAAAAAAGACTATTTTTGGTTTTCTTATAATTACAAAACAAAAAGGTTAGTGGAGTCGCTAGATGAATAATAAAGATCTACTCTAAACATTCATCAAACAAAGCAAAATCAAAAGGAAAGAAAAAATCGAATTTCGGGAACCAAAAGACTTGTCCCCGGCAACAGTGCCAAAAATGTTGCTGCCTAAAAACACACTTGACCATGGAAAATTCTTCCAACCACCAAGTGTGTTCTTGAGGGCAACTATGAGTTTAGAACCCAATGTCACCTTAGTTTCTAACTCCTCTGTTTAGACCACAGCTCCTAAAGGCCAAGGGGGGTAGTCCCTACTTACTAAGTTCTTTTTTTCAAAAAAGTTTTTTGGGAGTTGTAGATTACAAAAAGTGTCAATCAGCGTGCAGTGATGCAAATATTTCAATGTCAAGCAAACCTTTTAACAATCAACTGGTAATGTATGTAAGAGAGAAACAATCAAATAATCAAAATGACCAGTGCCGTCTCTGCTCGGGCTATGGAGTCACAATAATCAACTTCAAATAATTTTCTTAAAGCATCAACTCATTTACTTCAACAAATATTCAAGAACATGATGACTTCCAATAAATGAGTAAGTTAAAATAAAGTGATTGCAATGTAGAGAAAAGTAAATGATTGTAGCAATGTTATGCAAGTGGCCCTGTAAGTTTTAGTAAATTTTATATCTCTCTTTGACTTAGGGAATTAAGGTGTTTGTTGCACAGAAATGAACTATTTTAGATGTCTACCCCAAGAGACTATCTCCTTCGATTAGAGAGAGAATGCCGGGTGCTCAACATGGGAACACAAGGTTCCCACCTAGCTCCACGGGTCAAACTCGAAACTTGTTGGGTGCTCAACTGGAGGACACAAAGTGCCACGAAGCCCCCTACGACCTCTACCCCACTAGCTCCACAGGTCAAGCCTCTTTTTCTCCTTTCTAATGAAGATACTTATCTTGGTGCCTATTAAACTAGCCAACATAAATCTTTGCCCTTTCTTGTCACCCTAGATCGGCCGAATCGGCGGGGGGAGAGAATACGGGGCAAAAAACAAGGCTTGGTTTATTTTAAACAAAATGAAGAGTTTAACAATTATTAACAATGCAAGGATGGCAAAGCCGAATCACTTGCAAGGTGTGGTAAAATAAAAATGGAAGTAAGAAAGATACAAGCCAACACGATTTCACAAGGATGGCAAAGTCGAATCACTTGCAAGGTGTAGGCAAATGAAAATAACAAAACAAAACAAAAACACTAGCCGACATGATTTTGCAAGGATGGCATAGCCAAATCACTCGCAAGGTGTGGGCAAAAATAAAGAAGAAAATAAAAACAAAATGAAACTCTAACTAATCTAAAACCCACGCTAATCAACAATTGTTTATGCAAAGGTGGGCAAGCCCAACTTCTTTTGCTAGCAATGGATGGCAAATAAATGAGACTTGATTTAACTGAAAATGCAAAGCAAGAAATCAAGTCCAAGAGGCTCTCTTGGACTTGTTACAAAGGCTGAAATTTCAGCTCGATGAAAGAGATAAAATGAGTGAGAAAAACCATGTTTTTTCCCTTTCTTGAGATGTCCTTGAAGCTCTTCCTTTGGGGTGGCCTTAAAACTTTTCTATGGCTGAAATTTGATAGAGTTTTGCCTTGTTTTGTCACCAACCTGCTAAAACCAGCAAACAGAAAATGATAAAATGCGCCCAAAATCACTTTGGGGAATTTAGTATGTTAGTGCAATATATAAAATTTATACAAAGTTTTCAGATGAATAATTTTGAAAGAACTTGAGTATATAAGAGTTAAAATAAGATTTAAAACACTCAACAAACTAAAATTAAAATGCAGAAATTTGTATGTAAAGAAAGAGAAAATTGGTCCTTTGTTTTTCAAGAAGTGAAGCAATGGGGCATCCAACCAAGGAATCCCACTCTTTAATCCAAATAACCTGCAACTTATAAGATTTTCACTACACAACTACGAGAAGGTGAGAATCAAATAATGAGTAAAGAAATCATAAACTTTAAACTAGAAAATATATGAACTTCTTTACTACAAGAATGAAAACTTACAAAATTTATGGAATACAAATACCATAAATCTTACCAAAGCAAATTAGTATGCTTCCTTGGCCAACCAAACTTGTGTAGCTCCTTAAGCATGGAAGCAAATCATCAATGGGAACAATGGACACAAGATTCCTCCAAAGATTTTGATTACCAAAACCAAATGGCTGAAAATTATAATGGTCCAAGCAAGAGCAAGAGAAAGAATGAGAGCTTGAGCAAGAGAGTGGGTGTGAGTGTGTTTTTGTAACCTAAATGAGGAGGGGAAATCTCCTTAAATAGGAAAAATGAAAGAGACAGGCTCTTTGCATGCTAGACAAGTGTTACAAGGGAGAGAGGAGGGGGGGCGAATTTGCTCAAGGAGGGCAAAACCAAGGTTTGAGATCTCAAATATGGGGAGAGAAACCCCCAATTTAATGCTTTCAACCTTATTGTTATGTCAAATGGGGAGGAAACCACCATAGTGGGGCCCTTTCCATTGACTTTAGCTCATCCAACCAATCAAAGAGAGAAGGGGGCGCTCCTCTAGATTCGGCAACTCAAAACTTGTTACATGCTTGCTTGGGGGGCCCCTTTGGGTCTTAAAATTGTCTTAGGAGCATAATATAAACATTAAAACCTTTACTTGACCACCCCAAGTGACTATAGTCACTTTTCCAAAATTTGGCTCTCTAATTACATGCCCAATTTTCTGATTTCCATGACTGACTTGGGAAAAAGTGACCAAAACCATAGTAATACTTGTCCGAATGACTTCAAACTTGGCCCAAGGGTGTAGGGGTCTCATGCCATTTGTCTTGAGTACCCATACCCCTATACAACATTAAAAAGGACCAAGTAACCCTCTTTTACATTACAACAAATTGTCTTGAGTGACAATTTTTAATGACCAAAAATTAAAAAACCTATGCAAAACTTAATGAAATTCCGCAAAACTCTGGATAATGTCTAGCATGGTAATATAGAACATTTCTAGGCCCCAATCACCCCATGGACTTGATCACTAGAACAACTTTCACCACTTTGGAGGTAATTTTGAGTGAAAAACTCAAATAATTAAAATCTCTAAAGAGAAATTTTAATTATCTAAGTGAAAAAACACTCGATGAAAGGACTTCCCTAATGACTAAGTCTTAGGTGATTAAGTTATAAAAAACTAGACCTTCATGCTGACATATCCTTACAAAATCTCCTGTAGGGGTGCGGAAATTTCATAGAGAGAAGAAGAAAAAAAGAGCTGCCTCGCTTGATATAATCATTAAGTACTTCATTCTTATCTTTAAGGCACATAACATGTGCATGGTACATCGTTGTCCACCTAGTTGGTTTTGGTGGTCAACAACTAACAACATCAAGGTTCAATTGCATGCCACTTCAAGTACATTGAATTTTCATGGATTGTTTGCATTTTGCCATGGTCTGTTTTTAGCTCTGTGGACCCACGTGGAGATACTGACTATTAATAAACATATTTGAGCCCTAGGAGGCTTGCTTATGATCGTGATTGGTGCGGCCTCCTTGATGATCCCTTATTTGACCTCGAGTTGACCTGTCTTTCTGGTGGAATAATCTAGAAGCCACATTCCTTAATATTTTTGTCCTTGAGAAAGTTCACCTTGCTTAGAGATATGGTTGCTATTTTTGCATTATCAACTTTCATATTTTCATGCGCTACCTATTGCTAAAAATAAGCTTATTCGCTCCCAATTTTCATCTCTTATCCATCCCTAAAATAAGCCTATCCACTTTGCTTCTTCAGAAGCTTAAAATTATGGTTCCAAATTAATCCTTACTTGATTTACTTTTGGAATCTAGCTTTTATTTTAGACCACGCGCTTTAGTGAAGAAGCCTTCCTAATTTTGAGTTTTATTTTTATAATTAGAACCTTATCTCTTGGTCCATTTTTAAGGGATTCACATGAGTTATTTATTTGAATTATTATTGGAGTTTATCTTCTCTTGGATATTCGACCTAGGCTAGGCTATTTTGAGCCACACACTTCACCCATTCATGCTCCTTGACAACAAGGTATTCAAGGAGGTTCGATCCATTCCATGGTATATGTTTTCCAGTGTTGTTATTGCAGTGATCTATTATTGGGGTTGAAATTTTCTATACTTGCTGATGTTTATTCTTATCCCTTCTCTTTTTCATTCTTTTATGTCTTTTCCTCTATATAATGTATCAAGCAAAGGGAAGAGGGTTTCGATTTTATTGTTGATCTATTAAGATGGTGTTATTCTCGAGAGATATTGAGATTGATTGGTAGCGTGGAGTTCCTGTGGTGGACAGTTGGTTTTGTTGAGTCCTGACTAGTGTTAGCCTGTATTTTGCACGGGTGTCCACATGTCATATTTATCACATTTTCATTTAGGGGTTGCATGTTGATGGAGATTTGGACAACCAAGTGTTGATGCTTGTGGAGTGCTCTTCATCCTTGGCACATAGATGAGTCGGGGGCTCGCCCCCTGCGCTTCCCATGCCCCAGGGGTTGGGAGGATCCATGGGAAATGTTTCCCAGCGCCCCCCTTTCTGCGAAACTTGGGGAAACGTAGGTCTAGGAGTTTCCTGGATTGGGGGCCTCCCACATTCCCCCCTCTTGAAAATGGGGGGCTCCCACAGGTCCCCACTCGATTTTTAAAATTTTTTTACTTAAAAAAATGGTTCATCTTAACTTTTAGGCTTTTACACTAAATGGTCATTATAAATCGAAATAGAAACAAATAAAAAGAAACAAACATCGTTATGATATGCTTGGCTCTAATGATTACATTTACATTACACTAAACCCTTTGGGAACATAAGGATGCTAGTATGCAAATGGTGATGGGATGAGGAATTGATATGTTTATATTTGGGGTTCATATTTTTATTGTTTTCTATTTTTTTATAATTTTAGAGACTGACCCTCCAATGTTAGGGACCTTGATGTCCCCCCACACCCTCGTCCCCCAAACTACCCCAAAATTTTGGGGTGTCTCTACATGTCCCTAATATGCGTTTCCCCGTTCTCAAGCTACGCTCCCGCATCCTNCACTAATATATATATATATATATATATATATATATATATATGCCATAGTCACATCATACATGCATATCTTAAATTTCTTCATAAATTATGAATCACGATTCATAATTATAAATTTGATGATTATTTGAACAATGAACATTCAGATTGAGAATTTGAAACATAAAATTTGATAAATCATAGACTCAGTAGATATCGATTAGAAGATTGGAAGTTACATAAAATTTGATAAATTATTGCACCAGGCAGTTGTAACCTAAGTCACCGAGTTCGGTGATTTTCGCCTTCAAAATCGAAAATCACGGAATTTTGGAGGAACCCGAATTTGTTTAAAAAAAAACGTCGATTTTTAGGTGGGTAAACCCTTCTGCCGCCCGTGACTTTGTTACTTGATGAATTTTCTACAGTATGAGCTCGCGACCGCCTTGGAGTTTGGTGAGTCGTATTTCATGCCCTATTTTTGGTCGGTTCCGACAGCTCGTGGATCTCTTTTTTTCTGTTTTGGCGGTTCGTGGTTCTGGCAGCTGGTGGTTCTGGCAAGTCGCAGTTCCCGCAAGTCATCGTGAGTTGGGACTCGGGTTTCTACCTCCTTTCTTATCGGTTCTGGTAGCCTACAGGTCGTGGTCAAGGCCCGAAGGGAAGGTGTAGTCTTGTTCGATCATGTTCATTTGCTCTTGGTCAGTCAAGGGTGTGGACAGTTGACAAGCCAATCATAATAAGTTTTCTATTCAAATAAATCAATATGTATTTTTATATGTAATATTTATCTATAAAATATATTATCTACTATTTAAATAAAGTAATATGTATTATTATATTTTAATTTTTATATATAAAATAAATTATATACAATTTAAATAATTCGATATATATTATTATATTTAATATTTATATATAAAATAAAATATTTTTAATTTCCAAAATTTATATACACATTTCTTGTCGAATTTTATCACCAAATTTTTCCTTGCCGATTTTTTGTCGATTTTCAAGGTCTCTGAATTCGAACACGAAGTTTTACCAGGTGACTTAGGTTGTAACAGACAGTCAAACTCAGACATGAAGGTACACTTGAAATCTTATTTTAAACACCTATTTGTACTGTTGCTACAGGCAATAAAAAATTGCAAATTGCTAAATATATTCCTACATCGATGTGTGAGTGTACTTCTTAGTATTAAATACATATGTATTATGTATATTTTTTTTGTGCACATTTGGTAGTCAAATTATGTTCTATGAGTGTTGAACACAAAACCATAAAAACATTCATTGTAAATCAATGCAAAATCACTCTACCAGATTAGGACAATATTTAGTGGAATTTGAATAGTGTTGCAAAGTGTTTGACATAAGTCTTGAATTAGACTCCATACATAGTTAGCAAAAAATTAGTTCAGATTTGGTCAGGGGTCATTACATTTTCGCCGATGGATTGCATTTTACTGAGTAGGTCGTACCCTTGGAGTACCCAACATGGGGTAGGAGGTACCCAAAGATGGGGTACGACGTACCATTTTGCCTATAAGTATCGCTTTTTTTATAACGACATCTCGGGTACGTGGACCCAGTATGGGGTACGTAAGGGTACAACAAGAGACGTACCTTACGAGTACCCAAGTACCCAGTATAGGTACGTGTACCCAAGCACCAGGTACAGGTACTCTGGCTACATAGGCCTTATCCTTTTAAAATTTTGTACCAGTCAAAACACAGTTAATACATCTTGGTTAGGGGCACCTTGCCTCTTGTTCTTTGTTTGTCACCATTTCTTTGGCTTGTGTCCACAACAATTCCATGAAGACAACAATATTTTGAATTGATAATTCTTTATTATCATGATTTTAAAATATGGATGATTCTGACATGTTGAATAACCAAAATCAGGGAACTATGAACCACAATTTGCTTATTGTTGTTTATGGTCTGCTACAAACTGTTCAGGGTACAACAGTTTGCTAATTGACATTTCTGCTTAATGGTAATCAGCTTTGATGGTTCTAATTCTTCAAAAAACCCATCCCTGCTGATTTTTGTAGCATCGACATGTACTTCTGCATAGGCCAAGTGTTTGGCATGCAGGAGTTGTCGAGGAGTCTCTCGGACTTAGGAGTTTCACTATTAAAGTGAATGTATTTCTGTTACTTTATGTAAAGAAGAGGGCCCATGGTATTGGCCCATGGTATTTGAATATTGTAATGTTATATAAACCAGCTTAGATCCAGCTTTACTCGGCTCTATCATGCGTCGAGAGGGATCAAATATTTCGAGGTGCAAACCATTTTTTGGAGTGCAATTGTTGAAGTAGGGTTTGCACCTCGAAATATTTGATCCCTCTCGGCGCATGATAGAGCCGGGTAAAGCTGGATCTAAGCTGGTTCCAGTCGTGGGTGCGACATTAATGTTTTGAATCTTATGCTGCATTGGTCGCACACTCTTTCTTTTCTTTTATTTTTTGCCTTTTTTTCTTAATGAAGTTCTCCATTGAGGACCCCATTTCATCTGCTCATGAGAGTGTTCCTCCATGTCAATGGTGAATCCATATCTTAGCTATATGAGAGTGTTCCTCCATGTCAATGGCAAATCCGCATCTCAGCTATATTTATCGCCCTTACCTACCATTCTTCTTTTGTCCTAACTAAAGAAAGACCTTCACAGATTAGCATCCCAATGAAAGAACCCATAATTCATGGATTGGATTTAAATATGAATCGTCTTAGGAAATGTCTGCATAATGCGTGAAAAAAGGAATCCTCTTTCAATCCTGCATTTGAATATTGCAGAGATATTAAGTGATGTTCGATGGCAATTCTTACACCATCAGAGATATTAAGTGATGTTCGATGGCAATTCTTACACCATGGCGTGATACTTTATGATACCAACTCCACCTACAGATTTAGCTAAGCTTAGCTAGTTTTTCCTGCTGCAATAGCGCATCACCTTGTCAAATGGCCAATCCACTATTTGTCCACCTCTGTCTAAGCCCAACTCTTATTTAATAGATTCCCTATTGACATTTACAGTACCATTAATAGGGGATTTTGATGATTTATGAGTATGAATATAATTAGGATCGGCTTGTAATATGCTGGAATTTAATTTTGTTTTTTGGAGGTAGCCATTGCAGCAATTTTGGGCATGAAATTTAGAGGATCCGGGGAAGGCAGTCTATCCAAGGGTTTCGTTGTAGTTGTAGTCGTTCTCATCTTCCTTTAGGTTGTATCATTTTCTAAGCTACTCTCCCCCTAAGTTCATGAATTAGAAACTTATATATATTACATGGTCGCTTCCCTTCATCTTGTAGCAGCACGCACACCGTTTATCTTGTTTAATAAATTTTAGTGTTGAGATAAATGCTAATCATCGAGTGCAGCATTCACATTTTGAATTGAAGAATAGTTTGATGGTTGGATGTTTCTATTTATTAGCTTTTCCCTGAAACCAAAATTGTGCCAATTGAGGAACCGGGTAGGGTGAATTTAAATGGCCTGTACGTTCAGGCCATCGGAGGGCAGAGAGGCGAAGGCAACCGTTGACTTCGCCTCTCTGCCCTCCGATGGCTTGAACGTACAGGCCGTATGGAGCATTGGTTTTCAAAACATTTGTAGAAGAAGAAAATGCGGTCATTTATGGTTTCATTCAGTAAATTCAGGCATATTCATGACATACCTTAATCAAGAAAAATATTGAACATCGTCTAACCGTTTTTGTGAGTGATCATTTTATTCATAGATAGGGCGATGAAGAACGATCTCTTACATTGTTTTTACCGTTTTTTCTTGATAAACCTAAATACTTGCTTGCTAGATCTACAAATTTTATCGTCAAATTACTGCGGATATCTGTATGGATTTGATTACTTTTCAGAATGATATGCAACTGCCAGGAAGAAAACATGGGTTTTATCTCTAGAAAATGTTATGGATGGTATTCGTTTTTTACATTGACTGTTTTAACAGCTGTTTCAATTTCATATTGGAATAATAGAGAGATTTGGTGACCTTATGAATGAAATAGAAAATGGATGTTTATAAGAACTACAACGAACTGACATATGAAAATTATAACGAACAGGCTAGGATGTTGAAATGAGTATGAGAAGATTTGAATTACATGAAAATTGAGCGTTTTAACTAGGTGACAGTTTCGATTGGATAATTATTTTTTGACACCGTGTCATTTGGTCAGCAATCCTCAGGTATCTATCAACAAACAACATAGTGAAAAAAGAATTTACATGGAGGTATTTGCAGCAATGGTTTACATGCATATGTCTGGCAATGCGTAGTATAATGGCCTCAATGTGAAGATTTTATCCATAGTTGGAACACTGCCAATATCTAAATCCCGGGACCTGCAGTAAGAGAATGATGCCGCCAAGCTAAGTTAAGTTCGTTAAAGATTACAGAGACAATCAATTTAAAGTTAGATTTCTCAAGTATTTAGACAATCAATTTAAAGTTATATAACTCAACATATTGAAGATGTTGATATTGAACTGTAAAACGCCTAAGAAACACCTAACTACTCTTGATAAATCAGCAAGAATCAACGATTAATAATTACAAGTCCAGTTGATTCAAGAATACAATTATTGATTCAAAAAATCTTACCAATTTTGCTGGTGAAAGGTAATCAGTGATTACCTGTGATGACATTGCTCTGACAGTTTGGACCTCTGAAACCCTTTTCTCATCTCTTTATACCATTCCTGTTTTTCGATAATCACAAACATGAGAATTAGTTGAAATCCTATTTTAACCTAGTTGGAATCCTCGTTCATATGTACTTTACCTAAGCATAAACACGACCGTTCCAATTAGGTTTGAGTGTGCAGTTCATAAGTTCCTTCCTTGCGGCTGAAACTCTGGGATTCCCTTTCCAATAGGCCGTTGGATATCTGTCCTCCCACTTTATTTCTCGGCTGCCATTCATGATATCCTTCACTAGTTTTTCCCATGTTGGTGTTCGTATTTCTGGCCTGCAGTAAAATTAGTCTGAACTTCAAATTCGAGTCTGGCATCTAGCTGTTTAATAATTGTCTGGTGATTCCGGATATACAATAGTTCTGGTCA